>JAYKKI010000054.1:11622500-11995000 GCA_039881145.1 Druceiella hillmani | reverse complement strand
ATATATATATATATATATCGGAAGAAATTATATGTATACAATTTGAAGTCTAGCTCGTAGGGTAGTGAGTGAAGTGTCGCGTTGCAATTTCAACGTCGCATCACTAAATATCGTAACATCATTTCAGCAGAGGAGTTTATAATACATTGTTATATTTTTGAAGTTATACTTTTTTAGGCGCGTTTTAAAAAAAGATGAGAGTGAATTTTACCCCGCACGCGCACGATGCAACAAAACTCGACGGTCTGAAGTTACTCACTAAATATTTAGGAGTATTTACATGCGTGCAGTGACTGATATTATACATGTCTTAATTATTGAGATATTCGTAGGTATTTGTAAGTCCACACACGTGTTTTATATTCATACAAATCTACGTTATATCTATACTTTTAAATAATATTTTTTAGTAATCGAAATTTGATAGTCGTCCACATAATAAAAAAATATTTATTTATAAATTAGAGTTTATAAGCTTTTCAAAAGCATTTTTTTTATTTATATTTTGTCACTGTATTACTATGATTACACACATTTCACTGTTTCTTTTTATTCACTCAATGCACTTCACTGAAAAGAAACTGAAGTTCGAACCCATGACGGATCTTACTTTATATACCCCACCCATACAAAAATGGCTTCGAATGGTCCACGATGTTCCACAACATTCCACAACATTTGAGAGTATTTTGGAATGTTCCACAATAATCTGGGATGTTCCCGAACGTTCCAGACTATTCCCAAACATTCCATAACATGTTCTCGAATACTGTCGAATATTCTGGACTGTTTTAGGAATTTATAGAGGGTGGAACCTCCAGCCCTTAAGCACACCTTCAGGTAAAAACAGGAATCTCCTTTATAAATACACGATAGAGGGCTACCACACCACACAACTCCCTCGATCGTACCGGAACTGGTTTCTGAGTTTCGCGACATGTACAATGTACACTTACTCTTATAATATATATTGATTAATTAAACTTCATTTAGGTTGTTTTAGTAAATTGAGCAATTCATTATTTACACGTGTTTATATTAAATTTAATTTTGAATCGAATTTAATTATTTTAAATAAAACATTTAAAAAATAAAGTGGCAAAAATTAATTATTGTTAATAATGATAATTATTGTTATTAATAATATAAATGATAACGATTGCAATTCGAGATAAAAAGATCAAACTGTTTATTACTCTTTATGAGATTTATTGATTTTTGATTGAATTTAGATTTTAATAACTGTATTTATAATCAAGCTCCAGCCCCTTTTATTATTTTATTTCCATTGTTTATTTGCATGCTAAATAAAGATATTTTTGCATTAGGCCAAAGAAGTATAAATTCTAACGCGCGTACATAAGTACACGCACAATTTGTTTTTAGTTTTAAATTTACGTGGTCTCTATTATTATGATAAACAACGGTTCTTACCATGAGATCCTGATTAAGGGTTATCTGAGGCACATCATTGGCAGATATATTTGTGTACTCTCCTTTTTCACCTTCTTATTATATTTATATACACATAAACACACACACACACACACACACACACACACACATATATATATATATATATATATATATATACATATATATATATATATATATATATATATATATATATATATATATATATGTATACATAAACTATTGATAATATTAAGACTTTTTAGTCGCTATTTTATCGCTATCAGTCAAGAAATTTATATCAAGTTCTTCAAACACAGAATCAGAGTATTGTGAATGATCTGACATTGCTGATCCTCTTACAGCTTCGGACTGAGTTTCAGACAGATATTGTTGGTTTTGCCGGTAGAATCCATACGTATAGATGAGATTAATTTTTTTATGAAGTTCGTTATTTGAATTTTTGCAGCCACCTTTTCTTCGACTTTTTTAAATTTCAATGATAATTGAAAATGTATGTTTGCATCTGGAGTTTCTTGGGAGCTATTGTTCTGAATTTTATCTGCAATAAATGTCATTAGGGTAGTATCATCCATTTTCTTTTGACGATATTGTGTCGATGTTTAGGTCCAGGTGTTAGAGGGATGACGTAGATCGAGTATTATTACTACAGGTTCCGTCGTCCTGAGATCTTTTTGTAGCTGAAAGAGGTGACAAAAATTGTGGATGTTGAAAATATACATCTTGCCGCCGTGATTCAGAAGCTGCTTAAGAGTTTTCGTTTTTTTTATTCTTGTGAATAGGAATCACAAATATTTTACCATTTTTGTCGACGGTCAAGTTATGAAATTAAAAAAATTGATTAATATTTTTCAAATATTTGGGCATAGCTAGTATCGTAATAGACCTTCACTACTCTTTCAAATAAGGAACTTTAGCAATTAGCTACTCAATAAGGGATACCTACAAACAGATATATAACATTTTATAAGGATCTATTACGTCGAAAACAGTGTAAGATCGAAAAAAATAACGCAAAATTTGTCTAATTGCTTCAGACCAATTGATTGAAAACATACAACATTGATAAAACCAACACACAGTGGATTATTTTATTTTCAATATGAGAAATATTTTTCACTTGTATTACTGACCATATGGGATGCAAATTATGATTACACATATGTCGATATAGGGTTATTAAGTAAAAGTGCCGATTCTCACATATTTCAATAGTCTATATCTGAACATATTTTAGAAAAAATATTTCACCTTCCTAGTCTTGTAACTGTTTGTAGCAATGGCCAACTTCTTAATTACACTTTCATTGTACGAAGTACAAAAAACGAAATGGATTTAATTGTTATTATGTATTGTCTTATATAATTTCTGAAGATAATGTTGACGAAAATATTATTATGACTAGTCAGTCACCGTTAGAAACGCACGTCAAACTTACGGACTATTTTAAGACGCATGAGGAGGAAGTGCCATAGCGAATAACATGATTAAACCATTTATGATACCCGCATAAAATTGTTATAGTTTTAAGCACTGTCCTTAACAGAAAGTTTTTAAACATAGAGCCAGCATTCAGCGGCTATCGAAAATTGTACCACAACCATATTTATGATTGATTTTTTGGTAAATATTATTAGATATTGATCGTATCACGTTAACAGTAGAAATAATAATAAGATAAAAAAAACGTTAAGTTACTTCTCACATTTTTTTCTGTCGCCATTTTATTTATAAAATCTAGTGTGAACATTTCGCAAAATTCTTGCCAGTCATTATTTTTCGTTGCTTTGTTTCTGTAATAATGGCAACTTGAATCCCACAAGGCAGGCCTGGATTGAATTGCAATTATGCATTTTTCGGTTTCGGAACATTGTTGGTAACTACGATCAAAACACTGGCTCATCCTCGAATACCCGAGCGGCTACATCGCGATAACTCGTGAGCTGTTTTTGCACCCTGTCGTGGGCCACGTTGCTGATTGTTATATGGTCCCCAGTGGCGCGCTTAAGTAGCGCAACTGCAGCGCTACTTTGTTGCACAGCTAAGCTGTTTAATGTTAAAGTGCACTAACGGTTGAGGAAACAAATGCAGAACGCATTCATCTATCGGTGATGGAGAATGTAAAAAAGTTTATTTATCCGCTAAGCTACGATGAATTAGGAGTCACCTATTTTAGAGCATATGGTGTGTTATTTGGTTTTGTATAATGCAAAAAATTATAAGTGAGTGTAATATTTTCATTTATCCAACAGCTTCTAGTGAACATTTATTAAGCACATAATTAAAAATTAGGGAGAATATTATTTTAAGCAGAATAACAAGAAAATACAAACACATTTTATTAACTATCATCAATCGTTAAAGAAGTTTTCTTTCATTCGTGGGCTTATGTGAGTGACACACTTTTTCAAATTGAAGTTACTCAACTTTGTGTTCATTATTCTTCTGGGTGAGTACGGCTGTTCCTAGAACTCAATATTTATAAACAGTTTTGACATCATAATCAATTGAAGTATAAGTTTAATAACAAATTTATTAATTGTGGCATATTTATTTTTCCAAGAAGTTTAATTTTCGTCGTGATTAGTTTTTCACAGAAAAACTCGCTCTAAAATAATGTCGATATTATTCGACGTCACGTCCTGGTGCCCGCGAGAAAATTTGGATTTATAAATATTTCTTAATCTGAATACAAAGAGTTTGACGAAACGCGTTTCATTTTTATTTATTTCTACGTATTGACGCTAACTTTGTGAATTCTGCAAGGGCATGGAAAAAGAAAAATTATGAGTTTTTACATTTGAGTTGATATTGATATTTAATTAATTATTTCAGTTAAAATGGGTATAGAGAAGGAATATATTTGTGGCGCTCTGTAAGATACTTGTTTTATCATTAATTGGTTCTATTTTAATTACACTCGTAAATTTTATTTATGAGCAATAGGAATATTAAGCACTGATCAACATAATTCTTGAAAAGATATTGAAGCTCTCAAGTACCACATCCCATTGGTCAAAAATAAAAAATCTATTTTGTTTAATATCCTTCCGTTTTTGATGTAATTTGAAAATATTTACTTTTATGAAAATAAAGGGAAAATTTATTTTTTTTTACATAAGGAGGCATTTAATTTTGAAATGTTTTAGAAACGCTTTTCCGGAATAGTTTTCCATACAGTTAGAAGATGCTTTTTGTGTATCCAGCGGCAGCTCGAAGACTGGCTATTTCGGTGATGAGGGGTACATATTAAAATCTTTTATTATCCATATTCTTTTCAATAGTTATGGCGGAGTTGAGTTTTGGTAACTGCAGTTGTATTGTGTTTAATAATAAGACATAGGAGTTCTTTGACATTCCTCACTTTGTGATTGTAATGAAGCGTGTAAATAAAATGCTTTAACTAATTTATTTGACGTACATTTAATGTAGCACATACAAAATGTGTAATTATTGGCATGATACAAATAATCATTCCTGCAAAAGATCGCGCATATTTCAATTATATGATTGAACGCTGAAGTATGGAGGTGACATATTTATGTGTATGCCTTAGGCAACTTTGCAGGCATCTTCAATCATTGCCAGAATCGTCCAGCCGAGCAACCTCATTGACTGGCGAGCGCCGCGGGCCATTAGTGCGACAGTGGCCAATAACGAGACACGCCGCATTCGCTGGCGGTTAATGAAAAATCGTTAGCAGCCAACCCTATTTCATGCTCAAATGAACAATCTAGCCACTATGGTATTTGATGTTGGAGACGATAATATAGGGGATTGGTGCAAATGCAAGTACGATATACTCGTGATTTCGTAACGGTGGTCTCGTCGACTGTTACACTGAATAACTTACTTTGTTTCACATCTTTGCTTGTTTAGAACAAAGTTGTTAATATAATAATTTAAAAATACTTTTTAATTAATTTTGTAGAAGAATAATATTTTTTTTATATTTTTTGCTGTATAGGTTAAAAAGTACCCATAGTGATAAATGCAACAATAGTTCCATTTAAATTTGCAGTAAGAGGTATAGGTATGTCTATATATTTACAGCAGGTAATTATTAATTACGTTTATTTTTTACGTTTTTGTGTAATATAAGATAATCGACCCGATTGGACGTATTTTCTCTACAGGAAAATACAGAATTCACTTTAGTTTGTAGTTTTAGTAGTGTAAGCGCAATATGCATTGATTCGAAACAACAATTTTCAGCACGATATTCGTAGTCTAATAACCTTGGACGCATTGAGCGGATAATGTGACGTAGGCCCAAATATTAAATCACGACATTCGAGTGCCTACTAAGCGTCGTTGGATTACGTCTATTCTACTATGACGTACACTTCTGTGATTACGTAAGTTTATATTTACATTATAAGTATATATCAAACATTTCAAACTATTGGGCGGGCAAACTTGCAAGTTTTGACGTCGAAGTTGATTATTTATTCCTGTGTTCGCAATATTCAAGTTCATGAATTATTCGCGAGCGAGTCTGTCATTGACGTTTAATTTATGGTCTCATAGTTTCTACGAAACTTTTTTACAATTTCACTTTATGTGCTCATTTTTCTTTTACTGTGATAGAATTCATTACCAATTTAAATAATATTTCGTGTACAGAAAAGTCGTGTAAATCTAAATATTTAATAAATAATAAAGTATGCGATTTTTCTCTGAAAAACAGTTATCCACTAAATTTTATTACAATTACTTTATCTTACCCTACTGTGAGGTAGGGAATATAATTGAACAAATGTAATTTCGGATGTAAGCTTTCTTTACACAAGGCGTCTCATCACAAAATTCCGATTTGAATGTTTGCCATACGTAATCATGTACAAAGTAATCAGTAATAATTTTTACTAGGTATTATTTTATTCATTACCAAAAAAAATACAGAAAATAATGTTTGCATAATAGTTTATCGTAAAATTAGCTTAATAAATTTAAGAAAAAAACTAGGAGACGAAAGTTACTTAAGTTTAAAATAAAATCTCTTTTTGTTATTTACTACGTAAATGTTCGAAATGTTTAATTTCTTTTAAAAGAAAATTATCAAACTATATTAATACTAGTTCTCATCGCCTCTTCCTTTGAAAATACGGAAAACTTATTTTGGTATTACTAATATTTACAATTGTAAAAAAGAGATAAAACAATTTATATATATTTTCTTTTTTATTCAGTTCAGCATGACTCAAATACGAGAACCTTTATTAATCAAATGTAAAGGAAAACTAAAATGATTGTCATAAGGGTTTCTTCTTTTAAAACAAAAACCAGAATTCTTATAACATCATGCAAATGTTCATTTGTCTATCCATTTATAAAACCCGTTATTCTTAAAGGTCGTTTGTGGAAGAAGTTTAAAATTTAACATAGGAATTAATCGTATTAACTCGTATCTATTTCGTTAATTTACACGCAAAAATATTCATACGGAAATATTATATAGTGATAATAAGAGTGTATTTATTCATTTCATTGGATGAGTTCACCTAACGACTTGTTAACTAACATGCGTTTTTAATTCAGTCATCAGAAGAAAATAAGTCTAGAATGAGTTGTACTCGTAGATATTTCATTACAAAATAAAATTGAATAAATCATACATGTTTGAGCTTTTCATTTTTAAGTTTTACAGCAGAAATAAAAGTGAAAAATAAAGACATCGAAGAGATTTGCTTATTTGCCAAACGATGTATTTCTAATAATTAAGTAAGTTTCGTGAAAATGCTTATGTTATTTAAATCATTAGTAAATATATATTGCGCTTTGGAGGATAAATGGAATTTTACTTTATTACATGCTTCCTAACGTACAAATGGGAAAACGCGTTGGATTTTTTATATACAATTTTCTAAAAGGGCATAGCTTCAAGCTTATAAAATGTAATTTTCCACTCTAGCGTTATTGTTTGGTTTACTTCGACTACATGTGGCGTGGAAATAGAATAGCCCGTATTGATATTTTAAAGTGTTGCGATTATCACATGTAAGGTGAAGATGGAGCTTATATAGAGACCTGTATTAAGTTTTATTTCGCGCATACATGCAATACATATTCATTTATGGGCTGACCCATGTTCAATGGTATAATTAAAAATTCTATAAATTACCCTTCCGAGCGTTGAGTCAGAAACACGATCTCCGAAGCGTAGTGAAATGTACCGAGTCCTTTGAAGAAATGCATTGAACATATTTTTGGTGAAGCAATTTAACCTAGAAAAAGTTTGATATTTAAATTGAAAATTATAGATGCCTTGATAACTTTTATTTTTAATGTGTAGTTGTATAGTTTCTAGTTATTAATTTTTTTATTAATAATAATCCGTTTGGCGGATAATTACACAGTGTGAATTATTTTAATCTTAAGTTATAGCAGCTTCCAACTGAAAGGTCTTCATTCAAGATTTACATTCATGTAGACCTCTTTTTTGGCTTCCGCAATGAAACATTTCTTCATGTCCATCATATCTTTATAGTTTATGCAGTTTCACTTTCTTGTCTATAAAATTTTACATAGATGGTTGATTTAGATATAAACAAATTAAAGTTTCCTTGAATTATCTTTTTCGAGTACCCTATCACCCTATTGATGATGAAACTTTTGAAATTATTTCGAAGTTTAAATGCCCACTCACATTATTCTTTTAAGGCCTTTTTTGCGAAATAAAAAAAACTTAAAAGTATTTTAAAATACATCCCTCTCTAATTTTTTGATATATGAGTAGAACTTTTAATTAAAATTATTTAGATTAGCTCGTATAACCAATTTGAAGACATATAGATAAATACGGAAACTCTTACTTTATACATTTGCCAACACTTACTTGGTTGGTTTGTCTAAATCTCTGCCAGTTTGCAGTTGTATTCATTGACTGAGTAAAAGTAAATAAACTGCCAGTGGTTCTACGTTATATTTACCAACAACGCATATATCAAAAAAAATCTATTTGCGGACATTACATATTATGTTACATTTTGACGAGTGACCAAATTTCAAGGAGCAATTAAGAAACAATAACCCAATCATATAAATAAAAAAAACCATGTGATATTTCAGCTTTTTATAAAAACAGGAATGTTTGGAAAAGTTAGAAAAAATCATGTTTTTTTTATTATATGATTTAGTTACTATTTCTTATTCGCTCCTTAAAATTTGATTTCTTATTCACTCCTTGAATTTTGATTCATCAAAATATAACCCATTATAGTGAGACCTTGTATCTTCTGTTACAATCACCAAGCTTTTAGAGGCCATGTCTATATTCACAGAATTAATAAACCGTCAACTGTCCGAGTTGCCATGAGTTTCTCCATATTTGATGGTATTATAATATTTTTGGTAGTAATTTAATAGTCTACTACCGCGTTTAAAACATATTCATGAATATTTTCGGAAAGTTATGCCATGGGAGTCTGTTGATGTTTCTATAAGAATTCTGACCTTAAAGTTAATTATTTTAACGTATTATGTCAAATATTCCTTATAAATATCGGTTTATTACAGCGATATCTTTGTTGAATTTTGAATCAAGTGTTAAAAATTCAGAGTTTTGGAAATATGATTTAAATTATCTCGCAATTGATTAGAAACGTTAACTAATTATTAGTTACTGAACCAACTTTTGATGTTCCTTGACAAAGTTTGACTAATATTTTTATGGCATTAGTTAGCAGTCATAGATCTTAATATCACAGGAAATTATCTTTAGTTACATTGGATGAAAGGGAAAGCCCAAATATGAGTTTTGGAAACCCTTAAAGCTTATTTTAATTTAGAACATAGTTATTGCTATGTACTCTTGTTGAGGGAAATTGTTCACTTTCGTCCACATCCAATATAAAATGTAAAAAATTATAAAATTCTACGAAAGTAGAATCACTGTGAAAATGCAGGATTAGCCTGTTAAAATATTATTCTTTGCTTTAAGTTTAAATTTCATTTTAATGCAGTACCACTTAAAGTCATTTTGTATTAATTTCTTTTCGCTGAAAAATTTCTAAAAATTATTTTGGCAATGAACGTGCTTTAAGAATTTGGTTACTGATATAATCATATCTGTATTCGCGAAACAATATAAGAAAGTTTGTTGGAAATAACCATTTTAACGAGTACTTATATGTTATTTAATATAACTTAATTTTTATTGACAATTAAATCAAACTACGTGATGTAGTATTCAGGTGGGCAATTTGAATTCTCTTCAAATTACCCACCTGAAGATCTTGTCATACAACGAAACCTAGGTTGTGATTAATAATTCAAATAAAGTAGATATAATATTACATCACATAGTTTTATTTACTAGTGTTAATGAATTTCTATAAAATTAATGTTAAATATTTTTATTATTTAATGAAACGACAAAATAAGAACATAAGCCAAATATACGTACGTATAAATAATGGAAACAAAACTTATTTTTAAGTTTTTGACTCACAGAAACTGGACAGATAAAAAGTTACAAGTTCTATATAAGCGCAAAAAAATTTAAAGAAGTGACTTATTTTTATTACGAACTTTTAAGCACCATTCGTGCGTTTGATATAAATACCTTCATACGTCATTTCATAAAATCGACCCTGGTTGACAAATAAATTATTGAATGCATATTATTCCTAAATATAAAAACTCGGTAGATGCAACCAGAAATAACTATAAAGTAAATTTACCTATCTATTTTCTATGAACTTTAATATGCTTTACATGTACAAATTTATAGATATTTGCAGGAGTTTTGGGATCATAAGTTCACCAGGAGCGGTTATATCAAGAAATAGCTAGTGATAAAGTTATTCCTCTTACCCACAAGAAGATGGTTTCGCCGGTGTCACTAAGGTCCCGTATTATCTAAATACCGGTTCACTCCCAGAAGCAATAGGCGGCAGTGTCGGTCCATCGTGACGGAAGTAAATTAGTTTACGGTTGTTAAATATGGCTTCATGTGGATGCGAAGCTGGTACCATGAAACAGATTGAGTTGTATGTTGGAAGATACTGAAACTGGATTTAGCTAGTGTTTACAATTTTTATAGACTATATATCGTTGGAGTTTCATAATGAAGTATGATATAAGTTATATTAGTAAATATTAGTCGGTCCAGGTAGATGTTACTTATTTTGAATTTAAGAATGCGGTTTATCATGTTTTCTTTTTATTGTAAGCTGGAGTTAGAATTATTTTTTTATTTTATGTGGTTTATTATAAGTATCTACGAAATGTAAAACACGGGTTTTTTCAATTAATTTACTATACACATTTTAGTGCAACACTACTTAGAAACCAGCTTCACTGTTTTGATTCCTCGTGCAATCAATTATAACCTGATTATTGAGCATGTCAAAAAGGCTTTTGTTTCATATTTGTGAACAAGGTGGTAAAGATATTACTATTTTTTATTCCTTGCTGATTGTTTCCAGGGTATATTAGATTTCCATTCTTTATGGCTTTGAAGCCACGGTTCGCTTATAAAAATATGATTTTGTAGTAAAAAAAAGTTACCTGTAGCGTTTTAAAAGAGATCGTTTTTTGATCTTTGACAAAATTTATACATTGTGTCACATTTACACATACTGTATAATGTTTCTGATACTCAAAATTAGTTCTAGCTAAAAAAATATTTGTGTTAAGGTCATAGGTGCAAATGCAGAAATAGTATTAAAAAAAATCAACGAATTTCTTTACCGAAATTCGTCAATTTTTATTTATAGTATTAGCAGCTACAAATAATTTTATTTTTATTAGAAATAATGAGGGCATATAAATAAATGTTTTTAGTAAAATAAAAACAAAATATATTTCTAACTGGAACAGATCATAATTAAGTGATTGGATTTAATATAACGGAAAAAGAAATTTTTTAATGTTATGACTTACGTATTATAAATAACGTTTTGTCAGATAAAATAAGAAGTCGATAAGAGTTTTTTTAAAGTAATTTACTTCTCAAATCTATTCAGTTTGTCGGAAATTATTTCAGTAACGCACTCAGATATTAGAAGAACTTACAGATTACCCTTTATAGTTAACGCAGATGTAGGTTTATAAGTTACGTACGTTTTATGGTCGATTTGATTTATTCCTATTTGTAGCTCGCGTCTAAACGTCCAGCTTGAGTCGGAAATTAGCCGCGTGAATATTACGGTATTAGTACTATCATCATCATTCATTAGCGTTTTTAATAAACCTTATGCTCTAATCTAGTATTTCTTGTACTGAGAGAAAAAAAGCAGAAATAAATTTTTAATAACTTTCTTCGTATTGAATTTCCTGCAAACGAAGTCACATCAGCACAACTAGTAGCATACATTCTTGTGGCTTATCTGCCTTAAGACACGTAATTTTAGCAGTAATTTAATTTTTTTTAAATATGTGGCAACAAAACACTATTCTTTATATTTCTCATGTACAGAATTCACTCTGTTACAATTTTATTAATAGTACATATAATATATTTTGACGTTTCGATAGGACGAAGCAAATGCATTTCAATATTTTTAAAAATAAGCTATGAATTACTCCACTCCGTGTTTAATATTAAATTATAGTAGAAATTTATTTGAATATTGAATATATTTGACGTTAATTTTGTAGAAATTCATTATTAACAATTAAATGAAACTACGTGAGGTAGTATTATTTCTACTTTCTTTATGTTCTTTACCACGACCTAGGTTTCGTTGTATTACAACATCTTGAGGTGGGCTATTAGCAAAGATTAACTCTTAGGAACATTCAACAGCATTTATATGTTTCAAACACAACAGCGGAAGCCGGATTTGTGTGGGTTTTCCCACTGCTTATGTTAGTGAGTTTATTGTACGGGAGCGGTGTAAATTTTATTATATTTCCGAGAGTTATACGATATACCAGTATTTTAGTGTGGGTAATAAATTCAATTGTTGTTATTATATGAGGTTGTACAATGCAAATGTTCCGGTGTATGTAATAAAATTAAATGGAAGTTATTCTCGGTAATATATTTATACAAAAGCAAGGGTATCTGAAAGTTAGAACAAGGTTATACCTTAAAGGTGGTAAAGAACTTAAGGAAAGTAGAAATAATACTACATCACGTAGTTTCATTTAATTGTTAGAAATTTATTTAACAATGAAAATAGAAAGTAGGTTATGAAATATATAACTTATAAACACGATAAACGCACAATACACGTAATTGCTATTGATAAATATTTATTATCGTTTTTACAAAAAAAAGACGATCATATTTTGAATTACTTCCAGTTTACATTTAAAATAATTGCTGTTTTACTTATTTTACGCCACTTTATTGATTTTGATTAATTCTGGAAATTGTATATTCAATTTTGTTTACATAAAATATTTTTCGAGCCGACATTATTCGTAAGATATAAGAAATTTGTTCGAGTGGAAACTGCGGAGAAAATTTTATTCGTCTCAGGGCGGATTTCCGAAAGTTATTTTCTTTCAATATTTGTCTCCTCACACTACCACTTTTATTTAAATTTTTGAATCCACCTTTTTTGTTCGATTTTTATATTCTAAAATTGTTTATCGCACAGTTCGCCAATTACTAGGCGAATTGTAAACAAGACGATGCTTTGATGAAACTAGTCTTTGTGCTTATATCTGTAAAGTTTCTATATAAAATATACGTTAAAACTAAGTAAGTAGTTTATCGTATAATATTCAGATTCATAGAAAACCATATTATATGAAAAATCGAGCTAAAACTTAGTTACTGGTTGCAGTTCGTTAATTCGTGCATTATAAGTACGTTCGTACACACATAACGAAGTAAACTACGGGTCTTGACAAATATGTTTGACCTTTTTTTTTAATTTGCTCTTTATTATTGGAATGGAAATATGTTTATTTATTTTTAGCATTGTGATTTTTATTAGCGACAACTTTATAAAATTTATATTCACTTTATGTTTTTGGAAATGGCCACTTAGTGTTTATGGCAGTAAAAAATTATGTCATAATTATGAAAATATAATTATTTTGTTAATTATCCCGCAATTTTGTCCTAAATTTGAATGCAATTTATTTTGTTGTATTAGTGTAATGTCTGAAAAGTTTCATGAAATAATATTTCATGATTTTTTCTGTAATCTTAGTTAGGAGTAAAGTTATTATAGACTTTAAAAGCTTATTGAAGTACAGAAAAGAAAGTGCATGAGTAAAAACTAGGATTCTGTACGCACTTAGATATATGTTAGTATACTTTTAATGTTGTCAAGTTTAATGAAATAAATTTGTATTTTAGTACTTACTACATACGGTTACCTTATTTTCTTTTTTAGATTATTATCTAAAGTCTTTTTTGAAACTCTTTCGCTAGTTTTCTTTTTATAACTATCACCATCTATTTTGCATGTTCTGAAAGGTGATTCCTTTTTTTTGTAGACGATATACTTGTAATAAAATATTTCTTGTATTATATGGTAAATACTGATGGAACGGTGACATGATGATGTGTAGGATGTACGGATCACGAATTTCCAGCTGTTTCTTTTTAAATACTACATAAACACGTCATATTTTGTATCCATCATTCGTGAACCAGAAAATTTTCTACAACTTGGATGGACCGTTCTTTGCTGTTAAAGTATAAAAACCATTGAGGAACTTTTAACAATTTTTTACAATGAATTGATGGTACCTGCATGTCATTATAACATTACGATTTTTTTATAAAGCTAACATTGGTACTGAATCTGTGGTTCTGAGTCTGAAGTTTGTTTACTTTAGTAATTGCAGATATGTCTATGTTACATGTTTGCCATATGGTTTCGAATTATTATGTTTTATAAAAGAATTTATAAATCAATGATACAATCATCAATTTCGACCCTTTAAATCGGCCTTTTCATTTCACTTAATTATGGATTTTTCTTAACAAATACAGATATTCAACAGTCTATAGTTCATTTAGATTTCGTGAACACACTCTTCGAAGACCTATGAGTGTTATCTGTTATATTATCTATAAGTGTTAAATCAATATAAAAAATACTATTTGGTTACAAAGATTAGTTTCATATTTGAGTAATTATTACAATTAAGGAGAGGTGGGGGTTCATATAAATTTTGAATAATCCAACTGGCGTTTGACTGTTTCTTAGAATTCTGTGTTCTATGCAACAAAGAATCTTCATAATTTCATCATGTCATCCGTAGGTCCATCAATTTATTCATCTCTTTGTCGTAGCCTAAAAGGCTTTACAGCTTTTTATCTTGGCACCTGATATTTTGCGAATAGACTATTCATACGGGATTCTCAATTCACACATAAATTAATATTGACAAAAATTAGATATAATAATTTTTACGTTGTTTTTCATGTATATCGTGGAGCCGAAATATATTTTTCAATTTTCATAAGGTTGATTGTCACTTGGCAGGTTTTTTAAAAATTTAATGGAAAATTAATTATTTTTTAAATTTTTATATTACGTTTTTTATTTCCACTGCGTTTGTAAAATGTTAAATTTCAAAGTGATGTGCAGTGTGGGTTTCCATTTTCTAATTATATAACCATTGATTCCAAAATTTTATCAGATGTTTTTATTTTTGTCAATAATTTCAAGTTTTAGTTTCATTAATTTCTTCAATAATTTTAAAATGTGTAGATAACTAAGGATTAGTATTTTTATATTATGGGAGCAAAATTTTTTTATAATATTATACTTATATTTTGCTCCCTTGAAATTATTGACAAAAATAAAAACATCTGATAACAACAGTGATCGTAAGGCATTTGTGTTACTAAATAGTACAGTTTTAAAAAAACAGAAATAGCAAAAATGTTTCAGCCGTCGTTGTCGCAGCACGTGGATATCGCTCGTTGTATAATAAGGAAAGTAGAAGAGTTTTTACTCATGTTTTGTGACTAACGCTTTAAAATCTGCTTAATACCCTCTATTTTGGAATATATTGGTTACTATAGTTATTGTATTTTAATAATTTTTAGTAATTTAAATCAGTATTTTTAGGTTATTTTAAGATGTCATTGTTTGTCATAAGTATTATATAGATTGTGTCATATTGATTTCTTTGTTTGTCATAAGTGTTATATAGAAGACAACAAAGACAAAACTTTGGACGATGAAATCCTCGAAGAGGACATTGATGTGGAAGCTAATTTATTATTTGATTTATACGGACAAGTATATGTAACGAGTTGTTTTTTTTATAACTTTAATATAATGATATTCTCACTGATTAAAGTACTGATTTAATGTCACACACGTTAAGATATACCTTTTCTATAATGTTTTTTGGAAGAACTTTAGTTTTTTTGTAAAAGGATAGTCTATGATTATGTTTTATTAATGAAATTTTTCGTGACATCAGAAATGGTTTTATTAAAATTTACCCATATTATTATATTTATTAGATCCTAAAGCAATTTGAACTCCAAAGTAGCTTTGTCCAGTCACTAATTAACTGCATTCCCATAACTAAATTTGGTGTCCAGTGACTATATTTATGGCTACTTTGCATTTGGGATGTCATTACACAAGCTTATAGAGAAAGTACTGTGTTCATAACATATACGTCGATAAATGAGTTCATTATAATACGTGTTATAATTCGTTACCCTGTTTGTAGTTCAGTGGCTATATCTTTAAGGTTACGGTTAATGCATTTTTTAAATACATGAAAGTTGGGATTCTTTTGTTAAATTGAAAAGTAATATGTGATTGATATAACGTGGTTTGGTTTTTTTTATTAATTTTAATAAGTCACCTTAGCTAACATATCAAATTTTTATTATTTGGCTAAGAGTCATTTTTATTATTTGGCTAAGAGGTATCAGCTTCTTTGGTGACTTTAATATTAAACTTATATTGATTTCTGTAGATTTATTACTTATGTTGATGTAATTGTCACACTGTTGTTTATTTATTTCTGATATTGGTTTATAAACCGCGCAAAAAAATCTGGTTATTGATAGTGTAAACGTAGTAATGACGCCCAGAGAATAATGGAGCCCAGTTTAAATATATAAACAGGTGATTTCAATTAGTCCATAATTCTTTAAGCTATTGTAAATAAATACTTAAGCAATAATATTTTCTAATTTTGAGAATACGAGATGATCTTCGGAATATATAAATCAAAATTTTGTTTGGAATGCTTCGAGTTCGTAAGAAAACTGATTGTGTGCCAGACATATTATCTATTTATAAAACTCGTATCGGGTATGGACGGAAGCGAACAATAGAGCATGGGATATGTGGCATCAGTATGCAGATTGTAGGTAAATAAACAGGAAAATATTCTCAATGTTAGCGGGAAACGCGCATACATTTTTACTTCGACCACGGAAATAGAAATAAACTACTCCCCAAAGAGTAGAAATTTATTAGAAGCATCTTCGTACGTTTAGATGTTTGTAACTAATGTTAATATTTTTCTATTTCATATAGAAAGTGATTATTTCACTTTCTGTTTTAACTTAATTTTGATAATATTCGCCATTGATTAATACTCTCATTATAATGAGTTGCAAGATAACTACTTTTTAAGTCCCTATACTTGCTAGAAATATTAGCTGATATACCCTTTCAAAAAAAGTGGTGATATAATACATGTAATGTGTAGAAAACACGTAAAGTTTTGTGAATATTTCATGTATATTGTTCCTTACCAACGACGTGACTTGAAGTTATAATCAATGTTCTTTTAACCGGCACGCTTCACACCATTTTTAAGCAAAATGCGGTTGAGTGAGAAGCAAGATACATTAACATTGTTATAAAAATTATACACGTAGTGTATACTACTAATTTTTGTAACAAAGTTACTGTATCTTGCGTAGTGTGCCAGGTATTTTTGCGAACATTCAAAACCGAAATTACAGAGTCAAAAATAATGGAATTACTGTTCCAAGAGATTTGGAGTAAACGAAATTAAATCATCTGGTATATTTCAAACCTATAATATCACAGTCAAATAGATGCAGCTTTCTCGGAATTTATTCTCTGATTATATGTGATATGATATAGAACATATGATAGATATGAGTGACTTCACTTTAAAACTACATAAAAAAGTATAAAACCTTGGACTAAAATGCAAATATTGTCACGTCAAAAAAGAAATATTGCGACAATAACAGTAAACGTGGTAAATAATTTTTAAAAGATTTTTGAGTATGATTTGTCATACTTAAATTATAGGTTATGATTGTTTACGAACGCAATGTACATTTCCTTACTCTTTTCTCCTCTTGAACTTCTTAATAATTATCGGATAGAGTACTCTCGTGTTTCCATATTATTTTTTTTATTGGAAACTATTTCGAGCTAATAGTACAATTACAGCTAAGATTTATTGTGAAAAATTGAGCAAAGTCAACACTAAACTTCCTTCAAATCAAAGCAAAGTTAATTTTTTATACGACTATGCTCGACCCCAAGTAGCAAAAATAACACGTGAGAAACTATTTTCACTTGAACGGACTATGCTACTTAGCCCTCTTATGCTACTTACCCACCGTATTTTCCAGATCTTTCGCCATCTAAATACCATCTATTTCGCTCTCCGTCTAATAATTTACGTGATAGAAAATTTAGAGATTAATAAAAATCGAACTTCCCCGTTTTTTCAGTCAAAGGTCCGAAGATTTTTACAAGGACGGAACTTTAGCTCTTCCCTGCACGATGGGGACAAGTGTGAGATATCAACTGGTCTTATATAATCAACCTTTGATTTTATTGACCACATATAAAAGATTGAAAATTTTGTGTACAGAGATGGTAGATTTATAAGTTGCCAACCTTGTATATATATATATATATATATATATATATATATATATACACACACACACACACACATATATATATATATATATATATATATATATATATATATAAATGTGTATGTATTTCAAAATGAACTTAGATTTGATTTCTGGGGACTAGAAATAGAAAAGTCCACAAATTTGACTTAAACGCCAAATTCACCTAACATTTAAAAAAAGGATCTTTTCTGTGTTTATCCACAGATTTAATTTAGTAACAAAGACTAAAAAATTTTGCGTTTTCCTTTTTAATTTCACGACATTTATATTTGGTTCACTTTTTATTTTATACCGTTCAATGAATAAGTGTTTTCCGTTATCGGCTACACAGACTGCGTTTTGTAAAAAGCAAGGAAGACATTTAAGCTTACAAATTTTATTAAGCCATTCACGTAGACCGAACGTAAAATTTCTGAGGCATTACAGTTTTAAGTGGAAGCCGGACTTAACTGTCGTGTACGAAGGTACAACCCGTTCTGCGTCAGCATGCTCAGAGCAATGAGACGTTTACAAAAATGGAGCGCAGCATTAATTTTAGAAAAATTATTTAGATATATGTTTGTTTTGAGGTGAATTTGTCAGTCATAGCTATTCTAGGGAAAGGAGATTAATAGAACCATAATAGCTAAATAATATAATCATTAGGTTTCTGGAGGCAAAATCCTCTTTTGTGTATATAACAGTATATAAAATATATACTGTTATATACACAACAGATATAACACGTATAGTAAATAGATGTAGGTCATTAAAACTGCAAAGGTATGAAAGTTTTAAAGTCTGCAATTTCATGGCTGTTCAATGTTGTACGCTACGACCTTAATACATATAAAAAACATTGTCAAAATATAGCAATTGAATAAAATAAGACATAACCACATCCTAATTCGCTACAAGTATATCATAGTCATTTACTCACGTGGCGAGACTGTTTAAAATATCAACATTATTGTTTAGTCGGGTATTTTGATACAAAATAATAAATCATATTCGTGAACTCCCATATATGGGAAACAAAGAAGGCTATCTCAGTTTATATTTTGAGACATAACATTTTTCGAGTCAACACTTTGTTGACTCGAAAAAATATTATGTCTCATAATATAACCACCAGACCAATGAAAGAGAGTGATATCTCCTATTCAGCTTAAAATTAAATATTTTTAACAAATGTACGTTATATGTTTTATATATGTGATTTTAATTTCATTCCCTGCCGCATTCTTTTACCTTAAATTGCATCATCGCTTCAGTAAATGTGGATTAAGAGACCGGTTGCATTTTAAATCCAACACTTTCAAAGCCGGTGGCATCGACTTTAATGGAGGCGGCCGCGGAATCTCGAGTTTAACGGAGCAAGGAAGTGATGCCATTTTACTTCTAGTTACGATTTACTATTTGCTTTGTGCTGGAATTATCTTTATTAGAGGTATAGTTTTTTGTCATAAATACGACGATATAAATATGTGTAAGAATTTACATTGTAAATAGTTCTATATAACTTTACACAATTATGTGTTTCAATATGTCAATTTAGGACACTAGGAGGTAGATTATGCGCCTTAAAATTCGTAGCATAAAAAATTTTTCATAGGAAAATTCATTTTTAAATTTTAACAGAGTTTTTATAAATTTTAAGAAGTTTTAACGTTTTATGCAAAAAGTAAATACGTTAATATTTAATAAAAAACAAATTGATACAAGAAAAACGATTAATGTTCAAAAAATACCTATTTTGGAAACTAACTTTTAGAATTAGCTGTTTTAAATAATTTTTCATAGCTTAGTTTTAGAGAAAATTTTTAAATTATAAGAATTTGAAAATTTGAAAATTTATAATTAAGAATTTGAAATTTTTTTTTTCAATTAGAAGCTTTTGTGCTTCTAATTTGCTTAGATACACGTCATGTATACGATGAGATGTTCGATAGATTTGCGAATAACATGAATATCGTATTGATTTATGAAAACTATGTCAACACAACGTATTCACATGTTTTTTATTTCTGTGAGGTATGGAAAAATTAATTGTAAGTAAATAAAATATTTTCACAAAAATATTGAACTGACATCAATTAACTACTACGAAAGAAGCATACTATAAATAATAAAATAACGAAAATACAACTACGCAGGTGGAACTTTTGCAGCACGATATCATTTCCAAATATAGTTGAATAAATTTTCTGAAATAAATCTTTGATGAATTTTAATTTTTAATGAATTTTAATACTTGACAAATTATTTATTAATTTATATAAATTTATATTTGCATTCATAAAATTGTAATCAATAAAAATACGTATTATAATTCTAATAATTTTTTTTAATAAATTTGCAAAATAATACTTCCGCTAGAGATTTTGTGGAATCGGTGCAAAGTCTGTTTTTCTCTTCTTTAACATTCATAAGTACATTCACACCCACACACACAGATGAATGCTGCATTTCACTCAGCACCGACTCCATAAATCTTTATCAGTAGTAGTATTTTGCAAATTTATTTCTATTACGTCAAAATCATACTGTACCAATTTTTTATCGTACTGCACTGGGACTATTGAAATAGAAAAAAAGTCATTCAGGTTGATTTATGCCGGCGGTATCAGTTAACATACATAAAAAAGTCCGTACATCTGCAAGATTCAGACTAAAAAATTGAAATACGGAATTCAATTATAAAGTCTCCGCTTGGAACCCGCAATATTAATTTAAAAACAACGAGTCTTAAAATATTATGATTTAAGCAGTTAGCTTGAAAATTGAGAGAAACTCGGAGCTTAATGACATAGTCTCTGCTTGAGACCCACAATACTACTTTAAAAATAGAAATTTATGGGCCAAGTTTCAAATTTTATTATTTGTACCCATATATACTTACCTATAATTTTACATTATTATTTTCTAACTACTTTAATACAAATCAAACGAGTCTAAACTGGATGAGTTTACTCCTTACCGCCGAATAATTTCTGTTGCCAACTTCCGGCTTCATCGTTGTACTCAAATTTTGCTAAAGAGCAAATTCTTGGGTCCTTAGTTGTGTGTTATTAAATAATCATTAGACTTAAATCATTCAAACTCGATCATGGCACCCGTCCTTTTTAATTTTGTGTAATTCTATGGCACATGATTAGTTTTAATTTTCAGATTCTTACCAAATTTTTATGGGACCATACTGGGAGTATCCCTTTTAAAAAAAAAACAATAAATAATTGCAATTTGTTAAGAATACAAAAAAAAATAATTGAATTGGGAACCTTATTCTTTTTTGAAGTCAGTTTAAAGTAGAATAATTTTTGTTTGGTATTTTCATCAAAATGACAAAGCTATTGTCTTCGGCAAAATCTAAATTTTTTCCATACTAATTTTTTCCATTCTTTTTCTTGGAATGTTACTTGTTTTCCCATACTTACCTAGGGTATTATATATTGTCAATTTAATGTATATAAACATAATTTATATAAAATATTTCTGATGTCTCACTATGGATAGAGCTTGTGATGAAATTAGCCATAAAGGAAAAGTGTCTTTCTTCTTTAGTTTATTAATAATTCCGAAATATTAGATTAACACGATCGTTTAGTTTGTAACCCAATTAAAATAGGATCGAACTTTTCTCCCTATGATTGCTTTAATGTTATGTAAGCTCAGAATCCTTTTAAGACAAACTTTTTGCCCAGGTAACATTGTATTATAATAATATGTTAAACTTACAAATACACTACATTTTTTGCAAAGGTTTTTTCCCACTATTTCCCCCTCACACTACAAATACATTACATTTATTGCAAAGGTTTTTTCCCACTTCGATTTTTTGTTTGCATATTTATGGCATATTAAGGGAAATAACTATCAATATCTTTTCTGTTTGATAATTTATTTTATAAGAATGCCCTTTAATATTTTATACTTTTTGTCAATAAATATAAAGTCTTAACTGCGATATATGATTAACGGTTTCTTTCGTCCTATATACAAGTATTCTTTTCGTAATCGTCTTTCTGTCCAGTTGATATGAATTTTAAAAATCTTTTTAACATTATCAATTCTAAAATTTTGTTTTGTTACTTCGTTAAGTAAAAACTGTCACCAAGCAACTTATTGTTATGAAATTCTGACATATATGATATGCTCATGGTTTGCGAGAAATAGTATTATATAAGCTATTTTCCATAGCTTTTTGCTTGTTTATAATAATAATACAATTAAACACATGTTTAGGTAAATGTCATTCAACCTTTTCTAAACGGCTAAACAAATTCTTATAAAATTTTAAATAGAAATTTTTAAGGTGAGAAATGGTATAATGCTCACTACATCAACTAACATTGATTTTTTTGAATGAAAATAAAAATTTAATAAATGGAATAAAAATAAAAATTTTGTAGCATAATGCAACCATTTATATAAAAATGATGGCTTAAATGTCTTGAAAGCCCAAAATTTGATATAAATGTTGAGGGTATTAATGCATAGGTTAATAAAAAATTATTGCTGCCGAAGTTGCGGGCAAAAACAGAATTTAAGGTAGTTAAGTAAAGGTGAAGGCTAGTTGAGAAATATGACATTATAAGAATTTGTATAAATAGCATCATCTAATACGTCATTAATTAAAAGAAAATGGAAATAATTATCTAAGCAGCTATTTTCAAATTATTGCTAGTATTTGTATCTGACAAATTTTAGGAATCAATTAGCATCTTATCCATTCAATATGTACCTATTTCTATTCATGTGTATATATTTATTTTACGAAATAATCATTATGGTAAAGTAACGAGATAATATCAGAGATTTAAATTTAGTTATTTTGTTCTTGAAAATTTAATAACTTTGACCTGTATTAAATTTGATAAGAAAACTCTTTTCAATTGATATTCTATTTAAAAACATTTCAAAGCCAAAATTTTTTCAATATTTAGAGCAGGCGTTAAAAATTATAATTTTCTAGGATCATTAAAATGAAACGAATAACATAAGGAAGCATGAATTCACGAACGAATCGATGCCTCAGTCGAAGTAACATAACTAGATTTAGTGTTAATATAAAGTACGTACGTAAATATAATATATATCTTTCAATCTAAAAGAGCACAATTCTGAAACAATGATTGAAATTATGATATGTTTTTCTTGTTTTAAAGACTATTTTCAAGGTTTTGCTCCTCAGACAAAATTACCTCTTTCATTCGTTTCCTGTTGAGCGTGTTAAATTCTCTAATACCAGATTATTGGTATAACTTCCAGGTCAATTAATACAATTTTAGGAAATTTTCTTTATTTATAGTCATGATAGAACATAGACGTATTTTTAGAAACAAAATTTAGTTCGTACACTACTCTAAACATATTAGAATACTGTTGTTGCACTAATTTCTGCATCCCTTTAGACCTCTTACATTAACAGGATTTTTTTAGAAAAGTCCTATCAATGTCTTTTTCTTCGATATTGGAATGAATTTTTGTTTAGAAAATCGGTTATAACTTTAGTATCTTTGTAAAAGTTTACTCAGTTCCTTGCTATCTTTTCTAATTTACATGAGTATCGCGCATTTGTTATACAGTTCATTTTTTATCCTACTACGTGACACGAAAAAACTTTCCGTTTAGTATATTCGCGCACGCGATATTATTTTATGAATTGTTTGAACGCTAGGTCACGTCAAGCAATACTTAATCGTAACTTGTATCATGCACGGACGCAGAGTATTCACTTGTATAATAAGTTTTGATCTAAAAATGCCGTTATTTTATAAAGTTTAGCTTCTTATAAGGGATTTACCTATAGTTTATTTAAGTGAAATAAAATTTTTGAATCGAAAACGGGGATACTGCCCCTTTATTAATTGTAAGTCTGATGTCTAGCCCAATATACGTCACGAAAATATAATATTAATCGTAATAAATATACGGCACAGAGTAACAGAAATTTTAAAACGACAAACGACTCACAATATTCACATTACAATATTCTCCTCGTTCTACAACGAAATTTTTCAAACCCATCAATCAATATTCGACTTGAAAATATATATTATTTGAAATATTGCCGCCGTCAAATCAAATTTGATTATGTTCCTTTTTGGTGAATCAGTGCTACTTGCGGGGGTTGTGACGCGCCCCTCTTTTATCATCATTAACTGAGGGTGGAGGCGAGAGCAGCGACATCGGAGTGCGACGGTCTCACTGTGGACCAATGTATCGCGATGGGCTGTCACATTGCAAATCGGTCGATTTCTGTAATAAGAATTTGCACTTGTGTATTCAAAGTAATGACAAGTAATGGTTATTTAAAGTCATGTTTATTACGCTTGCATTGCAAACTGTAAATATTACATTACACTTTTAGTTTATACCGATTATAGTAGAATTTCGCGGGAACAATGTATGCCTTGCCATATTGTAAAAGGCAATGTCTTTTTGTATTTTTGTCTGTTTATCTATATATGCGTACTATTCGAAAACGAATGCTTCGATGTGTATGTGTTTTTTTATAAATATGTCGATAAATTATTGGATTAAGTTTTTACATAACGTTGCCATGAAAGTTAAAGGCTGACCCATAAATATTTTTGTTTAATAAATCAAGAAAACGGTCACGACATTTACATCTTTATATATAAATAAAATATAAGTGTTTATCTACGGCTTAAAAACTCTAAACATTAACTTTTAAAATGTCCATTTTTATATTTTTAAAATTATGAATAAAATTTGGATAAAAGGGTAGCTGTCGAAACGCACTGCGCTAAAAGGGCGGGCTGTGATACCTATGCACGTGGTGGGTGTGATTTATATGTCCTTTGTCTATTTTTGTCATTTTATACATAATTATATCGTCGAAATTTAAAATTTGTTTCTAAAGGCATAGGAGCAGGGAGGTAGGTACGAGGACTTTGCAGTATGATCAAAGTGTGCTGGCGGTGTGGATCATTCAGTTTAAGCGATGATTGTATATGCTTGTCATTCTAACTCGACTTGTGTTAGTGGATTTGTAGTAGTTATGTGTACTGAATTGTATAATTTAATAATATCACATAAGTAACTGTGGATAATTTCGTGTTAAATGTATAAGGTTTAAAAGATCTCATTAAACTTTTACGACGTTTACATAATTGTTCGTTTGGATTATAATCTTTCGGACCAAACAGTTTTTGTGTTAATTAAGTTATTCTTATCACTTAGTTAGATATTTTAGCGATATCGCTGTAATTACTTCTTAAATTTGTTTTTTCCGATATCAGTGTGAATGACTTGATAAATTTTGACGCCTTGGATGTAAAACAAATTTAATCATTTTTAATTAATTAATCTTTATATTCGTTTCTTTAGTTTATTTTTCGAACAATAATAACAATACAGGTAAATTTTTATTGATATTCTAACGTTCTAAATTTGAAATTTATTCTTTTTGAATGAAAATTCCCTTTCACTAACAAAAACGTATTTTTTGGCGGTAAATGAAATCCAACTCTTATTAAGTTCTTTTTCATTTGTTACGTTCTTTATTTTAACGAATAAATTTTAATTAAATTTCTGCTATTTGTTGCATTAGTTCACTTCTGTCTGCTGTTCTCAGTATGGTTGAAAAAACGGTAAGAGCTAGTAAAATTATTGCGCTGCTTGAAGAAGGCTGTAGCCAATTTTATGTGTCTCAGCAGTATAATGTGAGCGTTCCATCACCCAAAGGACCTGGCAACGATACCAAGAAACGCTCTCCGTCAGTAAAAGGCCCAGTTCTGGAAGAAAATGGTGCACTGAGCCACGGGACGACTGCTTCATAGTCAGTCAAGCGCTACGAAATCGTCAAGTTACGTACGTGGATCTCAAACAGAACCTCGAGGATATCTGAGGTACACGAGTAAGCCTATAGACAGCCAGAAGGTGACTTCAGGCCATCAATATACGTAGCTATCGTCCAGCTCGGGGCCCTACATTGCTCCGTGAGCATCGAGTTGCCAGATTGGGATTCGCTCAAAATTTTTCGTCATGGACTTAACAAGACTGGAATAGTATTTTATTCTCCGATGAAGCTCGTATATCGATTAGTGGTGAGAATCAATGTCGGCGAGTCTTACAAAGACCTGGAAAACGCTTCGTAGAAGTGTGTTTTGAGGAAATCACCCCTTACGGTGGAGGCAACGTAATGTTTTGGGCAGGTATTAACTCAGATGACCGTACTGAGTTAGATTTTATTGAAAATGGTACAGTTAATGCGCAAAGGTACATCACAGAGGTTCTTGTTCCTCATGCCCAACCCGCATTAACAGCAGTTGGAGACGAGTTGTTGACGTTGTTGTCCATAAAATGCATCAAATAATTATAAAATAACTCTGATATGGTTTATTCCTATAAGTGCCCGTTTTGTTTTGCAAAAGGGTTTATATATATATATATATATATATATATATATATTATATATATTATATATATATATATATATATATATATATATATATATATATATATATATATATATATGTATATATAGCACAGATATGATTTATTTTATGAAGTGTTGAATAGACAATTTGTTTTTTTTGTTATCACAACATATTCTATGTATTCATCAGGTACTATTTATCTTGTTACATGATTTTATATTAGTTCATATGTCATTGTAGAGCACACTTAGTTTTCTTCGTCAAATTCATAGTGAAAAAATCTCAAGTAATTCTTGCGTGTTTTCAAAATTTAAGATATCTGATTGTTCGTTTGAATGATTCTGCTGGATATAATCGTTCTTGTACGTTTTGTTTTGTTTGTGCTATCCTATTTTCATTACGTAGAAATAATTTTGTAAATTTATATTAAAATTAAGAAGCACGAAACTATTTCGATGTGTTGTGTTGAGTATTCGATAATCGATCGGATGTTAGGGTAATAAAAGATGAAAATAAAGTTATGACGTTTTCTGAATTTTTATACAATTTTTATGTTTTCAAGTGAATTTTGCATTTTATTATACTTAGTTTCCCATGCAGTAGTTTTTGATTTGGTTAAGCTTTATTGGTAAAATTTTCGAAATAAATAATTAATCTTTGTTAATAATCATTAGTCAAAGACAACAAAATATCAAATATTGTATATAAAAAAAAGTAAAAAAAAATTAGGCGTTAAACATTATTTTTTGCTTATAAAACCTAATTCCATGCGCAAACGAATTCACGGGTATTTGCTTGTAACAAACAAAAGGGGGTAATTATTATGGTCTATAAATAAACCGACTAACAAAAACCGAAATCCTTATAGACATATTCACTTATCCATTTGTACGTAACAATGTAATAACTCTTTCTGTTTCAGAGCGACTGAAGAAATTTTGTCGAAAGACGTAGTTCCTACTGGATATAAAATGTATACATTTGCAAGTCTATCTATTTCTTCGAAGTTAGTGCACGATTTACTGATGCGAATCTAAGAAACTTGCATTGAAGGTAATTAAACTGTGAGAATATTGTAATTTCAAATGATAATGTTAACACGGGTGTACAACAGAGGAAGTACTATGTTCAATCTTGTCCAATGGTTTTCAATAAAATATATTTGACCTGTAGTTGACAAGTCATCGAGTAGCGAGAATAACTGATCCTTGCGAGACTTAGATACATATTCGTAAGTAATAAGACAATGATGCATAAGTGAAATATGATTTAGAGAATAAAACTGGGATAGGTTGCATTAAATAATTCAAGGTTGTGAAAGTTTGAAAAAAAATTAAAATATTCATTTTATTACTTAATTGAATTTGTGGGTATATTTTACAAAATACGTCAAGTGTGAGCATAGTCGCCACTATGAGGGTTCCGTACATATTTAGATACCTACAGATATTTAAGGGTACATAGAATTATTGTTATATTATTTAGGAATATTAATATTTCACAATATAAATACGTAAGTGTAAAAAATGGTGAATATTTTAAAATATCTTTAGATCTAGAATAATCGCTAATTGTTCTATAATATTCCAGTTAGTTATTAACAGCCCTGTTCTTATTATGATTTTTGGCTTAGTAGTTTTCCGAAATAAGGAGATAGGGGGGGGACGACTTTCTTATCCTTTATTTTTTCGAATATTTTATTAAATATACAATCTAAAGTTACGAAAATTAAAAAAAATCTTTGCATTCCGCATAATAAAGCCTTGCAAATGATTTACCAAATGATTTATAAAATGAAAAAAAGACTTAAAACTTTTTTATACTTTCTTTATTATTACGTGGATACTTTGAAAAAGTTAGATAACAACATGTGGGTTAATAAGCTATATTTCCATAACAAGTTTCAAGTTTCAACGTCACATATTTTTTTGAGAAAATCGGGTATAAATATAGAAAAACGTAAATATGTTGCCTACTATGTCTTTCACAGGCGCAAAATCAATGTGCATTTAACGAATTATGATATCTTAAATCATCGCCAGAGTGTTTCTAGAATTTTTGTGTGGGCTTCTTAAAACCTATATTTATTTTACAATTTTAGGTTCAGTAGTTTCTGGGATAGGGCTGAAATAATTTTTTGCTTTCTTTTTTGGATGTCTCTGAAGATGTAATATAATTTTAAAAGCCTGAAAAAAAGACAAAAAAATTCTGTACTTAATTTGGTCCCCTAAAATTTCAAAATGAATATTTTTGAGTTTGAGCTATTGCTGTATGTGCATATATATATATATATATATATATATATATATATATATATATATGTATATATATATATATATATATACATATATATATATATATATATACATATATATATATATATATATATATATATATATATATATATATATATATATATATATATATTAGTAATTAAACGTAGCTTCTAAACTTCTTCTTTTGTCCTTTTTGGTAAAATCTCGACTTTGTCTTCAGAAGAGTGGTATAGAAGAAAACACGATTAAAGTGTAATTATATGTCTTCTTCACATATTTAAATTTCTCTTATTTTTTCTAAATGTTACTGCTACCCCATAAAAAAATTTTCACAGAATCATGTCCTCTAGAAATATTTTACTTGTTCGTGATATAAAACTTTCTTTTCCATGATATTTCAGTTTGAAAAGCACATATTTATGGAACATAGACAGGAAGCTAAGTGTTTTAAAGGATCCTTCTTTTACTTGAACAGACCTTTATTTTTTGATAAAGTACATATTAAAAAGTACATATTTATGGAACAGAGACAGGAAGCTATGTGTTTTAAAGGATCCTTCTTTTACTTGAACAGACCTTTATTTTTTTATAAAGTACATATTAAAAAGTACATATTTATGGAACATAGACAGGAAGCTAAGTGTTTTAAAGGATCCTTCTTTTACTTGAACAGACCTTTATTTTTTGATAAAGTACATATTAAAAAGTACATATTTATGGAACAGAGACAGGAAGCTATGTGTTTTAAAGGATCCTTCTTTTACTTGAATAGACCTTTATTTTTTGATAAAGTACATATTTATGAAACAGAGACAGGAAGCTAAGTGTTTTAAAGGATCCTTCTTTTACTTGAATAGATCTTTATTTGTCGATAATTTGACTAATAACATTTATATTATTATATTTTAACCAATACGAGGTACTAGCAACGTGTTTTCATGTAAAAAAAGGTTATTTAGATCATATTTTTTAAGTTTTTATCTATTTCTTTTGGAAATATAAAAACTTATAATGTTTCTTGTAGTAGTTTAAGATTTTTATAGTGGCCATATTCTTGTAAGCATACACTTTCAGAAAAAGTAATAAAATAAAATATTGAAAAGATCTACCTTAAAACAAAACCTATTAAATACTAGTAGGACTCGAACTAGGAGTGTTTGGCACGCCTTAGAATTGGAAATACATAATATTTTTGTTCTTGGAAATATATAATATTTCTGTTAGACCTTTGTAACAATCAACATTATTTTTCACCAAGTGAACATATTGATTACTACATTTTTCACAGTCGTTAATTATTGTGGATTTTTCTAAAATTATGAAATTTGGAATCTTCGTAATAGTTTAGGTTCTCGTAATATTTTTTTTCATAATTTTGATTTTATCAGATTCCAAAATTGGGGGTAAAGGGGGTCGGTTTTTTTTAACGTTTTTAATAATATCTATAAAATTATTTTACACACAACCAAGAACAAAAAACTGTTTCTGGAATCCATGTAATATTATCTATTAACTTGTATACAAACAATATAATACATAAAATTAAGAAAAAAGACATTTGAATTCATTTAAAATTTCCATACAAATGTTTTAGAATGTAAGATTTGAGATATACGCTTTGTCACTGTGAAAATTTTTCAGCTTTTTGGTGAACGGTTTCTGGAATAAGCAGGTGTAAATAACAAATAGACGGACATGCGAATGATCTTATAAGGGTTCCGTTTTTCCTATAGGTATGGACAAGAAATCATTTTTGTATTAGACACGTTTTGTTTCTTTCTTTACATGTATATCACAGTGTCGCGTCATTATTCGATAACTTTGTATGGTAAAACTATTCGATTCTCATAACGAGTTCGTTACTTTTTAAGTCCGCCTCGCCCCCACTCTACTCTTCAGTTAACAGCGACAAAAAGGGAGCGCGTCGCATCCTGAATAATTCTGAAAAAGCTTAATCAAATTCGATTTGCGCGACGGGGGCGACTTTTAAAATAATATTTTCGTCTAACGCACTTAATTCGAGAGAAGTATTTTTCAGTGATAATAAGAAATGTCAAGATGAGAAAATAATGATATTTTTAACTTACTCTCCAAAGCTATTTCGTAATCACATTTGGAATAAAAAAATTGATCATGATTTCACTAAGTAATATTCAGTTCAGTAAAAATAATTTGCTGTGACAAATTCGTTTATACTAATTGAATTGGCTCTTTTTGGAGATCATATAATAAGTATTTATTTCCATTTTGAAGAATTATTTATAAGGCGGATTTGTTAATACGAGAATAAACCTATCTACTACAAGTAGACTTCATACTATGAGGGTTCCGAATATTTTTAGTTACATATATATATTTAAGGGATAGAATATTTTGAATTCCGATTATGTTTTTAATAATTATTGATTGTTGCTGAAATTTTCAGTAGCTGGAGTTAAGGTAGCCATCTTCCGATAGCAACAATGTTTGATCTCATTTTGGTGAAAATGTAGAATATTTCATCCAGAATTTTGAAATATTTGACATACTTTGATCTATGAAAATGCGTGTTTTGTATAAGAAATCTGATTGGTTAGGTTCGGATATGACTACAACGCGCACTTCGACATTCTTAGTTGTTTTTTGTTAGTAAAAATTAGAGCTAAAACTTTCAATTTTATATATAAGTCCCAGGAAAGTTCATTAAGGAAAAAATAAAGATAATTCAATAAACTAAGGTTTGTACAGTCGGAGAATACAATGGATGAGGTAGATTTAAAACAAATCTAAAACTTCGTTAAAAAATAAAACTACTACTATAAAAAGACAATGAACATGATCAACGACGAATTTGATGGGAAATGTGGAGGATAAAAAAAACGAAACGTGCCAGAAAATGTTATTTAAAAGAAATTTAACTTTAAGGATGTAAGTCCAAAATATTGTTATTATTTGTAGGAATATCTATCCTGGGATATTAAACATCGAGATGACATTAAATATCAAGTGATAAAACAAACATATTTCAAAGTTGGAAGGAAAATGTCAATAATTTATTGAAAATTTTTCATCAACAAATTTTCTTCGTTCACTAGTGCCATAGACTTCTCCCAATGCGCGTATTGCGTAGCGTGTCGTTGGATATAACGCCACGTTGGACAAGTAGCTTAGCGATCGCGGTGCCTAGCTTTTCGCATTAGTAGTATTTTCAACCGTTACTCGTTTTTGGCATATAAGTTACACGATTACAAACACCACTCCAATCTCGCTCGACTGGCAGCCGAGAATCGAACTCGGGACCCCACGATGCATCATGCAGTCAAAGACAGTACGACTGTGATCAATCTAATACACTACGGTATAAATCTAATGAACTGTGGATCTGAATCTCTAGGAATGGAAGGTACTATAAGCTATGCCCACTGCTATGCAATATCATCACCATTTATAGTTTAATTGAAACCGGATTTAGCAAATTCGAAACTTTTGGGCTGGGTTCCATACCACTTAATATCCTATGTTAATACATCTGTTAAATTAAAAAAAAAACAGAGATATTTTGAATCATTTCTTACATAATATGAAAGATAAGTATTAGCTACCACGGGTTTTTATAAACTTATACAAGAAATTCAACTAAATACATACAAAAAGGCTTCAACTGAGAAAGGTGTGTTGTAGACACAACCTTTCTCAGGCTTGCGTCACAAAAATTCTCGAACATTCCAATTGCTTAACAATCTAGGTGTATATACTAAGAGTACAAGCACGATATTATAAATTGCGTCAAAATTCATCGAGCTAAGTTGAATTACACATTATTGGGCAGAAAGAGAGACAGAGCTTGCATTTTGTGTAAATCCTTTAATAATGACGTATAAAATAAATAAATGTATTTAAAAAAGGTCACAAACATGAAAATAATAGAATTTCCAAGGCTATTTCTAATGGAATTATATTCACGTCTCAAATTTCTGGTTTACACGATGGGAATAGCTGGTAAGACAGCAATTTACAACATTTCGCTTTATTAAAACTCGTATTCATATTTTAGAGATCATAAACGACTCCTGGCCTCGTTCGAAGTTGTAAATTCTTAATTAAATGAGTTATTGCAATTTCTGCTTTATTAAGGGAGCGAACTAAAACGAGAATTTTAGCAGATGTTTAATTAAGTAATCTGCTACGTATTAATAAAGTTTTCGTTGTTTATCTAATTTATGACGCCAGTTATTTGAAAATGATGTTGAGTCATAAATTGGGTACCGTTTTCTTTTACGTATAATTAATTTCAGTAGTTAATTTGATAATTATCCTTAAAGACTGTTAATGTATTTTCTTTGATTTCAAAGTATTTTAAGGTAAGAAGATCAAATCCTGGACTTTCAAAGGGTAAAGTAATGTTTTAATTTTTTCAGTACTGTGTCACTTATAAAGAAGTTTTGAAAGTTCTGAATTTTTTAATGGTTTTTCGATTATAATATCATTTGCAGCATATATTTATTGTAAAATTAACTATATTTTTGAAGTTTTTTTTTGAATCAACAATCTAAACTAGAGAATTCAGTACAAATATTTTGAAGAAGAAATTTTATATTTATAAACCGAAGTGAAGGTCTGCATTAATGAGAGGTACTTTTACCATTTTTAATCTGATCCTCTTAAAGTTTTCTTAATAGTTTTTAAAATCTCTTTTAAATAATTGTCATTTGCACCGTAAATTTTTTCCAAATTTTCAATAATAGTGGAAATTAGTTGATGCAATATGATGAGTGGTGCAGGGTTAAAGATTCAGTAGATATTCCTGAGGTAGTCCATTCATGTAAGTTAAGGATGGTCTGTTGTACTATGTGTGCTCTGCTTTTGCCATCAAGTGATGATCCTGGTCGGTCAAATTTTCTTCACAAGAATTGTTTAGCCATTACAAAAAATGGCAATGACATTAAATAATCTCTGCTTTACGAGCTGCCGGAATTCTTAATTCTATTTACGCATATAATATTCAAGTAATAAACATCGGATCCACTTTTTTTAGTCGTCTCTTCTAAGACCTAGGAAAGCTGTTCAGAATTTTTTCATAAAAATTTTCTTTTGTGAATAAATGAGAATCTCTAGAAACTCTAGGTTATATGGCGAATAACACATTGGAGATATTTAAAAATCATTTTTTTCATTTACCATGAAAATACTGCTATATAACAAAAGGTAAATTAATGTTTACTTACTAACTCGCAGTAACTTCGTTGTTATTTTTGGAAGAACTATGATGCAACCACTGAAAAAAAATATCCTCTTACCATCTTCTTTAAATGCCCCAATTTAAGCGCCATGCATATAGCACCACGTTGGTATTAGAATTTAATACAAAATTTAGACAAAATGTCATTAGATAGTTAGTATTTTTGATTTTGTAACAGGTAAACAAAGCTGAGGATGTAAAGAAATTTATTATGTTTTAGGATATTTTGAAAACTAAACAAAAATGTTTCGTACCTATTTCATTTTTTTGGTGACTTTTTAGAATACAATATCCGCTCTGCAAATTGTTTTATTCGGATTGAAAACATTAAATTTATTATTAGATTGCCATTGATTTTTTGTGTTATTAAGTGAGAGCAGTTTACGAGATAATGGTTCTAAGCTTCATTTAAAATTTGTAATATATATTGTTTGAGTTCATTAAAACTTTTGTAAATATGTGCGATGGAGACTCGTTATCAATTATTACTAGAAATATCTCATGACTTTCATAGTGAATCTTTTACAGTGAAACTCATAAATTAATGGAAGAAATTTTCTAGTGCTAAATCAACTTTGCCATGGACATATATTTCACTTCGAAATTAAATGGTCTACGTAATTACAAGGCAAATGACCAAAGAATTAATTATCTACATTATGGCATTGTTTCCCAATATTTATGGTTAAATACATAGTTTAAATAATTTTTCTCATCTATCTTATCTTATAACTGACGATAAAAATACCTCTCCCTTACAAAGTAAGGTTAAATAGTTTTCAATATTGTCCTTTATAATTCTATCTCTTATTGTTTGTTATAGTTTTTGATTATTTGAACGTTTTACATCAAAACATTTTGATATATTTCATTTTCGAAAGAGGTAAGTATCAAACATCCTTAACTGATTTATAACATTTTGCATATAAAATATGTTAGAAGGAATACTTACTTAGAAATACTACAATATGAACTTATTATGAGTATTACAAAACTTTGGTACTTAGTTTAAATACCATTATACCAAATGAATAAAACTTTTAATATAACATACGGTATACTTTTCTTATAACAATCATTACAAATAACATTCCTTTTGTACTGGTTTAGAACTTACAAATGCTTATTTTGCTTCTTAAGTTTTAAAATTTAATTTTGTACAAAGGTTGTGTAAATACGTCAGCACTTTGCTCTCTAGTAGACATACAATTCAAATATATTTCTTTTTCCTCATATTTTTCTTTAACATATACATATTTGAAGTCAAAGGGCTTGCAAAGTTTGTGTTAATATACATTTTTATAACTTAAATTGCACTTTTATTATCCATGCTAATAGATATTGAGTCTTGGTTTTATTCACCTGTATCTAACATGAACCTTATTATAAAAAGTACTTCTTTCACAGCCATGAATTCTGCTTCAGTAGTTCATAAGCTTAGGTAGCCTTCGTTGACTGGCCCGTGTTATTGTGCCATTCTTTTTTATAAACACGTATCCTATAGTTCACCGCCTAGAGTCAATATCTCTAGCACAGTCCGCATAATTGTAACCTTCTGTTATAATTTTCTTTGCAGGTGAGAAATATAGACCTAGTTTTTAGTTTCTTTTAAATATTTTAATGTCTTTTCGCAACATTGCAATAGCTATTATCTCAAAAATCAAGAAAGTGAGTCACTAAGCTTATAGCATGTATGATGTCAGGCCTACTTACTATAGCTAAATGTATTAAAACCCTGCTGTTTCTCAATGGAATTTTTTATCCAAATCAGATTTATTATTTTATAATTTAGTGTTTGGATCTACATGTATGATGTTACCGTTGGCGTTATTCAAGTTAAACTTGATAAATAGCTTCTGTAAATATTTCATTTCATGCAAAAGCACATAGTTATCACTTTTTATATTTGAAGTCCAACAAAATTTTTGGGGCCGAATATTTTTTTTCAAGATTTTTTTTTCTAAATCAGGCATTATTTTAATACGCTTAGTTCACTAGAAATTATTAATCCATTGTCTACATACGAGACCAGATATCCTTTAATTCAAGTTACCAATATACACAAACTTATCAGAATGACTATTCACAAAACCGAATTTATTTAATATTGAATCAAATATTTGATTCTAGCTCATGGGTGTTTTTTTACAATGCACAAAAACCGATTGAGTTACATCATCATAGTCATCAGAAACAGCCTTCAGGATCTTCTGGAGGAGTCATGTAAATGCTCTCTGTTATATCTCCGTAAAGAAAAGTGATCTTGAAAATTCATTCAGAATATTGCTTTTAGAAGGGTATCAAAATAACTTAAAAATGATGCAGTCTTTGAAAAGCGGATTATACCATTTTCAACTTATTTTGATACTCTTCTAAAAGCAATACTCTTACTGAATTATACCTGATAGCAAAAATGTCTCCATGTAATCAACTTGATACTACTGTGAACACCTATTTAATAGAGCCTTGCGTTGTAGAGAGGGTCTAATAATCCATCAGTAATACAAAAATCCACTTACAGTCAATTGTTTTTAGTCCTTGTGGCGTAAAAATAAAATGAATTTGTAGATTTCCACTTTGACAAACGTAAGTATTAAATTAATTTCATATAATTTTACCTTCAGGCCTAGTAGTAATATTATTATATTGAAGCTCAAATATAACTTTTTTTAAGTACATATAAAGATTTGTCATTTGAAGAGATTGTCACTTGTCTTGAAGAATTGTCATTTCAATAGAATTGTCAATTGAATAGAAGAACTCATAATGAGATGAAGTTACCGAAGACATATTTTGACTACCATATTTTAAATATTTCTTTTTTTCGGTTTACACACTCTGTTAGTGAAGCTATGCTGATGATTATATGACGATTAATTAAACTGATGATTATCTTTCTTGTTTTAGTATCTAACAATCTGTAACCTTTAGTATAATCTGAATAATCAAAAAAATTATTTTATTTATTTCACTCCAGTTTTCGACCTTTTGAATTTGGAGTGTATATAATGGTTTCGCATCTAAATATTTTAATTTACTTCAAAATTGGTTTCTTTCCAGAGTATAATTCCTTAGGGATAATATATGAATAAGATCTCGTCCTACATCGATTAGTTAGATGTGCCGCTGTTGCAACTGCTTCTGCCTAATAATAATTTTGTAAATTAACATTTATTAACATAAAGCCAGCTATTTCCATTAAAGTGCGGTTCATGCGTTCTGCTAAACCGTTTAGATGCGGAGTATATGGACTAGAAATTTCATGAATTATGCCTGAATTTTGAATATATTCTTTAATTTCGTTACTAACGTACTTTTTTCCATTATCAGTTCGAATAGGTTTTACTTTTGATTCGAGTTTATTTCCCACAAGAAATTTAAATTGTTTAGATTTAGTAAATAGCTCAGATTTATTATCAAGGAAATAGACCAATATTTTCCCTGTGTAATCATCTACAAATGTAAAGAAATATTACGCTCCAACTACTGAGTTTACCTCCAGTGGACCGCGAACATCAGATAGTATTAATTCTAAAAGGTTCATAGACCGAGAACCTTCTTTTGGGAACGAAGCTTTCAACTGTTTTCCCTGCTGACAAAATTCACACATTGATTTTCAGTCGATTTTACTCCCTTTATACATTTTGAAAGCTTGCATGAATCAGACAAATTTAAATGAGCAATTCTCTGATGCCGTAAGTAATGATCACTTACATATGTTTACTGGAACAGTGTTCATAATAAGATTGTACATGTTGTTAACCAATATGCCTGTTAGAACTTCCAGGTTCATTTTATTGAGTATTTTATAGCCATCACTAGACAGCAACTGACTTACTGGGGAAGATCATTTCTTAAATTGGGCACCTATAACATATTAGCAACTTGAATTGTTTGTTCGTTTCTAAATTTATCATTTACATTCAGGTTTATTTTCCACAGCTTTTAATGGCAAGCATTTTGTTATTTGCTATCCTGATGTTTAAAATAGGGGATGTTGATTTATTATACAGCCAGGCCCACTTCATGGTCATGTGCATTGATGCTCCTGAATCAATAAAAAAAATTAATACTTTATTTATAGCTACTGAAAATACTGTAACAAAACCAGATTTTTGGCCCGAATCTTTTCTTAGTTACTTTTCTTTTATTTTCCATTGCTTACGAATGTGACCATAATAAACACGTTTAAAATAAAGTGAACATTTTTAAAATTTTTGTATATAACCTAATAGTTGTTTGTCTTTGTTTTAAATGTCCTTATTTGCATAGAATACCACTGATTTTAAGCCTTTTATCTATTGTAAAAACTTACTGTTAATTTAGGGTTTCTGCAGTTATTGGTACACCGTAACTTCCTAGAGCCATTATCATGGACTTGTAAACTTCGAATTTTAGCTAAGTGTAGTATCCCCAGCTACTCATCTTTCAAGTTAAAAGTAATATCTCATAGTTAATTTGTGGTACTCAGTATTTTCTTTATGTACTTTTCTATGCTTTGGTAGCATTCAAACGTAGTTGTAGTCAGATCTGTTAACAACCCACGACGTGTTTACCCTTCATCATCAAAAGATTTTTGCATATTTATTCACATTTCTTTCGACAATTTTACCTCTTGAATATGGATGTGATTTATTGTATCAACCAATAAGAATATTTTGGGTTTTTTTAGGACGTGCTTTGGATCAACACCGCCATTATTTTAAATACAATACCATAAGTCCTTGTCTTGGAGATACGTTTGAATAATAAAACCATATATTGTAGTTATGGGTCTAAATAACTTTTCAATAAGCATGATCGTGTTATTTGAAGATATTTTATATTGAGTTCTACGGAGAATTCAAATATTTTACAACCAAAACAACATGTTTGAAGTTAATGATTTTATGAACTATTTTATTAATTTTATTGGAGTACACCACTAAATATAAATGACAGCCACAGCAAGCGCGAAAGAACCACATACACGCGAGAGATTAATAATACTTAAGTTACACATTCAAGCTTACACATTCAATCAACGTGGAAACGAAAAATTAAATATTTATTTCAATAGGTGGAAATATTTTTTTGCATGTTTTCCTGTGCATCATGTAAGTTGTTGAAGTAAATGTTTTTATACAATATTTTGTTAATTTTGTTGAATAGATGTTAATTTCTTTATAATTTGACTAACAACGTTTTTTTTATTACACTATGACCAAAAGTACGTAAGAAAGATCAAAGTTATTGACGTTTTATCTATTTCTACTAGAAATTTAACAACTTCTTTTCAATATTTCATGTTGTTAAAATTTTTGTGGTGGCCGTATTCTTTTAATCATACTTCAAGAAAAATTAATAAAATTAATTTTTTCTGTAAAAAAGTTTCTCTTTATGATAAAACCTGTTAAGTACGAGTAGGATTCGAACTACGAAAGTTGCCTGTATGTTTTAGATTAAAATAAACAATTGGAGATAAATAATATTTCTGTTATACCATTTGTAAATATCAACATTAATCTTCAACAAGTGACTTAATTGCGTAGTTTATTTGATTTAATTTATGTTTATTTCTCGTAAATTTTCTTCATAGTTTTGATTTTATAAGTTTCTGAAATGGGGTCGAGGATATGTTTTTTGATATTTTAGTAATACCTCTAGAATTATTTTACACACAACCTCGAACAAAAAAAGATTTGGGATCCTTGTAATATTTTCTATAGATTGGTTCATAATTCATATGAAACACAGTCGAGTTCTTATAAAATTTCTTTATAAACGTATTAGAGATATGTCGGTGTTCTTGTAAGGACTGCGTTTTTTTCATTTTGAAGTACGAAACCCTAAAAACAATTATTTTATATCAGACACGTTTTGTTTCTTGTCTCATCAAACTATGGTTTTGTTTCTTGTCTCATTAATGTAGGTTATTAATAGTTATAGAATATTGTTGAAATTTTCAGTAGCTGGAATTGCGGTAGTCATCATCTGATCGTAAAATATAGGGTTTATTTAAAACTATTATATTCTTTGACATAACCTTGTAGATTAGCATGGCTAGTTAGATTAGTTATGGTGTGAGGTTTTGCAACATAGATTTATTTTATTTGTCATTTTCTGTAGAAAATTGTTATTTTCTGCAAAAATATATTATTTCCTTTAAACAATTGTTTTTCACGTTACGGTAAAGGTAAGTTTAACTTTTTTTACAATAATGGAGTCACAATTAAATGAAACTAAGTGATGTAATATTATTTCTACTTTCTTCAAGTTTTTTACCACAATCTAGGTTTCATTGTATTACAGCAGCTCCAGGTGGGCTATTAACAAAGATGTGTGTTAAAGAAAATAGAAACAGTACTATATCACGTAAATTCATTTAATTGTGAATAATGAATTTCTACAAAATTAACGCCAAATATATTAAATATTTATGGAGTCCATAAATTTATTAATTCATGTAAAAAGTTGCTTTTTTTGGTTTAAAATCAATTAATTTTTAGTAAAATTACAATGAATAAAATTATCGACGTTACACGGTACTGGCGCACGCTTACTGAATTCACCATAGATTAGGTTACGTCTCCATTGTAAAAGCGAAAAGAGAGCAAAATAATATATTTTTGACTGGATTCAAACGCAAAAAAATCCTTTAACATTGGCATATAATAACAAATAAATTTGTTTAAAACAGGTTACTGAAAATTAAACATGAGAATAAATGAACTTCAAGGCTATTCTAACGGAATTATATTCACGTCCAATATTTCTGGTTTACACCGACGGGAACAGCGGGTAAACCAGCAATTTGCAACATTTCGCTTTATTAAAATTCGTATTCCTATTTTAGAGATCATAAACGACTGCTGGTCTCGTCCAAAGTTATAAATTCTTAATTAAATGGGTTATTGCAATTTCTGTTTTATTAATGGAGCGACCTATAACGAGAATTTCAGTAGATTTTTAATTGAGTCATTTGTTTCTTATTAATAAATTTTTCTTTGTAATTTGATAATGATGATGTTGAGTCATGGTGTAATTAAATTCAGTGGTTTATTTGTAAATTACCCTTAAAAACTAGACATGTATTTTTATTAGTTTCAAAGATATTTAAAGTCAGAAGATAAATCCTCGACTTCAAAAGGGTAAAGTAATGTCTTCATTTTGTCAGTACTCTGTCAATTTTAAAGAAGTTGGTTTTGTATTTTTTAATAACTTTTTGAATAAAATATCGTTTACTTTGTTATATTCATTGTAAAATTAAATATACTTTTGAAGTTTTTTTAAATTAATACTGTAAATTAGAGAATTCTGTACAAATGATTTATAAAACAAGTTTTATTTTTATAAACCGAAATAAAGATCTGTATTAATGAGAGTATTATTTTTAAGGTGATCCTCTTAAAGTTTACTGACGATTTCGTTGATAATAGTTTTTAAAGTCTCCTTTAAATAATTTTCTTTTGCATTTTGAAAATTTTCCATAGTAAACATTAGTTGGTGTAATATGCCGAGTGATGCAGCGTTTAAAGATTCACGAGATATTCCTGGGAAAGTCCATTCATGTAAGTTAAGGAAGGTCTGTTATATTCTATGTGCCCTACTTTTGCCATTTAGTACTGATCTTCATTGGTCAAATTTTCTTCCCCAAAATTCTCCAACCAGTACAAAAATTGGCAATTTCATAAAATAATCTCCGATTTAATATGTGCCGGAATCCTTAGTTCTATTTACGCATACAATTTTTAAGCAAAACACATCGAATCCATTTTTTAGTTGCCTCTTTTAAGACCTTGGAAAGTTTTAAGATTTTTTTTCATAAAAATCAAATTAAAATTTACTTTTGCGAATAAATAAGGATCTCTAGGAATCTCTGCTTTATATACAAATATTACATTGGAAATATTTAAAACTCATTTTATCATTCATCATGAAAATACCACTATTTAACAAAAGATAAATTAATGTGTACTTACTAATTTGCCACCACTAAAAAATAATATTTTTTAAATGCCCCAATTTAAGCGCCACTTGTAAAGCCTTGACTGGTATGAGAATTTAATACAAAAATTCGATAAAATAATTAATTTATAAGATAAATTTTGTAACAGGTGAGAAAAACTGAGAAAATAAAGATATTTATTATCTTTCAGCACATCTTGAAAACTAAAAAAAATTTTCGAACTTATTTTATTTTTTTGGCGACTTTTCAGAATTCAATACTCGCGTTTTTTTGGGATTGAAAGCAATAAAGTTTATTATTAGATTACCATTGATTTGTTTTTTCATTAAGTGAAAGGAGTTTACGTGTTGGTGGTTTTAAGATTCATTTAAATTTTGGATATCTATTTGGTACAAACCTTTTGATGTGCAGGTTTGCTTGCATAATTTTTTAGTTTTACGCTATTTAGTTTTATTTGATTACTATTTTCGCAGGATGTAATTTTTGAGGATCATCGCTTTATTATACATTGCAGTCTGATCGTGTTTGAGTTCATTAAAACTTCTGTAAATATGTGAGATCTCGTCATCAAATATTAATCGAAATTTTTCACAACTTTCATGCTAAATCTTTTAAAGTCAAATTCAGAAATAATTGAGTAAAAAAAAGTTTTCAAGCGCTAAAGTAATTTTTCCGTAAACACTTATTTCAATCTAAAATAAAATTGATTTCCAAATTACGTGACAAATGTCCAAAGAATGTGTCATCAAAATTATAGTATTTTTCTTTAATATTTTAAGGATAAATGGATAGTTTTAAACATTTTTCCTTATGGATGATACATGGTGTATATCTGATGATAAAATTGCTCGTTGCTTGTGCGACAGTGTTAAATAATTATTGATAATATTCTTTTGAATCCTTAGTCTGTCTGTCATAATTCTTGAATATTTGATCGTTTTATATACAGAACATTTCCATATATTTATAACATATTTTATTATTATTATCATAAATTTTGTTACATAAATTCTTATTTAAAAAATATTTTATAAAATTTGGGAACATGGAAAATGCTGTTCAGCTGTCATAAATGTATCAACGCTCACCACACGTCATCACAATCTTAATATGAACCTACGATTCTTGATCTCTTGGTGTCTATATAATTTCATTTCTTTTCGTTGAGTATTCCGGCGTTAAGTAAATTTGTTTAAAAAGAAGGAAAATTCGAAAAGTTTGTTCCGTGTTGAAGGATGAGATAAAATTTAGTTTAATGAAAAAAGATTTAAGTATAATTATTAAAGCCTGCAATATTGGTTACTTTCCAGAATGAATCTAAAGCTGTAAGTTTTTATATGATTGCGACTAAAATTTGTCAATAAACATTTCCAGCACTAATCCTGCTTGTTCTGTTTTATGGATGTAAAATGCGGACTTTTTAAAAATAGACTTCAGCAAGTATTTCAAATACAATGTCTACGATAGATCATAAATTTTTCACTCTAGGTTTCCATCACCAATGATCCATCCGATCATAGTGTCAAAACTTATTAATCATCGAAGAAGAGATTCAATTTTATGCTTCGTATACGTGTCGAATAGAATAATCCAGAATACTTCACTTGCTATTTAGGAAAATCTGGCATAATAACTGAAAATTTCAGTATTCTGTGTCCGTGAAAACTGATGAAATAATTTGAGGAAGACCTATTGGCTTGATATGATTTAAACAAGGGTAAATGATTGAAAAGAACAACGAATAGAAACATTCAAAAAGTTCCGAATTTAACAGCGCCCAAAGCAGCATATTTCCTTTAGGGTAGGTTTCAAATATATATTAGCTTCGAACGATAGACGAAAAAGAAGTATTTTAAACTAATCTGTACGAAATGGTAAGGTAATGTAGAAAAAATTGCAAATTTTTTTTAAATTTAAAAAATACGGGCATCAGGTAATGCATATGGCAATATCACTCCTTTCTCTGTAATCCTTATAATTTAAGGTAGGCGGTACAAAAACCGTGTTATGCGTATTTCCTTTTTCTGTTCAGTGACATCAACACTCTTTCCATCGTTCTACATGTATTCCACAAATTGAAGAAAAAAATCTCAAAAATTTAATTGCATAATTTACAACTCTGCATTGTACTAGGAAAGATTATGCTAAAAACCTTTATGATATAATATTAATTTCGGTTCACGTTGAATATTTTAAAAAATGTACATGTACAAAGCCTGGATAAATTGACAAATAAATCTTGTATTTGGTTAAAAACTCACCTTCTAAAGCCTCACAAATTTATTTTCAAGAGAAATGGAAATAATTGATTGCTGCGGTGGAATCGTAAAGAAGTCAAAATAATTAAAGCAATTTCACAAGACTACAGGTGCAAGAAGTTATTTGAGAAGTAATAACGCAGTGTGCAGCCGGGCAATCCATCGTTGAATTTTCAGACACTCGAATTCGAATTCGGAGCTGCAATGACAAAAAAAACTCAACGTAATATGGGAGAGACAAAATGATGTTTTCGCAAGTTAACTGGTGCATCACACGCTGAAGTTACGGCGGAAATGCAGTCGGTCTCTTTTTTATTTATTTTATATTTGTCCTCAGCATCCAGCCCACATTCTTTTCTGAAACTCAGCATTGAGAAAAAGGCATTAGGTCTTTGTAAGTTCAGCCCTTATTAACCACGGTGCCAACAATATTGTTGAATTTTTATGAACGAAACTTACCCATTTATCTGAGGTGGGATTTACGTACAGGTACGTATTATACGTATTATAATATAAATATAAAAATACCAAAAAATTCATTTTTCAGAATATTTTTTTTTCGACGTTGATTACATGATTACGTATAGTACGTATGAATAATATTAAATTTAAATTATTGACTAGAAAAATATTGAAAGAGTTGCTAGAATAACTACGGCTTACATTAATTGAAGCTCAAAGTGGAATACTTTGGAAATTTAATTTTCCATAGTATTTCTAGTAATGATTCAAAAGCTATCCTCCAGTAATGATATGAAACGCCATTAAGGATTTAATGGAGTTTCATATCATTACTGGAGGATAGCTAAAAATATATTAATTTCTGGTTGGGTAAAAGAGATTCCAAAAAACTATATCTGTGAATAAAGATATACATTTGATGTATCATTTATATTGTGTATGTGTGAAAGTGTATCCATTTAAAAATTTAAAAAAACATTTGGAATTTTGCGGATATTTTTCTTTTAAGTTAACATTTATTCCATAAAAAAAATCTTCTAAATGTAATGAAAACGTTTATAAAAATTTGATCAACCCCGTTTTGTTGGCAATGTCAACATGTCTAAAATTATTCTTTCTTATATTGTCATAAATCGACATTAGATCAATTGTTTTCAGCTGCGAATGTTTATGATATATGACCATGGTTAAAGATAATAATTTGGGTTCAAATGAAGAATTTATGTTCAAATAATTTGCTCGAATAAGTTGTTTTTATTTTCAAAAAAAGACCACAAAAATAAAAGGTTTCTCCAAATTAGAAGCAGATTTTCAGTGCCAAAGTAAACTGAAAATATACTATTTAAAACAGTTTGAGAAGTTTAGACACAATATACAATTGTTCCTCACCGCGTATGTCAAGGAATTCTGCTGTGGTCGCCATCGTATTTTTCAATATTAAAAAACTTTTTCACTTCACGTAACCGCGTAACGTGTACCAAGGAATCCCTTTTTGCGTCAATCTTCGTCGAATGCCTCTTCAGAGGGAATTTCTCTGGTGACTGTTTACTCCGTTTGTCCTACCTTTTTTAATTTTTAAGGTGAAATTGTTTTTTTTTAATTAATTTCAGTTGCTTTATAAGGCAGTGTAAGAAATTAATCAATAGGAACAAAATTTTTGTGAAATGATGTGAAATGCTATATGTAGTTTAATTTTTTTTTGGAAATTAGTATAATGTATAATTATATATATAGACACCCGCATACGTGTATACGTAGTACATGCCTCTTAACAAAATAGAACAAGCTTCTCTTTTCGGATAATAATTTTTTGAATTTACGGAATGCGCTATCTGTAATATGAATTTAGTACCATTTATAAAGAAGTATTATATCTTTTTTTAGGGTTCCATATCTAAAACTAAAAAATAGAACCCTTGTAAAATTTTTCACATGACCGTCAATCTGTCTGTCAGAACGGATTTTCTCAGAAGCTATGCGACGTAAAAACTTGAGCTGATATAATTTAGCAATTCACATATTTTGTACTAGCTAACTTTTTTAAAATATTCGTTTAGGAATTAAAGAGGGGGTAAATGAAGTAGGCCTAATTTTTAAAAAAAATTCTTTATCGTGTGGATTATTAATTTAAAGGGTATGTTATGAGGAATACAAAAATATTTTATTTTAAATTAAAATTATATGTTTTAAAAAACTATTTTATTTAATATGCAAAAATAGGGTATTCCCCATTTATAAATAAAGAAAAAGAAAGGTATGTTATATAGATCCAACAAAATAAAAGACTAACATGCCAAATTGTGCCCACTGTAGAATTTGTATTATTCCATCTTGTAACACAGATTACTACAAAAGGGAGATAAAATTAGTTGATTGTAAAATAACACTGTATTTAATCAAGTTATGTTCCCAGTCCTGCTTTAAATTATGTTATCAATTCAGTTAGAAAACAGCGCATTCCGGTTTAACATGTTGACAAATTATCTAACTATCGTACAGAAATTAAATGGTTGTGAGAATTACGACGAGTGGTGTTTTATGAAGGAAAATGTGTTCCTTTTGGTGGAAATGACGGTCATGGTTAAGCAGCCATTACTGGTGACGGCTACTGCGGTTCAGGAAGCAGGGGATTTAAAAGTTAAAACAAAACTAATTTTGACAATCGAAGCTCTTCTTTACGTGCACATTAAACAAACAGCTACGACATACCATTTAGAGAAAACGTTGAAGAACATGTTCGACAATTTCGTTAATTCGTGAAAAGTTAATTAACTGTGAAACCTCATTAGTATACGGCTTGAAAATTGCGAAATTTCTTGACCAGATTCGTCAGTTAGCTCATAGAAATGGCATGAAAACTGAAAGGAACTGGTTTTGAAATAAATGACCAGTGAATCGTATCGCTTATATTAGCAAGACTTCCAGAAAGGTGTGGGTCAATGATAATGGCCATTGAGCATTCGAGCATAAACACCACAAAGGTGCATCATGTATCAGTCATATGTCAATGTCAGTGGAAGTGACACGACATGAAAAAGAAAAAATCGCTGTTGCAGATGAATATTTTGAAAATAAATGTCCCTACGCAGAACAAGCAATGACACTTGCATTCAGTGCAGGTTTTCTTACTCAGGGGTTCAGATTATATAAATTTCTGTGGCACCGCTCATTTGGTTTCGAATGGAAATATGTTATCTAATGTATGTTTTCAACTCAAAACTAAGGAGATTATTGTGGCAAATCAACCGATTGTTCAAATTTTATGAGTTATGTGGGCCAATGGAAAATTAATTAATTGGCAATGCTATTATATTACGTATTATTTGTAGGTGATTTCAGCAGTATGTGTTTTTTATATTTTATGCAGTCCAAGAAAAACCCTCAAGTGTTTCAAACGATATGAAGTGATTGTTGAGAATCAGCATTCTAAGACGATCGAAACAATAAAATCTGGCAAAGGGGGAGTTTTAGTGAACAGAAATTGTAAATTATTTGAGACATTGCAATACAGTCAATCAGAAAACAAATTATTACGCCACAGAACAAAACAGGCTGTGTAAGAGAAGAAGAATTTTCTTCTGTTGATAGTTTATTTGAGAAGCTTCTTTGGGCAAACATCTCGAGCACAGCTATATATGTAAAAAATCGCTCACCAGGAGCGGGTGAAAATTAGAATTCTACTTCCTATGAAATATGAACAGATGGAAAGCCCCATTTACGAATTTTTGGCAGCCCAGTAATAGTTCACATCCCGAAAGAAAAGCATAGAAAATGGTTTAAGGAAGCAAAGAAAACCCACCTAGTTGGATATTCAGAGAATATCAAGTTATCGCTTATATTGGCCTGCGTCACGTGAAGTTGTATAGTCGGAGATGTTGTAGTCATGGAGGATATAGATGATAATTTGATAACGATGAATATGGTAGAAGAGAAGCACCGACCTGAACAGGTGATTCCTGTGAGCGAGAGCAGCATAAATGTAGAAGAAAGACATTAAGAAGAAAGACATCAAAAATGAGTCATCAAGTGACACAGATGACATCTTTTTCGATTCCTTGTTGCCAGAAGACAAGAATCCCAATTCTGAGCAATGTGACAATCTAATAGAGAAAGGGGTTTGATGAAAACCGGACTCTTATAATAATGTGATTATGTGTTTAGACGAAGTGGTAGATGGGCAGGTTTTTTGTTAAAATACTACATAGGGTTAAATGTGTACGAAACCCTCTAGAACTGACATCACAGTTCTACTCCTGTTTGACTGGTTTTTATTCCTTCGGTAAATTAACTGTAAACACATGATGGTAGGTTATTAATTTTGATTTTACGATCGATGCTTTATCTCGACTTTCTAGCCTTTCAGCCTAATAATTTTATCACAATTGATTGCGACGCCAACGCTATTTTAAAGTAAGTAATTACTTCGGTGTATTTATTAAAATATTATTTGTGAGCATAAAAAATGGCCAAAAATGCGTCGAAAATTTGAACACAGTAGGGTTCCACAATTGTTTAAATCTTTTTGAATTCCTGCTGAAAATTTACCAAAATAATTTTACGTAACAGTTGTAATAAAATAGTATAATTTGGAATTTCACATTTCACAACGGAAGCTTATAAGCAGTCGACGCGGAAATGAATCTTCAGTTTATTTAAATAGACCTGAAACTAGACTTGATACAATGTGTCAAAACAATTTGTTCGATCCTACATCACATGTGTAGGGATACCTCCCTCCATTAACACAAATTTTATTATGTGGCTACCTACTGAGTAATTTATTTGAACCATCTAATTATAGGCAGTGATGTACATAGGTCTAGAATTACATAAACTGTGACCAAATGTAATAAATTATTTATCTTAACTCATCGTAAACTTGATCCATAGTAGGTTTTCATCCTTTTGGTTAAAATTTTAGTGATGATGACGCGCAAAACGGACGAAGGACTTTTGTAATGGTGAGTTAGCGGCCGACAAGTACCGACTTTTACCAAACAATGTAGATAGCGGGTAATTTACCGACTAGTTGCACAAGGCAAGACGTGCGAGCTACCTATTAAATGTCACCCATCACCGTCAGCACGTGTTCAGTCGTATGTTCTATCCTTCATCCCGTCAATGCGTTTTAATTAGTATTGTTACGATCACATAATTTTTTTTTGTAAGGTCAATTTTTATGAGTCATGTGCGATAAAATATGACTATCATACGTTTTACTTTCTTTTATTATTATCAGTTGTCTGCGCTGCGTGTTAAGATAACCAATTTAATTTGTGAAGCGTAGAAATATCTTGATAGGCCCAAACGGGATCATTATGATGAAGATCAGTTACCTGTTCGTGATTTTCGGAACAGGTAAAACTATTATTATTTGGCTAGGCTATATAACTATTATTCACTTATGCGCTATAATAATCAGCATCGTAAAACTATTTTCAGTTTCGAAGAAAATTAAGATAAATTGAATTGAACGGAGATGTATTTCGTTCCTTTGTTTAAATTTTGCCTTCAACTCCCTCTGTTAAACGATTATTCAGAAAGTTTTGAAGAAATTCCTGAACATGTAAGACTCTATTTATTTTTCAGAGAAAACTTGAGAAATTTGTTAAAGATTTTCAAGAAAATGTTTAACGGAGTTCTGAACTTCATTAAATAATTCATTGCATAAATAAGTTTGTTTAAGTTTAATTTCTACGATAAGAATATATTTGTCTTTTTAGAGATCCAAAAATGGCAAAAATAGAGTCGCTCTAGATTTAACATGCCCCTCTCTTTCTGTCACGTCCTTGTAGTTTTACATTTTTAGAATTATGCATCTAAGCAAAATTTTGCACGCGAATGCTTCATGTGCATATAATATATATATATCAAAATCTTGTAAAAAAATTATTGGTAGGCCATGTATGTAAAGCATGGACGAATAATTTTTTGGAATCACATAGGTTGGAGAATTGTTGGACACGTCTTTTAATATGAAACAGAGATTTAATTTTTAGTTTTTTTTTCTTTTTCAGGACTCTTTGTGAAGCTTCATAGTGTCGTGCAATATGATGTGCAGTATGCTCTATCCTTTTTAATGGTTTAACTTGGATTTAAAACATAACTCTACAGTTTATTATGGAGTTTCAAATTAAATCATTTGCAAAAATTTTAATAGGTATAAAGGACTACGTAACTTTGTCCGTATTTAGTTTAATTTTATGACCAGTTTGGTTTTATGAAACTTGAATATATTTGGCGTTAATTTTGTAGAAATTAATTATTCACAATTAAATGAAACTACATGATCTAGTATTATTTCTACTTTCTTTAAGTTCTTTATCACGACCTAGGTTTCGTCGTATTACAACATCTTCACGTGAGCTATTAGCGAAGATCGAACTCATAGGAACATTTTTGTTTCAAACATTTATATGTTTCAAACACAATAGCGGAAGCCGGGTTTGTGTGAGTTTCCCATTGCTTGTGTTATTGAGTTTATTGTAGGGGGGCGGTGTAGGTTTTATTATATTTCCGAGAGTTATACGATATACAAGTATTTTAGTGAGGGTAATAAATTCAATTGATGTTATTCTATGAGGTTGTACAATGCAAATGTTCCGGTGTATGGAATGAAATTAAATGGACGTTATTCTCAGTAATATATTTATACAAAAGCAATGGTATCTGAAAGTTAGAACAAGGTTATACCGCTTATTCTACATATCTCCGGTTATATTTATTCTTATATTTATTTATTTTTTTTTTTTAAATTTTTTATTTTTTATAGTTATTTATTTCTTTTTTTATTTTTTTTATGTTCTTATATTTTAAGTGTATTTGGGCTAAAACAATTTGAAGGGTACTGTAATATCAATGATGTCCAATTATATTATGTCTAGAAGATATTAAGTATGGGTGATGATATCATATTTAGTTGTTCACTTAATATATTAACCTTGGTGTCATTTTTATATCTGTTTATTTCTAATATCTCTAGGATATTAAGTTTATTTCCTTTTGTATTTATATGTAATATATGGGGCGCATTATCACTATGGGGGTGATTGTTATTTTCAAGGAGATTTTTAGCAAAGTGAGATGTGTCTGGTTTGTTATTTCGCCAGCTGGTAATGTGTTTTTTATATCTTGTAGTAAAATCTCTTCCGGTTTGACCTGTGTATACACTATTACAGTCGTTACATTTAAGTTTATAGATACCACTCTTTTTACCTTTATCTATTTTTTCTTTATTATTAATAAGGGTTTTACCCAAGTTATTTAAAGTAGTATAAGCACATGATTTTTATTATTAATTAAGAGTTTTACTAATTTGATGGATACATTACCTATGTATGGGATAGATTTATAGTAAATTATCCCATACATAGGTAATGTAACTAACAACAATACTATAAATTTAGGTCAAAATATGAGAAAACGGGCGACATTTTTCTGATGAAATGTTAATATCATAATGGTAATATAAATAACACTAACGGTAATATAGAATCTTTGTTTTTTTAATTTGGAAAACGTATTGTTTTTATTTACGTTGGTTTTTTTTCAAAATGTCTTTTCTTTTTCTTTCAATTTTTACTGTTTTTCCATTAAATGTATTTTCTTTATCTTTCTACTCACGCTGGTTTTTTTTATTAAATATCTTTTCTCTTACGTTACTCATTTTAAGATAACTTTATACCTTATTCTAGTCTTCTCGTCTTAGAGTATTTTATAATTTTAGTGAGATATATTAACAAAAGCTTATTTATAATTTTAATACGATTAAGTCATTGATAGTTTAAATAATTTGTAAATAGTCAAATTATTACATACAAAAAAATCATTCTAAAGAGATAATTGTAAACTATTGGTGCTTGCAAAAATTTAGTCAAATTAATCAATGCGTATACTAATTGCGTAAAAAAAGGAGTACAGACTGAGCACATGGAACATCTGTTTATGTCAGATGCCATCAAGCAAATATCATACCTCTATGATGAAACCGACCTAACACGAAAGAAAACCGGTAAAGTACGTGTCGGACCACGTATAAATTACGAATTCGCTCTCATTTCTCAAAATATCAATGGATTATATATTTTACAAATTCCTATATCCTGCTTGTATGTGCTCATAAATGCTTATGGCAGCGAAATGAAAATTCTAATACATCGACAATCAGTTCTGATAAATTTAAAAACAAAATTATTTAAGTGGTTACCACTTCTTTTTTTTAAATTAAACTTTGCAATAAATCTTTCCATAACTCATATTAATTTATCTTTAGTATACTACCAAGCTGAGTCATCTAGACATTTTCATCTCTGTTATTTTTACGTTTTTTTGTGGTTCCAAAATGAATAAAATTATTTCAAACAATTTCGTTTGAAATTAGTCATCAAAACCTATCTCAAGATTTTTCTCCACATTTTAACGTCCTAATATTTCATAAATGGCGCTAAAAATAGAATCTAACTTCGTTTTAAAATACTTTTCCAACAATATTCCACGCAGTCTCGGAAAACAGGAAAAAGTAATGTTTTCAAACTATATTTTAATTGAAATCTTTATTTGAAACACATACTTGTAAAATTTAATGTATTTAAAATTGTAAACATATACCTCTTTCTTTAATGCGGATTATTTCCCACACTAATTATTTATAAAACACTATGTTAAACTTTACGAGCAAATGGTAAAACTTGTAATTCAAATTTTATTTTTTTAATTAAGTTGCTTTAGTCCTAAACGTGTGATGAGTAGAAATAAATATACTTATAGACAGTAAAATTTCACGACTTCATTTACTTAGTGTGAAATTAAAGTAATTCATGATGACATTATAATGAAATTATTTTTCAGTTACGTCATTGCAAAGTTAAGACGCGATTTTGTTATATTGTTGAAAATGTATAATGATAGAAGGTCAAAGGTGTATATATCGAGATTTAGAGTAAACCGTAAATGCTTAATAATGAACCGTAAAAACGACGACCAGCTTATTTGTACACGAATACAATAAGTTTGAACAAATTGAAAAGACCAACTAAAGATTTTCAGTGAAATATTTAAAATATTTAAAAGTAAAAGGTATAAACTTAATATAAATCATCAAGGAAATGTGAATATAAATTATCATGGAAACGTGGAAAAACCTCCGAATTTGAAAGTTTGTGCCTTAGTGACTAAAAAAGCTAATATTTTCTAGCACGAGTTTTCAAGTGGTACTTTGTTAGTTATCCGAAGTTTTCACTCGGCTTTTCGTGAATATGTTTTATTCATAGTCTTTTTTCATACCAACGCCAGACTTTCGTTAGACGGGCTGAGCGAAATTTATTCAGGAAATATGATAAAATTTTGTTATAAATTACTTCGTTTTGCGTGTAAACTCAATCTAGAAATTTTTACTACTTACATTTATATCTATAGTCGCCTTTGGAATTATAAAATATATTTCAAGCTCGTTGTTATATGTAACTAAATGTTTTCCAATTTTTCATTATAAAATCTACATGTAAATAAATTGACATGTCTTTTAGTAAATAATGAAACAAATGAAAAAAATAGCGATTTTTATATTATTTCGTCATAATGAAATTGTATAATTTTGAAGTTATCGAAACAATCGCGCTTATATTTGGAGTATGACCGTAAGTTTTTCACACTTGCTTGTTTCACAGTATTCGCATTTGAGAAACATTTTGAACAAAAGAATAAAAGATTTTGTCTATACCAGTTAAATATCAGTCTTATTTAATTTTTATTAAAAGTTAAATTAATGAATATTTATGCAATTAATTTTTGAAGCTTCTTACATGTCGACGGAGATTCGTTTTAATATTATCATCTAACCGTAAGGCAAATACGTACGTCAAATACGTAAGTATACAATCACGTACATTTACAGACGTCAACACTTAATACCCTATGCCACATATACCAATATCATCTTATAGATTAAACTATAACAAAAGCTTAAATTTTGGGTCTAAATTAAATAGGCATGGCAATATTTAAAAAGTAATAAAAATGGAATATTAGTAAAACTTTAGGTGGCGATAAAAAACGACTATATTTGCTTTTTTTATCACCGCCTAAAGTTTTATTAATATTCCAGGGTTAAATGTTATATACATTTAAAAAAAGTTATATTTAATAAGTTGTTAATATATTAAAAAATATTTATATAATGGGTACACTTTTCCCGAAATTCTATGCCAATTTTGTTGACCGCATATTTTTTCATGCCCGATGAAAGCTACTTAACATTAAATCAAAGCATTGTATTTTTTAGTTCATTTCAAAATTTTTTTTTATTTTGAGAACATCTGTTATTTACGATGATAATCTGAGTCAACATATCTTCACTTTTATATGGAAATAAATAAACGAATATAACGTTATTCAATAAAATTATTTTGTGTCATCTTTGAGCATCAAAATTTGCAGAATGAACTCTGTCTCTTGTCTCTATTATTTCCACATCTGATTCGATCCTATGTTAAGTGATTAATTCTTAAGTAATCTTCAACATTTTTACGTCCTAAGCAATTTTGGTTATTGAAATAAGTATTTTTTCTCAATATAATGCAAGTCTACCATCGTTTTATCGTATTGAGAAAAACGGGAAACCCGCTAAAGTAAAATCGACTGGCAGGTGTCAATTCTTCACAAAAATAATCAAATTTACCTTACGAATAAACTTTATTGAAATAAATGCCAGTGCAAAAAAATAATTGAAATTGATTGTATCTTTTAAAAGAAATAGTCAGCCATCTTTCAGCGGACCCTTCGTTCCGTCGCGATGACGGCGCATCTCGCAATCGCAAATGAATCTCAGTGAGAGGGTGAACAATAAAAAGCGAAAGGTTTTATGACAAATTTCATACCCGATCGAACAACGGAATGAAGAGTGAAACGCGGCGAGTCTCAGTAAAACATTGCGCCTTGCAAGTGTTATGATAAATTAATATTTGAGAAAAACTCTCGTGCATAATTCGTCCGGGAAATTGTGAGGAAAATCGCATGCTGGGCGCTTATAAATGTGCTAAGGAGCTTTGTTTATTTCGTGACATGCAAAGTTGCATTTCGTGCCTTAAACGCATTTAGGGTCAATTGGGTTTCTCTGTTATAGTCGAGATAATTGGAAATATATTAAGAGAAAAATTATCAGTCGCATCTCGACAAATGTATGGGCATAATAATTGTTTTCCGTTATTAACTCACTCATAAGTTTACGAGTTTAATTGGATTTTTACCTTATTACTTCGTGGCTCAGTTTGAGATTGAATTACATGTTTTCAAATCTTATTCTATCTTTAACTGTACGGCTTTGTATTTGTCTTCGGCGATTGATGTACCATGAGGGTTTTACACACAATTAAATATGTATATAAACTCAAGGGCAGATTGTATGTCAATTATGCTAATCATAAATATTAATATCATTCTCCATTACGTATGAAAACATATTTTATAGTATCTTATTCACAGGTGTATAAATACTGTAAATTTCTCAAAAGTTACGGGATGTACAGTCATATAGATTTTCAGGTCAAATTCCAGTAATGACGTTTTTTAATAGATTTACTATAGCGGTCAGAAATGGTGATTACTCTTATCGGATAATTATCGTATCCAGTATCGAATTACTTAATAGCAATCCCTATCCCTAATATATATATATATATATATATATATATATATATATATATATATATATATATGTATAATATGTATATAAATATATATATATATATATGTATATATATATATATATATATATATATATATATATATATATTGTAGTACCCATACATGTACATGGGATTTATATGTTTTCTTTTGAGGTTCAATATTTGAATTTTAGCATTTCCTTTTTCTCAGAGGGTCTATTTTTTAATTTTCGTGCAATTATAATATAATTGCGTGCCTGTATCTAGTGTTTCTTGGGCGCAATTATCCTGAATTTTATCTGCATTAAATGTCATTAGGTTATTATAATCTATTATATTCTGACGTTGTTCTGTAGATGTTGAGGTACATTAGACTTCGTTAGTGGGGATAACGTAGACTGTGCATTATTACTACTGATTTCGTCGTGCTGAGATCGTTTTATAGCCGAAAGAGGTGACAAAATTTGTAGACATTGAAAATATACATATTGCTCTCGTAATTGAGAACTTACTTATATTTTTACGTTTTTTTAATTCTAATGAACAAGAATCACGAATATTTTCCCATTTTTGTAGAAGGTCAAGAAAATTCATTAATATTTTTCAGATATTTGGACATAAGCAGTATTGTAATAGACCTTCATTATTCTTTCAAATGTGGAACTTCAGCTATTAGCTAATAAATAAGGGATACCTACAAACATATATATGGTATTTAATGAAAATTGTGTTATTAGAAGCAGTACAAGATCAGGAAAGTAATGCAAAATTTGACGAATTGCGTAGGAACAATTTACGGAAAACATATAACATTGATAAAACTAGCACACAGTGGATTATTATATTTTAACTACAACAAATATTTTTTACTTTTATTACTGGCCATGTGGGATGCAAATTATAATTTTATATAAGTCCATATGGGGTTATTAAGAAAGTGTACCGATTCTCACATATTTAAGAAGTCTTCAACATCTGAAAATATTGCAGAAAAAAGTCCTGTAACTCCTGTTTAGTCCTGTAACTATTTATAGTGATGGCTAACTTCTTAACTACATGTTCATTGATAACGATGCATTTATGCTTTTTGATTATATGTAATGCCCGTATGGTGGATACAATTTAACCGCAATTTGAAACTACAGGTCCGATCAAAAGCACGACGGTGTATATAGCACTTTTGGTATATTAACGAACAAATGGATAATGTTCAACTGACCGTTAAACATGTCTATTGATTTTGCCGAAGATATAGTGAAAGCCGGTTTTGTTCTACATCATTTCGTGAGAAAACGAAATGGATTTAATTTTAAACAAAATTTGCCTTATGTAATCATTGAGGATGATTTTGATGAAAATATTATCATATCTAGTATGACTAGTTTACAACGTCCAATGGGAAGTACCATAGCAAAATAACATGACTTAACTATTTATGATACATGAGTAGAGAAATATTATAGTTTAAGGCACTGTTATTAAAAGTAAGTTTATAACATTGGATCTGCATGCACAGGTCAACGAAAACTGAACCCCGACATATTTATGATTGATATTTAAGTAATTATTATTAGATATTGCGCATATCAAGTTAAAAGCGAAAATAAAAAAACGTTAATTTACCTCCTGCATTTTTTTTGTCACTGTTTTATTTTCACAACCTAGTGTGAACATTTTGAAAAATGTTTGCCAGCCAATTTTTTATTTTGTTACCGTAATCACCGTAGCTTGAATCCCACAAGGCAGGTCAAGATTGAATTTCAATTATGATTTTTTTTCGTTTTCGAACATGGTAGGTACCTACAACTATTGCCTAAGCTCGTAACATTTACTCAACCACGATTGAACAGATGGCTATGCCGCGATAACCCGTGATGCTGTGGTCGCTCGCTGATATCGCGCTACTGCCAGGTTGCTGATCATTATATGCCACCGAATGTGAAAGTGCACTAATGCTTGAGAAAACAAACGCGGAACGAATCCGACTGTCGGCATAAATGACCGAGTACTAACAATATGGCGATAGAAAATGTTAATTTTAAAAAGTTAATTTTACTTTGGAGCGTTTTGTGTGCTATTTAGTTTCGTATAGGGTATAATGCAAAAATCATAAGTGAATGTGGTATTATCGTTTTTTCAATAGCTTCCAGTGAACATTTATTCAGTATATTGCTCTAAATTAGGAATAGAGTTTTAATAAAAATAATAAGAAAATATCAACATATTTTATTAACTAATCTGAACCGTTAAATAAATTTCCTTTCAACTGTGTGCTTATGTGAGCGACGCTCATACTTTTTTAAAATTTAAGTTCCCTCCACTTTGTGCTCTTTAGTCTTCTGGGTAAACACGACTGTTTCTAGAACTCAATATTAACAAACGGTTTTTTCCACCATAACAAATTAATTTAAGTATATTTTAATAATAAATTTTACCCAGCAGTGGCAGACTTCTTTTTCCGAGAAGTTTAATTTCCGTCGTGAATGCTTTTCCACAGAAAAACTTTGCTCTAAAATACTGTCGACATTTTTCGACGCCACGTTTCTGGAGCGCGCGAGAGAAATTCGATTCATAAATATTTATTACTCTGAATACAAACTGGCGAAACGCGCATCAATTTTATTTTTTTCCTCACATATTAACGCTTACTTTGTACATTCTGCAAGGGTGTGGAAAAGGAAAAACGACTAGTTTTTACCCTTTTATTTGATGTTTACCTAATTATTTTAGTTAAAAATGGATATAGAGAAGGAATATATTTGTTTTTCTTTGTAATATACTTATTTTTTTCCTTAAATGACAGTACATATGCAAATATTTATGACACTTGTAAATAATATACATGTACACTTGAAAATATTTATGAGTAATCGAAATACTAAGCCCTGATCAACATAATTCTAGAAAAGAAACTGAACCTCTTAAATATCTGTCGGTCAAAAATTAAAAAAAATGTATTTTGTTTAGTCACGTTTAGTTTTTGATGTAAATTGAAAATATTTTCTTTAGAAAAATAACGGGAATATTTATATTTTTTTACAAAATTTTAAATTTTGATTTTGAAAGGTTTTTGAAACCCTTTTCCGGAATGTGTTGCAATATAGTAAGAAGATGTGTTCTTTTAGTCTCAGTTCGAGAGCTGGCTGTTTCGGTGAAGTGAAGTGCACATTAAATGTAATTTACAATCCACATTGCTTTTAATAGTTATAATGGGGGTGAGTTTTAGTAACTGAAGCTGTATTGTGTCTAATAGATAAACAGTCATGTATGGAAGCTCTTTAACATTGCTCATTTTGTAAAAGTAATGAAGCGTGGAAACTAAATGTCTTAGTCAATTTATTTGTCGCATCTTAAATGTAGGATATATGAAAGATGGAATTATTGGTTTGAGATAAATAGTCATTCTTGCGGAAGACCGCGCATATTTTAATTATATGACAAATATTGAACATGGGAGATGACATATTTGTGTGTATGCCTAGGGAACTTTGCATACATCTTCAGCCATTACTTGAACATTCCACCAGGTAACCTCGTTGGCTAGCGAACGCCGCGGGCTCCTGGTGCGAAAGTGTCCGCTAACGAGGCGCGTTGCTATCGGCTTATGAACAATCGTTAGCCACACATCCCTATTTCACACCCAAATGTACAGTCCAGCCACTATGATGCTTAGTGTATTAGATGTTATTATAGATATTTGATTCAAAGATGAGTGCGTATATGTATTCATAATAATGGAACAGTGGTCTGTCGATTGTTATATTGAATGTATTTTACATCCTATCTACAGCTATTGTTTCATAAAGGAAACTGGAACTCAACGGGTTATGGTTAACTTTCCTGACTTATTTATACAGATTGTAGAAATAAATGAGAGTATCTGGATTGCTAACATGATTTTGTTAACTAGTATTTTATAATTTAGAGGAAGCCTTTGAGTGATATTTTATGTTTCTATACCTACGAATCTTTATGGTAATTTGTTTTTGTTACGCGGTGAATTTGTAAGGATTTTAAATAATTTGGTCAGGTGTACGCACTTGGTAAAAGGAAGTATTTAATTATTATATTAGTATTCATAGAAAACTGTTTATTTATTTTCTGTAATATTCGGCTTCCTGTCAATTAATAAAAATAATGATTGAAACACTTTATATAAAATAAAATTATTATTAACTTAAGAATAATAAAGAATAAAAAACAAAACCTACGAGTATAAGGTATAATTGCAGTATAATATTCGAGCAAGCCACGACTTAGTCAAATACTCCAAGATCCACTTTAAAGTGGGCTAGCAAGCGGCGATAGAAGAGAATGCAGAGTAACTCGGCCTGTATTGAGTAACTCTAATGAAAAGTAATGGAATATTGGAGGATATGGAATCCGAATGTATTTTTGGGACTAATATAAATCCATACTGTTGTTTTTAAATATATGGTTGTATATTTTATAGTACATTTTCAAGTTAACAAAATTTATAAGAAAACAAATCGTAAAATTATTATAGTATATTGGTATAATAGTAATTAGGAGAACTACAAATAGCAAGACTTAAAAATAACGTATCAATCGGGACATTAAGAACTATGGGCAAGTAATATGATTCCTCTTAGCAATTAAACAAATAAACAAATGAGTTTTTTTCAAAAATAAAGGGTTCATTGTCAGTCACATTAGAAAGCAAATTCTACAGGACATATAAACTGCGCTCCCAGAATCTCGCAAAATTTTTGTCACCCAAGTTGAATCTGTAACGAACTTTTGAAATCTGCTAAAAGTTTCTTCGCTAAACTTATATGATAATGAGTCTAGTTGAGATTACGAAAACCAAATGGTATTCATATCATGTAGCGTGGCCGACAAGTTTTATTTTCATACCTCGAGTTACAATTGTTTCAAATTTATGGTCTATTTGTGGTTTTTTCTTTAACCGAGTTGTTGTTGTTTATATTACATTTGTTTACAGGTATTTTGAAGTATATTTATTTTAAGCAATATTTCAAGGCGTTTAAGATTTCTTGACAAGAAGTGATAGCGAATGTGTTTTGTTTTATTTGTTTTTAAAGCCTTTGGTACGATGAGACTTCTTTGGGTATTAAGAGAGTAAAATTTCAAGATTAGATTTCGTGCAACGTTACGTCTGAATATTATAAATAGATTGAAAAGAGGAAAGAAAATATCTATATCGTTTAACCAATGTTACATTGCAGTTCAGTAGAAAAAAACTTTTAAGTATAATAAAGTTCGAGTGAAGATGCTTTCATTATGAAGATGTTTTCACGTCCTTATTGGTTATTATTATTTGTCCCTAGTTATGCCCTCTTTGATTTTCAATTTAGATGGCGAGTTTTGTAGAGATTCAATAAATACTTTGCACTAGTGTAGCACGTAATATAGTTCTCAATTTTAGATTTTGCGTTTACGCCAAAGAGTACACACACAGTCTAAATTAAATACTTTTAATGGATTTCACACCAGTCTACTAAAGATAATTTTTTATTTATTTATTAATTTAGCTGCATTCATTACAAATTCATGTTATTATTATTTGTGCCCCGCGGCTTGACCTGAGTAGAATTATCTTAAAAATACTGCCACTTCCTCCATTCGGTGTGTTGACTAAATGCCGTTTATCCGTTATCGATCGTCGGGGTCGAGAATATATCAGGGGGTATACTTGTGTTTATCAGTCATTAAATAAGCTAGTCTCTCTCAACCTTGCACCGCTTATGTAGTGTCCATCCAACTTTTATTACATTTTTGTCGCTTGCCCTATGTCTCAATTATAACATTATAGAGTAATGAACGTAGATACGGTTGACAGTAGTTTTGCAAAAGAAATATGATTTTTGAAATCGGACTGATGGATCCAAAGATTAGCATGAACAAATACAATTTTCCGCTTTACTTATTAGTGCAGATATTCATTGCAATAGATATCACAAAATCCACATGCACGTTATGCGTATCTATTTTTGTTTAGTTTTATACTCTAATGCAACTACATGTTTACACATGGGCAGATTTACTAGATGAAGAACAATTTTCTAGTCGGTAAAGTAGCTCCAATAATTAATGAATTAACCAAAGAAAACGTTTGTTCACAAAACAAAATGGCACAAAAGTGATAAATAAAAATTGTGAAAATAAAAAAAATTAAATATGATACAGGAGAAAAATTTGGGAAGAATAAATAACGTTCCATTTACAGCTTGGTAGAACGATTCATCATTAAAAAAATTAACATTAAGGTAAAAACAATAACCACGAAAATCTTAAGTGAAAACAATTTGGTTCTCTTTGCATTTCTTGTTTGGAGGACACAACTACTAGATATTGTGAATGTAACATCAATTGTCCAAATACTCGAAGACCTTGTTAATCATGCAGGGAACTGAAAAACGCAGCATCACTTGTAAAACTGAGTTAACTAAATTCGTTACGCCAGGTATTGGGAATCACAATCGTACATACGGTACATGCTACAATATACTCCTATGTTTTCATGCTCGCATATAACAGTGCAGGGTAACAAACAACGCTAAACAAAACGCCAATCGTTTGTCAACATGGATATATGTGTATGTGTGCAAATATATATATATATATATATATATATATGAAGTTGGCAACGATGCAACACAAAAACGACACCATGAAGTTGCTCACTAAACATTAATTTTTCACTTGTCCGAAGTACCTACTAGGCGCATAAGAGTATGAAAGAGTTTGTTTGATTATAATGTCGTCAAGTAATGATTTGATAGTTAAAAATTATACTGTAACCGCATTTATTCGAATTGTTGCAGCAACCAGCTGATCATGAGTTGGCAAGAGAAAAAAGGGGTATTTCTTTCATATGTGATAGTCAAAAATTATACTATGGCCGCATTTGTTCGAATAATAGCTGTTGGTAAGAGAAAAAATGCGTGCCTTTCATAAGGTGAATGTAGATACATAATAGTTTATTTTTCTGCTGGCTTTTTTGTAAGCCAATCTTCCAGACCGTTTCGAATTCGGTATGTATTTACTTACATTATAAATTATAAATTATTAAATACTTAAAATTAATAAATTAAAATTCATTTTCAGCATATTATGTTAGAGTTACTCTATAAAACATAAGTAAGTAGAGTTACTCTATAAAAATAATTATTCATAGAAATGGATAGAAAAAAAAACTTGTTCTTAACCTGCTGCTTAAAACTGCCATGAAACACATAAATTGATAATTTTCTCATATAGTTTTTTCAGCCTGGTATTATATGTATACCGTTCTTTTTCTAAAGTAGCTTGATTATTTTATTATGGAATAATATATTGTGAGGAATTAATTTATCAGCTAAATGAAAACATTCTTCTAGTTTAAGCAATTATTTAAAGTTTTCAGTTTACTTGACGTCGTCTTATTCTACTAAATTATCAATGCTTTAAAGGTATTTTTAATTAAATTAACTGCGTAACTTGGACTAATAACATAGCTACCTCTTTAACAGTGTATGGATAAAGAAGGTAGTTTTTGTATTGTTCATTTTGAACAAATAACCTAAATTCTCAGTCTTCACCATATTAAAAGAAGGTCTATCGAATGTCAAAGAACAAATAATTACGTAATAATTTAAGACAGCCTCTTACTAAATTAGTTTTCTGCTCACCAGTAACTATTTTACTAACAAATAATAAATGGGAACTTTTTAATTACCGTTGATAGCAACAGCCATAAACGCAAGCGCTTCTCGCGTAATGTTGTTGGAATCTGTTTCTCGTGCAGTGTCCTAGGAATCCGTTTATAAGAAGTTACAAAATGTGGGTATGCAGATATGTGTAACAGTGCGAGCGCAATATGCAGTGATTCGAAATAACAACTTTTCGCACGATATTCGCAGTCCAACGTCCTAGGGTCCATCCAGTGGGTAGCGTGACGTGGCCCGGATACTGAATTACGACATCCGAGTACCTATCGAGCGTCGTTTGGAACACGTTTAGCCTACACATCTGTGATTACTTACATTTATATTTACATTATAAGCGTATATCAAATGTCAAATTATTGAACTAGCAAAGTAGCAAACTCCAAATTTCAAGTTGATTAATTTATTTAGTCCTGCGTTCACGATATCCAAGTTCATGAAATTATTCGTAAGCGAGTTTATTATTAACTTTTTATTTATGGTCTTGGAGTTGCTATGGATTTTTTTTATATTTTAATTTTATGTGTTCATCCATTTTTTATCGTAACAGTATTAATCAATTTTAATGACATTTCGTAGATAATGTCCTGTGAATCTAAATATGTAAAAAATGAAAGTAAAAGAATTTTAGTCTAATTACCTTTTCAAACTTTCAATAATGTCTATTTTAATGATTCGGAATATGGAAGTATATGGGTTCTCTGAAAAAAAGTTTTCAACTAAATTTTAAAACAATTATTTTACTATATCTTAAGCTGAGTTTAAAAATATAATTAAACGTAATTAATTAAATTGTGAGACTACTTTGTACAAGGAATATTATTGCAAGACATTTTTAATGTTTGTTAATAAAAAAAGAAAATATATTATCTCTTTTTTAAGAACTGGTGACAAAAAATAAAAAATATGACTTCGTATAGTGGCTTGTCGTGGTCACTTTAATATGTTAAAAAAAAAGAAACGAGGACACTGTACACAAATCTGTACACTGTATACAAACATACGTACGTATTTCATGTTTTTAGTTTTTTTTTCTAGAGATAAATATGTTAATACCCACATTCAATACTCAGCTGCGTACAATGCTTTTTCGTCAGGGTAAATACTATTGAGGTAAGTAAATATATATAAACTATATGCGTTGGCTATATGTAATTAAATATAAAAACCTATAAATATTTTATATTTATATTTCCAGTTTTACGTTTATCGGTTTAGTAGTTTCTGAGTTATCTAAGTAGCAAACGGATAGACAAACAAGAATGCAAATGAAGCAAAATAGCTTCTAAGGTTTCCTGATTTTTCCGGTATCTTATTCATCAGTGTATTTTCAAAACCAAAGGAAAGAAAAAGGAATATTAAAGAAAAATAATGTGTAAAAACACGTTCATAAAATGTCATAACATTAGAATTTATATAGTTACTGAAGATAAATTATTTTTTCAATAAATAACACAAAATATGTATTAGAAAGATTATTGACTTATGGTAAGATATTTCACCTTTTTTAAAATTTTCGAATTGTAATTTTAGTATAATTAGATATATTTTAGTAGATAAATGTATTCACATCGAGTTGTTAAATTAAATGAAAAAGTGTTAATTTTGCCATTTAGCACCGTTTGATCGTATCTCAAGGAAGATTAGATCAAACGGGGCTAAATCCTGGTAGAGGTTTGGATTGTGTTGATATGGTGATTTGTCTTAAATCCAGGTGTATATGTAGATAAATAAATGAACAGGTATATACGTAACAATTATTTACTTGCATGCTTATTAGGGTTGCCAAATTTTTTTAAGAAAGTAATTTCATTATCATTAATACATAGGGCACAACAAAACAATAATTTTTTTTACCCGAAATTATATTTTTTGTGGGAGGTACCTATGCATATAATAAAATTCTTGAATTTTTCTGTTTATACGGATATATTTAGGAAAAAATTTATTTACAGAGGCAATAAATTAGAACACGAGAATTTTGTGATAGAAATTTTTGTTTGTTTATCTATTCTTGTGTTTGTTTGAACACACGTCACGTAAAAACTACTCGCTCAATTCAGAAGGACTTTAAAAAAAATATAGTGTCTGATGTGAAGTAATATATAGTTTTTTATTATATCGGAAGCGGTACCCGATAAGAAGACATTTGAATTTTATATTTTCAAAAATTCAGTTATGTTTCATTGGTACAATAACCATAAAGAATGACAAGCTACTCGATGTATATTAATTACAAAATTGTATAGTGCATCTACGTACAACCATATATCAAATGGTACATAAAGATACTTTCTACCCGGGCACACTGGAAAATTGGACATGACCAGAGGTGAAGTATGGATCACTCCATACTGTGGGAGTATTATGTACTTACTAAGTAATCTGAACGTTAGCAGACGCACGAGGACAGACGTCATCGTTAGTCTCATTTTGCATATAATATTTCTCAGTGTTGTATGTATTTCATACAAGTTTATTTTTTTTTCTAATTTTTTTTAAAATTTTAATTTGTGGTCCATTTTTAAGTTATTAAATTTTGTAGGTTCAATGTAATTTGTTTAACTTTTAGTTCCTACGTATGTATTTTATTATGTATACATATAATACAACAGCAAAATTTTCCTGTCTGTATGCTAAAGGCATTTATTAAAAAGTACTTAGAGGAAGATAACAGAAGTAAAAGAACAAAAACATTGTTTTTGGAGTTTTTATCTCGCTATTTTTGTTCATGTATACTCATTACGTAAAATTATTAAAACAATTCCAATGTTGTTTTTTAAAGAATATAAGGATAAATAAGAAGCAATAATATTGTATAATAATTGGTTATATTGGCTTGTATTGTATTATCATTGGTTTACATTATAACTTATAATACACTTGTACAATAAAAACAAAGTTGTGCCCAGCTACCCAGTTGCTAGTAATTACACAAATGTATAGTGTAAATCAAAAGACGGTGCTACGCACATATTAAATTGTGCAATAAAGTTTTCCACCCATATACAGAAGAATAGGTGCTTGAGAAAGCAATCCAAAGACAGGCAGACGCATGAAGGCAAACATCGTTTTCGGTCGTCTTCCGGACATATTTTTTTTTCAATGTGGTGTGCATTCCTTATACACATAGTTTCTTTTCTCAATTTGTTAAAAAAATATATATTTGTTTAATATTTATAATTTAATTACTCTGGTAGGAACTAAATGTAATGCACATAAACAGAATACTAAATATAATGCTGCATAAATTGAACTGTAACGTACTTTATTGTTTCTACACATAACAAAATTGTAAAATTATCGTGTCTGTACCTTAAAAGCATTTAGAAAAAAAAATTAACTATGGGAATGTAACAATAGCAATAGAATACAAAAATATTGTTCCCGATATATTTGTCCGTTTGGCTGTGAACCTGTTTTTTGTTTGCCCATCATGCAAGAGCAGTTAAATAATTTCGATGAAATTTTTACTAGTAAATTTTGATATATGGGTTATATTTTATCCTAATCCATTATTAAAATAATAACATATAACAATTTAACCAATGACATTCTTAGAATATCTCTCTTTGAGCATCGGTTGTTGAGCTAGAAGCGCAACGGACGAAGTGTATTTAAACGTATTGAGAAACTTGGAAACATGGAATATCTTTCTGCATTATTAGTGAAACTCTGCCTGTCGGTCATAGTCATTTTCACAGAAATCGCCTGACGTAGAAACTTGCAATTTGGTACACTAATAAAACATATTAGCGCGCATGTATTTAAAAATATTAATTCAGAAATTCTAGGGGGAAGGACGCTAAATTAAGTATTAATTTTTTTTACACTTCCGTTTATAATGTGGGATATGGTGTGAAAAGGGTACTAAAAGGGGTCCCAAAAATATTTTTCATAATTTTAGATATTATATTTCTAGACATAAACTAAAAATATGCAGAAAAAACTTGTTTCCATCTTATTTTCGAACTTAATAAAAAATCATGAAAAAATAGGATTGGTAAAATCTGATAGAGGATCACTGAAATACTAGATCTGGTGTAGATCTTACAATTTTTGAAATGTGCAACACATCTTTATGTCTATGAAAGATTATATAGTAAACTAGAGTTGACGATACGAAAAATTAATATTTTTAAGTAGTTTAACAGAAATATTATGTACTCACGAATAATTAGAAGAGCATAAATACGTACAGAACCATCGTATTGCGAGTTCCATTTTGGAAGTTTTTTTTAAATCATCTCTTTAGCAGATAACTAAACCATGTGGTAGACTTCATTCTAACAGTTCTAGCATCTAATTCAAGGTATTTTTTACTCAAAAATTATATTTATATAGATCCCTTCTTTGAGTAACACAACCAAACATTGAAACCTTGTAGTTTCTTCATGATTTTCGTTTTATATAGTTTTATACTGTACACAAAATTTTATAAAAACTGGTGCTTTATATCTGATATAAAAAAAATCGAATGAAGCTACCCCAAAATTGTTTTTCGTAACTAATCGATAAGGTGATAAGACCATATCGATTTGCATGTCGTAGAAGAAGGTTTTATAAGTTTAATTTAGGTTCCATTTATTATTTTTTTTAATTTTATGCCTTCTTTGTACAATATGTGATGTCTTTCATTTTATAATTAGGCAAATATTTTTACAAATTTTGTATTTTTGGGGTAATTTTTGAGGATCCATCACTAGGTGTAATAAACAAAAGGGTTTTTATGGTCTCCGTCACTATTTATTTATCGTGTATTGCAAATATTTCTGGGTACACTAGATGAAAATGAAAATTTATTTACATATTTTGCCAATATTTGTCTTATATGTTTAAGACTTATATTGATAGTAGAAAATGAAAGTGAGAAAAAAATAATTTCGTTACCGCATCTTGGTGATTAAAACTGTGCGCTCTCATCCATATCCATGATAAAATGTTAGAAATCCTACTAAAAATATAAAGGAGATTTTTTTTGTTTGTTTCGTTTTTAAAGATTCATGATTATGACATACAAAGCATTGTAATAGTTTATAATTTTCAGATTACCATAGGCCACATAGTATGTATATTTACTGTATAGTTTATGACATATTGTTAATAACGCAGTCGGATAAAAAGTCGCTCATCTGGGCACTTTCGAGATGAACGCTGGCAAAATAATTACATTTGCCTTAATATTATGTATATGGAATTTTAGGTTTTAAAAAAAGTTTAAAATACGGAATGAAAATGTGATTTTTGTTCAGATTTACATTAGATGCCGAATGTCTTAAAGTCTCTTTGGCTTAATTTCTTTTTGCTAAAAATAGCATCATAATTCTTTCCAGGATGGATTTGGTTTAAGAATTTGCTTACAAATATATGGTTTTTGGTTACAATCTGGTTACATACGTTTGTTTTTGTTTAATCCGTCTGTTTTAAAAACTAAAAAGGTTTTATTTATCTCTTACTTATAAGATATTTAATATAAAAATTAAATAAAAGCTTAAAAAGACAAACGTACATACTCGTACCTACGCTTAAATATTCCAGGTAAAACTTAATTTTTTGACTTAAAGACAGAACTTTTTAGTGGAGAAGTAAAAAGAGACAACGTCACAAGTTCCATATATGTAGGTTTTAAAATAATTAATGAACAGCATTTACATTCTGGATCATTCGCGCGTAATTTTGTGCCTCCTTTCTTAATATCAACAAATAATTAAATGCGTATTATATCCAGTTACCAGAAAACAACGTATAGATGTAAATAGCAATACCTTCAAATTAGAATTATCCACATTACGTCACCTTTTAAATGAGTAGTTTACAAGAACAATACATATTTACACGTGCATAAGTTCTGCGCAGTTTCACAAAGTGAAATTAACTTTGTAGCCATAAGTTTACCAAGGAGGGCTATATCTAAAAATAGCTATTAGTAAAGCTATTTTCCTTACTGCCTGAATGGGATCGTTTTGCCGGAGCGTTAGTGACTGGAAGTAATGTGTAAGTATCCGCTCGCTGCTGGATGGTCGATCGTAGTATACATTGAAAAACCTCAATGTTAGCACAGCGACGGCCGACGACGTCGGCCCAACGAAAAGGACGTAAATTAGTTTACGGTTGTTAAACGTGATTTCATGTTAAAGTGAAGGGGATTTCGATGGGGTAATTAATATTTACTAATTATTAGAGGCTACGTATCCACCAGAGTCTTATTCTGAAGTATGCATTAGTCGATCCAAGCAGATGTGGATTATTCTGATACTTGTTGATATTAATTTTCTTCTTACTGAACTGCTAGAGATTTTTCTTTAACCGACTGTAGTATAGTATTATAGTATTATATTTCTCGTCTCAGTGCTAAGTAAGTTTGAAGTCAGTCTAAGATTTTAGTACATAGGAGACTAAGCACAGCCGGGGGATTTAACATGAAGAACGTCTGTAAACGTTTATAGGCTTCTTATCGTATATTTTTATATCGCGTCGCTATTTTGATTCCCTATTTCTTTCCGATATTTTTCTGGGTTTACTAGTTTTCATTGTAATTCAGGAGATATACTTCATTTATAATATTATTTTATGGTTGTTAAATGGAACAGTTTCGCATCTCATTTTATTTAAAAGTCACGCGTTCTTCGTACTATTCTAGCCGAATTACATCGGATTTTTTTACTGAAAGTAAAAAAAAGCATTTTTCTGTTTTTGAGATTTATACTTTTGTCTTACTTATATGTACTTTAAAATGTTTTTGAAACTAATAATTATTTCTAGCTGAACATTAGTTCTGCGTTAGTATTAGAGGTCAAATGTCATAAATTTTACAATAGAAAAAAATTAAATTTGTGGATGAAAGTTTTGTATGATTTCATTTTTTTTGGAGATATTGAGGGCATATAAAAAGACATTTTCATAATATGTAAACTATGTAAATTTATAGCCGGAACCGATCACAATTAAGTTTGAAAGAAATATAAAAAGAAGGGAAAAGAAATGTGGTAGTTTCCCGATGTGCATACGTCTGATTTGGGACAATTTTTTTTCGATTAAATAAAAAAAAATCAACAAAAGGCTCTCTGAAGTTAATTACATCTCAAACTTATTCGCAGTTTAGGTTCTTGAAAAATATTACCGTAAAACGCTTAAAATCGTAAAAAGTTACAAGGTTGCCCTTTATAACTAACGTAAGTGTAGATACATAGTTGCTCAAACGTTATGGGCGAATCGATTTCCTTCCATACGTAACGTGCACCTAAACGTCAAACTCCTGCTCGAATCGCGAATTAACCGCGGGGAATATAGCGTGTGATTCGTTTCAATCGGGGCATCGTAATAACTATAATTAGGTGATATATTAATAAAACTTATGATAGCGCAAATTTACACAGTTTTTTACAAATTATTTAGACTCGCCTGTTTAGGAATAAAGGATAAATGAGAACGTTGAAAGTACAAGTGCATTGCGTCAATTGTTAGTTTGTAAATACATAAAAAACTATTGCTTTCTTTTGACTTAGATTTGAAAAATATGTTGATTTCGTAATTAATTATACCTTATTAAGATATTCTAGTTATTTTCGAAAATTGTGAGGAATGCTCTTGAATAAAAAAATTTATTTAAAAAATATTAAGTAAAATTTTCCTAGTCTATTTGAATGTCAATTGTTAGAATGTAAATCGACGGAGGTAACATGTCTAAAGTATTTTACTGCACTATTTTCGAGTCTTGCTTAGTTAACTTTTTAATTATTATTCCCAGTTGCGAATATGATTTATAGTGGACAGCTTTTATATCTAATAAATGCTCCGATAACTTGTGAATAAAATTTGTTTAATTATTAGTTGCAAAAAAATCGTAAATTATACCAGGCTCAAGTCCACTGCAGTACAAAAATATTTTCAGAGATTATTTACGCCTCTCCCGTAACAGAATGGTAATATAAATTTGACGTAACTATGTTTCTTAATTTTTCGTTCAGAATATCTATTATTCTGTGGAAGTCGGTTGAGTGTAATTTTTACGATACTTATGGAAGTAAATTTTAATCTAGTTTAATCAAGTTAGATTATAATTTATTAGTATAATTAATGTAAAATATATTAAATTACCTGATATTTGCCGATAAAGTATTTTAAGAGATCATTCTGAATTAAGAGTCCCTTATTTTTTTTCATTTCTTATATATGAACATTTTTGTATTCGAAATTGGAATACAATATTAATAATCAAGGTATTTTTCTCTTATTTCTATCAATTTAGTTTATAAAACAGAGAACTTTTGGATTTCTCCTTAAGGAACGCTTGTACTAGAGTAGAGGAGATGAATTTTGTCGCCTCTGTTTTAATACAATTGATGTGATGATAATCTCAAGTGTCGATATCCGGTGAATACACTGGAATATGAAAGAAGTGCTCAGCCTTGGTTAGTAAGTAATAATTTCTCTTCAATTTTTTTATTCAAAGCAAGCTGTTTATTAGGGTTGCCTTCGGTATTGATGATTTTATCAGGCGCCAGTAACTCGTGTTGAGATAGGACCTTAATGGGTTATTACAAGGTGCACGACAATCATTTTTGTCATGAGTATTTTTTTTAGCTTCGGAAATAAGTGGGTAATTAAAAATTTTCTCTTGATTTTAGATGTTTATAGTCTTTTTGGAAAATCTGCTTTTCATCTTCAATTACTATTATTCTCAGAAAACACTTTTTTCGCGATCAAAGTACACAATAATTCAGGTACTCCTCTGTGTTGTAATATGTAAAGCCATATGAAACTTATCAGCTTTCTCGATATTACCAAGTGAAACATATTAATTAATTAATATGAACAGCTTAATGATATTATATTTTATGATTTTCGTCGTAGTCTGAGTCAGCAACAAAGTTACAATATATTTTAAAAGCCTGTTGAATAAGAAACAACTTGCAGAACTAGGGTTTTGTACACACTTAGTTTACATATTTTAGGACGCATCGTATTTCTACTATATTAGCACGAATGTTAATATCTACAATTTTACGTATTTTTTCCTTCCTCCAGAATAGAAGACGTATATTGAGATTTGTGCCAACTAGGTCAGTAATAATTTTGCGAGAGAAGAAGTCACCCTGCTTTTCACTACTTTTTTTATTACATAATATAAGTAATGTGACAAAATATTGGTGTCTACCAGGGAATTATGGGGAAAGTTTTGAAGAAATGACTTACGTTTTAAATATAAAAATCTAATATTTACATATTCGATATTTTAATTTTTAGCTTCTTTATCGATAAGCTAAAGCTAGAAGCCGAAGTAACTGAAATTAAAAAGGTATCGCCTATGATCACTGATCGCTTAGAGCGTCCGATTTCACTGCTTTGTACGCTCCTGTGTAAAGGAAGTCTGCAATCCCGAGCATGGCGTTTGGTGGTCGTTAAGATTTAATGCGTGTATTTTGGTGTATTACCAGCTTCTTGTTTAAAAATTGATTTGATCATTTTGTCGGACACGTTTTCAATATTTCTACTTAATTATTTTTTATTAAACTTAGTTCGTCACTGGTATTTTTATTGTTGTTTATTAATATCGTTAAACAAATATATAAACTATTTTTACATATTTATTGCAGAGTTGTTGATTTTCCAGACTGTGTTTACTAAACTTTTGAAAAAAAATGTCGTAACAACTATATTATATCAAAGATTTTATTCTATTATATTGGTTTATGATTGTCGTTAAATTGCTGACTGGGATGTTTTATTCCATGTTAATTTTATAAGTTTTCTACGTTTACTTATTGTGAACTAATTGTATATTTTTTGGGAAATATCCTAATCGACTAAATTATTAATTTTTTATTTGTAATATCCTATAGTAATTTAATGCGTTTTTGTAAATACTGAAATTCTAATGTGAATATCAATATAGGTACTATATGATAAACTAATGAAATACTAATGTCATGTGGAAATTCGACGATAGAACTCCGTTATGTATCGTATATATGGAACTGATAAATGAAGAATTACTCGTAATGCGAAAGATGGTTTTAAATGATGAAACTTATATATGTCTGAAATTATCAAACTGACTTCTTTCATAGTAGAGTAGGTAGGTGGTCTTCGAATCGTTAAAAGAAGAAGTTACATCAATCTTAAAAAATTATGGCCACGATTAAGCCTTAACATGTTATATGGCTACGAGGTTTCACGAAAATGACAGATGCATTGATTCTCGTGCGAGTGAAGGCGCATGAAATTTTTTTTATTATTAAAAAGACATTATTATTTACTAATAGGACATTAATATAGCAAAAGTGATAACATAAATTGGTTAATAACTTTAGCTTCTGTAAATAAATACTTATGGAGCAATGATATTTTCATTCACTATGGAAAAAATCAAATGGCCTTCGGGAAATGTATGACAATATTTCGTTTCCAGGCATTCGAACTCGTTCGCAAACTGACTGTGCGCCAGTCCTATTGTCCATTTGCATGACTTATATTGATTGGACGAAGGCGAACAGTATAGCTTATAAGAGATATTCCGCATCAATATGCAGTTGGATGGTAAATAAACAGGAAAATACGTTCAATATTTACAGGAACTGTGCATAGATATTTACTTCGATTACGGAGATTGCAAAACTCTATTTCTCAATGTGGTCAAGTTTTTTTTATCATATATCTATATAGAAGTATTTCAATATGTTTACACGTTTAAAATTAACATTAATGTCATTTAGAATATTCGATGTTACTTATATTTGATATGCTGGAGTTATGACATTGGTTTAATGCATAGAAAATGTCATTAATTATGGGCATTTTTAAAATTCTATTTGTGTTTTACCTTTTTTTTAATATACATTTCAAACAATTTTAGATTGATAAGTAACTTGAATCACATGAATATTTGTAACATTAAACAATTCTTAAAATTTTGCAAGATCAATGATTTTATACCGCTTCAGTATTATACGGCTTCAATTGCTGGAACTTAATGCGGGTATCCATTTAAACAATATGATACAACATATGTAATAAGCAAATAACATATAAGTTTGCATGCCGTCTATATTTTGTATCAACGACGTGACTTGAACTGATAATTATCAACGTTCATTTAACTGGCATGCCATACGCATTTGTAAACAAAATGTGGTTGGGTATGAGGCAAGGTACGTTAACTTTTTATATAAATTAAATACGTGGCGTGCCATATATTTTAGTGCTCATTCAATACATGTCGAGTAATGGATATATTATTATTATCCCAAAAGAATTGGAGTGAAGAAAATTATATTGACTGATGAACTAAGTATTTTACTAATATAATTAAATACATGTAGACTTTCTGACATTAATTGTAAAGCATTATTGGTGTCCAATGTCTCTTCGCAGCTATTAATAATTTCGTGCCTGGTTCTGCTCTTTGTATACTAGCAGGGATGATAGCTTTTTTATCTTACACTTTGTAGACAATTTAATTTTTTGTTTAAGAATGTAATTGTTTTAGAAGGTAATGATGAGTGGCTAGTTCTGTGTTAGAATACTTGGCGTATCAGGTTCTATGTTACTCCGTGTCCTTCTTGATAAGCCCCCTCATTTATGTGGAAATGAATGTTCGGTGAAATATTCATACATGTATTAGACTTATTATATTCGAATATATTAATAAATTACTTGTATGCGAATATTGTATTTGATTTTTTTCCGATCAAGGCTTACTTACTAATGACATAATTAAGTTTAAGTTTCTACAATTAGTAGGTGCTCAGTTTATGTATGGTTTTTAATTATGAAAGGTATATTTTGCTTCTTTGTTTGTACAGATAAGTAAATATCTTTACAGACTTGCTATTCGCACAAAAACTTTTGAAATAATAAATATATAAATATATATATATATATATATATATATATCATTGACAGAATTGAAATTTTTTTAATTAATTTTGTATTTCATGCACTCATATTTGGCATACTCATAACTTAGTTTGTAAGTACTATCATGACGTGGCATTGCCTATTTTAGAACCAACGTACCAACGCTCATCAGTTCAGTTGGTTCAGGTTAGGTCGATGACTGAAATGTAGCTAATGATGAGCCGTTATATTATCTCCTGAAAATATATACAATGTCTGAAATTACATAAATATTATAGGTAACGGATCGGTAGATTAGAAAACTCCTTTTATATATATATATATGTATATATATATATATATATATATATATATATATATATATATATATATATATATCTTCCTCAGTTGGTTAAAATATGAAACATGTACATACGCTTGCACATACGCACATTATCAATTTCTTTTTTAACATATTAAACGACAAGCCATTATACGAAGTTACATTTTTTTATTTTTTTGGCATCAATCTATAAAAAAATGGTAATTTATTTTTTCTTGTTTAAAAAAAATTAACAAATATTAAAAACGTCTTGAAATGATACTCCTTGCATAAGGTAGTCTCACAACTCAATTAATTATATTTCTTCAATTGTATTTTTAAACTCAGCTTAGGATAAAGTAAAATAATGGTTTCAAAATTTAGTTGAAAACTGTTTTTCAGAGAACCCGTACGCTTCCATTGTCTATTACAAACACAGTCGCTTTCACTTCATGTCAAGAATATAAAAACGTCTTGAAATATTTCTTACAATAAATATACTTCAAAATATCCCTAAACAAATTTAATATAAATAACAACAACTTGGTAAACAAAAGACCATAAATAGACCATAAATTTGAAACGTTTGTTACCCGAGGTATGAATAGAAAACTTGTCGGTCACACTGCTCGCCATGAGTACAATTTGGTTTTCCTAATCTCAATTAGACTCATTTACTGAAAGTTAAACGAAGGAACTTTTGGCAGATTTAAAAAGTTCGTTACAGGTTCGACTTGTGTAACGAAAACTTTACGAGATTCTGAGAGCGCAGTTTGTATGTCCGGTAGAATTAGTTTTCTAACGTGAGTGACAGTGAACACTTTATTTTTGGAAAAACTCATTTGTTTATTTGTTTGATTTCAAAGAGGAATCATATCACTTGCTCATAGTTCTTAATTTCCCGATAAATACGTTGCTTTTAAGTCTTGCTATTTGTACTCATAAATTTTGTTAACTTGAAAATGGAAACTGTAAAACATACAAGCGTACATTTAAAAACAATAGTACGAATTTTTATTAATCCATTTAAAAGCACTTCACTTATATTCTTTTATATGCTGGAATATTCCATTTCACTCCAAAAAATGCATTCGGATTCCATAACCTTAAACATTCCATTATTTTTCATTAGAGTTACTCAACACATGCTGAGTTACTCTGCATTCACTTCTATCGTGGCTTGCTACCCCACTTTAAAGTGGATCTTGAAGTATTTGACTAAGTCGTGGCTTGCTCAAATATTGTACTTCAATTATACCTTACATTTAATGCTTTTGTTATTTATTTATTAATATTCTTAAGTTTATAATAGTTTAATTTTATACGAAGGGTTTTAATAATTATTTGTATTAATTGACAGGAAGCCGAATGTTCCAGAAAATAAATAAACGATTTTCTATAAATATTAATATAGTAATTGAATAGTTCCTTTTACCAATTGCATACACCTGATCAAATTATTTCAAGTCCTTGCAAATTCACCGCGTAATAAAGCCAAATTAGCATAAAGATTGGTAGTTATAGAAACGTAAAATATCACTCAAAGGCTTCCTCTAAACTTTCATTGCGCTCAATTTCATTATAAAATACTAGTTAACAAAATTATGTTAGCAATGCAAATACTCTCATTTATTTCTCCAATCGGTATAAATAAACCAGGAAAAGTTAACCATAATCTGTTGAGTTCCTGTTTATTTTATGAAGCAATAACTGTAGATAGGATGTAAAATACATTCAATATAACAGTCAACAGACCACTGTTCTGTTATTATGAATATATATACGCACTCATCTTTGAATCAACTATCTATAATAATATCTAATACACTAAACATCATAGTGGCTAGACTGTTCGTTTGGGTGCAAAATAGGGTTGAATGGCTAACGAATTTTCATAAGCTGCCAGCGATAGCGACGCGCCTCATTAGCTGACACTTTCGCACTAGTGGCCCGCGATGTTCGCTAGGACCAACGAGGTTACCTGGTTGAATGTTTAAATAATGACTGAAGATGTATGCAAATTTCCCTAGGCATACACATAAATATGTCACCTCCCACGTTCAATATTCAGTCATATAATTAAAATATGCGCGGTCTTCCGCAAGAATGATTATTTGCCTCATACCAATAATTCCACCTTTTATATATACTACATTAAACATGCGACTACTTTTACAAAATGAGCAATATTAAAGAGCTTCCATACATAACTGTTTATCTATTAGACACAATACAGCTTCAGTTACCAAAACTCACTCTCACCATAACCATTAAAGGCAATGTGGATTGTAAATTACATTTAATACACCTCACTTCACCGAAACGGCCAACGCTGAGCTGAGCTTGCAGACTAAAGAACGCATCTCCTAACTATATTACAATACATTCTGGAAAAGGGTTTCAAAAACCTTTCAAAATCAAAATTTCACATTTTGTAAAAAAAAAATAATTTTCCCATTATTTTCCTAAAAGTAAATATTTTCAATTTACATAAAAACTAAACATCACTAAACAAAATACATTTTTTAAAATTTTTAACCCAGAAATGTGGCATTTAAGAGCTTCAGTTTCTTTTCTAGAATTATCTTGATCAGGGCTGAGTATTTTTCTAACTCAAAAATATTTACAAATATAAAAAATAAATATATTCCTTCTCTAAATACATTTTTAACTAAAATAACTAAGGGAACATTAAATAAAAGGGTAAAGGCTAGTCGTTTTTCCTTTTCCACATCCTTGCAGAATGTACAATGTAAGCGTTTATACGTAAGGAAAAGAATAAAATTGATACGCGTTTCGCCAGTTTGTACGCATATTAATAAATATTTATGAATCGAATTTCTCTCGCGCCCTCCAAAGACAGGCGTCAAAAAATATCAACAGTATTTTAGAGCAAAGTTTTTCTGGGGAAAAGTATTCACCATGGAAATTAAACTTCTTGGAAAAAGAAGTATGCCACTGCTGGGTAAATTTATTATTAAATTATACTTCAATCAATTTGATATGGTGGAAAAAACTGTTTCCAAATATTGAGTTCTAGAAAGAGTCGTGCTCACCCAGAAGACTAAAGAACATAAGGTGGAGGGAATCTAAATTTCAAAAAGTATGAGCGTCGCTCACATAAGTGGATGGACGAAAAGAAATTTCTTTAACGGTTCTGGTTAGTTAATAAAATATGTTGGTATTTTCTTATTATTTGGATTAAAACTATATTCCCACTAATTTAGAGCATTATACTGAATAAATGTTGCTATTGAAAAAATGGTAATATCACATTCACTTATATTTTTTCCATTTTACCCTACACGAGACTCAATACCACACCAAATGCTCTAATGTAACCTCCTAATTCATCGACAGCTTAGCATATAAATATTTTTTTTTACATTTTCTATCGCTATATTTTAGTACTCGGTTATTTATGCCGACACTCGGATGCGTTCTGCGTTTGTTTCCTCAAACGTTTCACATTCGGTGCATATAACAATCAGCAACGTGGCGGCAGTGCGACATCAACGCCCGACCATAGCATCACGGGTTATCGCGTCATAGCTATCCGATCAATCGTGGTCAAGCCAGGTTCTAGGTACCTACCATGTACGAAGACAAAAAAATTCATAATTGAAATTAAATTCCGACCTGCCTTGTGGGATTCAAGCTACTGTGATTACGTAACAAAATCAAGAAAATGAATGACCGGCAAAAAAATTTTCGAAATGTTCACACCAGATTTCGAAAATAAGAGTGGCAGAAAAAGGTTTTTGAAACCCTTTTTCAGAATGTATTGTAATATAGTTAGGAGATGCATTCTATAGTCTGCAGAATCTAATAATAATTATATAAATGTCAATTGAAAATATAGTCGACCGGTTCAACATTTTCATAATAATCAGTTTTCGTTGACCGGTGAATAGAGGTCCTATATCTAAAAAATTTCTTTTAACAATAGTGCCTTAAATTATAATATTTCTGTACTCGTGTATCATAAATAGTATAAAATAAATTAAATATGTAAATATAGTATAAAATAAAATAATATAGTATAAAATAAAATAAATATGTAATAATATAAAATAAAATCATGTTATTCTGCTATGGTTCTTCATATTGGGCATCATAAACTAGTGTGACTATATATTATAATATTTTCATCCACATCATCCTCAATGATTACATAAGGAAATGTCTGGTTTTGATTAAATCTATTTCGTTTTCTCACGAAATTATTCAAAACAAAACAGGCTTTCACTATATCCATCAAAATCAATAGATATGTTTGACGGTTATTTGAATATTCTATAACGAACAAATGTTAATATACCAAAAGTGCGCTATATACACCGTCGTAATTTTGATAACCCGTAGTTCTAAATTGCGATTAAATTGTATCCACCGCACGGGCGTTATATATAACCAAAAAGCGTAAATGCATCGTCACCAATGAATGTAGTTAAGAAGTTGGCCATCACTACAAATAGAAATATTTTCAGATATTGAACACTTCCTAAATATTTGAGAATCGGTACTCTTTCTTAATAACCCCATATCGACGTATATAAAATTATAATTTGCAACCCACATGGCCAGTAATACAAGTGAAAAATATTGCTTATAATTAAAATATCCACTGTATGATAGTTTTATCAATGTTATATGTGATGGGTGTTGCTATTAGGTAATTCAATACTAGATACGATAAATATCCGACAAGTGTAATCACCATTTCTGACCGCTATAGTCAATCTCATAAAAAAATGTCATTACTGGAATTTTATCATCCATCCCGTAACTTTTGGGAAATTTACAGTATTTATACACTTGTGAATACTATACTATAAAATATATTTTCATATCCAATAGAGAATGATATTAATATTTATGATTAGTATAATAGGCACGTTTGAGTGTATATAAAACCTTCATGGTACATCAGTTAATCAATCGACGAAGACAAATACAAAGCCGTACAGTTAAAGAAAGAATATTATTTGAAAATATGTAATTCAATCGCAAACCGTACAACATGTCAACTAAGCCACGAAGTAATAACATAAAAAGCCAATTAAACTCGTATGATCATGAGTGAGTTAATAACGGAAAACAATTATTATACCCGTACATTTGTCGACATGCGACTGATAATTTTTCTCTTAAAATATTTCCAATTATCTCGACATATAACAAAGAAACCCAATTAACCCCTCAATGCGTTTAAGGCACAAAATGCATCTTGCATGTCACGAAATAGATGGAGCTCCTTAGCATGTGCTAAGGAGCTCCATCATTATAAGCGCTCATTATAAGCGCCAATCACGCGATTTTCCTCACAATATCCGGATGAATTATGCACGAACAAACTCTCAAATATTAATTTACCATAACACTTGCAAGACGAAATGTTTTATTGAGGCTTATCGCGTTTCACTCTTCATTCCGTCGTTCGATCGGGTATGAAATTTGTCATAAAACCTTTCGCTTTTTATTGTTCAACCTCTCGCTGAGATTCATTTGCGATTGTAAGATGCGCAGTCATCGCGACGGAACGAAGGGTCCGTTGAAGGATGGCTGACTATTTCTTTTAAGAGATACAGTAAATTTCAATTATCTTTTTGGGCTGGAATTTATTTTAATAGTTTATTCGTAAGGTGAATTTGATAATTTTTATGAGGAATTGACACCTACCAGTCGATTTTCTTTTCGCGGGTTTCCCGTTTCTTTTCAATACGATAAAACGGAGGTGAATTTGCATTGTATTGAGAAAATTTTATTGTGTCTTTAAGATTAATTATACTTATTTCAGTAACCAAAATTGCTTAGGAGTTACTAAAAAAGTGTTACTAAAGAATTAATCATAGAACATGAGATCGAATCAAATGTGGAAATAATAGTGACAAGAGCTTTACGATAGGAAATGTTTGCCTCACTGCACACATCTTTATACTGCATATTTTTATGCTCAAAGATGACACAACATAATTTTATTGAACGACATTACATTCGTTTATTAATATTCACATAAAAGTGAAGATATGTTCACACAGATTATCATCGCAAATAACAAATGTTCCCAAAATTTAAAAAAACATTATAATTACCTAAAAAATACAATGCTTTGATAAATGTTGAATAGATTTCATTGCGCATGAAAAATGACGCGGTTAAAAAAATTGGCACAGAATGTCGGGAAAAGTGTCTCTCCCATTATATAATTTTTTTTTAATATATTAACAACTTATTAAATACAATTTTTTTGAAATATTATATCACTGGAATATTATTAAAACTTTAGGGGGTGATAAAAAGGCACAAACACATCTTTTTTTATCATCACCCAAAGTTTTATTAAAAGTTCATTTTTATTACTTTTTTAAATATTGCCTTTATTTAATTTAGACCCGAAATTTAAGCATTTGTCATTGTTAACCTATGATATGGTATTGGTATATACAGTAGACACATATGTGTATTTAAGTGTTGCCGTCTGTAAATGTACGTATTTGCATACTTACGTATTTGGAAAAATATTGTATGCTCTCTAACAATAAAGACTCACAATTCGATCCGTTCACAAATACAGACACTCTGAAAGACGTCTAACGGCTAGATGGGTGGTAATATCCAAACGATCTCTATTGACGTGTTAGAAACCTCAAAAATTAATCGTATAATATTTATTAATTTCACTTTTAATAAAAAGGAAATAAGATTGATATTAAACTGGTATAGACAAAATCATTTTTTTTTTATCCAAAATGTTTCTCAAATGCAAATAATGTGAAACAAGCATATGCGAAAAACTTACTTATATAGCCCAAATATAAGTGCGATTGTTTCAATAACTTCAAAATTATACAATTTCATTATGACTAAATAATATAAAACCGCCATTCTTTTTATTTGTTTCTTTATTTACTAAAAGACATGTCAATTTATTTACATGTAGATTTTATAATAAAAAATTGGCAAACTTTTAGTATCATATAACAACGAACTTAAAATAAATTTTATAATTCCAAAGGCGACTAAACATGTAAATATATTCAGTAAAAAATTCTAGATTGAGTTTACACGCAAAACGAAATAATTTATAACAAAATTTTATCATATTTCTTGAATAAATTTCGTTCAGCCAGTCTAACGAAAGTCTGGCGTTGGTGTAAAAAATACTTTGAATAAAACATATTCACGAAGACCCGAATGAAAAGTTCGGATAACTAAATATACTAGTGCTAAACTACTAACTAAAACTCGTGCTAGAAAATATTAGCTTTTTTCGTCACTAAGACACAAATTTTCAAATTTGGAAGTTTTTCCACGTTTCCATGATAATTTATATCCACATTTCCTTGATGATTTATATTAAGTTTATACTTTTTACTTTGAAATACTTTAAATATTTCACTGAAAATCTAGTTGGTCTTTTTAATTCATCTAATCTTATTGTATCCGTGTTCAAACAAGCTGGTCGTTGATTTTGCGATTCAGTGTTAAGCATATACGGATTACCCTAAATCACAATATATATACTTTTGACCTTCAGTTACTATACATTTTCAACAATACAGCAAAATCGCGACTTAACTTTGCGATGACGTAATTGAAAAATAATTTTATTAAATTATATTGTATTATTAGAGTTTTCATATCACTTCACAAATCTAAGTGATTAAAATAAGTCTCATGAGAATCATTATGGTTAAATAAATATTTAAATCATTAAAAATATTATCATGAATTACTTTAATTTTACATTAAATAAATGAAGTCCTGAAATGTTACTGTCTATAAGTTTATTTATTTCTACACATCACACGTTCAGAACTAAAGCAACGTAATTAAAAAATAATATAATCTGTATTACATATTTTACCATTTGTTTGTAAAATTTAATACAGTGTTCAGAAAATTATTAGTGCGGGAAATGATCCACATTAGAGAAAGAGTTTTATACTTACACATTTACTACTCTTTAGATAATGAACCCCTAACTCATTTTATTAAGTCGTCGGTTCGTCATTTTTAGGATTCCATAATAGAATGCAGAATCCGTATAAGAGCGTTGTATGCCTGAGTGTGTCCGTCTGTCATACCTTTGTAGTTTCTACAATGTTAGATGCATGAAATTTTACAAATATATACTATATATATAAAGATTTAAATTAAAATATAGTTTAAAAAACTTACCTTTTTTCTGTTTTCCGAGAAATAGGGAAAAAACATTTAACTTATTCCACTGCAAGGAATATTGTTAGAAAAGTCTAAATATTGTTAAAAAAAATAACGCAGTTGAAAATTTCTAGATGGCTCAGCTTGGCAGCATACTAAAGATAAATTAATATGAATTATGGAAAGATGTTTTGCAATGTTTAATTTAAAAACAAAAACATTTATATTTTGTGAAATTACTGCGAATTCGTAATTTATACGTGGTCCGACTTGTACTTTACCGGTTTTCTTTCGTGTTAGGTCGGGGTCATTATAGAGGTGTGATATTTGCTTGATGATATCTAATATGAACGGATGTTCCATATACTCCATCTGTACTAATTTTTTTTACGCAATTAGTATATACATTGACTAAATTAAGTTCACCAAAAGTTTGTAAGTGCCAATGGGATGGAAGATAGTTTGCAAGTATTCTTTTAGAATAATTTATATATATATATATATATATGTATATATATATATATATATATATAATAGTTTGACTAATTATAAATTATTTAAACTATCAATGACGTAAGCGTATTAAAATTATAAATAAGCTCCTGTTAATATATCTCACTGACATTATAAAATACTCTAAGACTCCAAGTGTAGAATAAGGTATAAAGTTACGTTAAAATGAGTAACGTAAGAGAAAAGAGATTTAATAAAAAAACACGCGTGAGTAGAGAGATAGAGAAAATACATTTTATGGAAAAACAACACAAATGGAAAGAAGAGGAAGAGATTTCGAAAAAAAACAATGTAAATAAAAACAACACATTTAACAAATTAAAAAAAGAAAAGTTCTATATTACTGTTAGTGTTATTTATATTACCATTGAGATATCAATATTTCACCAGAAAAATGTCGCCCAATTCCTCATATTTTGACCTAAATTTGTATTATTGTTGTTAGTTATTACCTGATCGAAACACAAAGTAAAGTGCCTCATAGCTTGTACCCTATAGGAAAGAAGAGAGTAAAGTTTCAGTTACTTTCACGCGCACAAACTTCCTTCATCTTTTCAAGTTTCTTAAATACAGTCAAATGAAACTACGTGATGTGGTATTATTTCTACTTTCTTTAAGTTCTTTACCACGACCTGGGTTTCGTTGTATTGCATCATCTTCAAGTGGGCTTTTAGCAAAGATTAACTCTTAGGAACATTCAACAGAATTTATATGTTTCAAACACAAAAGCGGAAACCGGATTTGTGCGGGTTTTTCCACTGCTTATGTTAGTGAGTTTATTGTAGGGGAGCGGTGTTGGTTTTATTATATTTCTGAGAGTTATACGATATAGAAGTATTTTAGTGAGGGTAATAAATTCAATTGATGTTATTCTATGAGGTTGTACAATGCAAATGTTCCGGTGTATGTAATAAAATTAAATGGAAGTCCTTTTCAGTAATATATTTACACAAAAGTAAGGGTATCGGAAAGTTAGAACAAGGTTATACCACTAATTTTACATATCTCCCGTTTTATTTATTCATATATTTATTTATATATTTTTTTATTTTTTTTTATATACAAAGACTTGACAGATAGAGACGGACATGATAAATCTATAACGGCTCTATTTTTGTCATTTTTGAAACTGTAAAAAGACAACTATATTCTTGTAGAAATTAAACGTAAACAAACTTATTTATGCAGTGGATTCTTTAGTAAAGTTCAGAAATCGGTCAAACATTTTCTTGAAAATCTTTAGCAAATTTCTCAAGTTTTCTTATGAAGAAATTGATAGAGTATTACATATTCTATAAACTGAAAAAAATTTTATAATGCTGATTATTATAGCGCATAAGTGAATAATAGTTCTATAGCTTTTCCAAATAATTATAGCTTTACCTGTTCCGAAAATCACGAACAGGTAACTAATCTTCATCATAATGATCCTGTTTGGGCCAATCAAGGTATTTCCTACGCTTCACAAATTATAATAATAGAAGAAAGTAAAACGTATGATAGTTAATATTTTATCACACATGACCCACAAAAATTGATCTTACAAACAAATTATGTGATTCGTAACAATACTAGTTAAAACGCGTTGAAGGGTGACATTTAATAGGTAGTTCGCTCGTCTTGACTTGTGTGACAAGTCGGTAGATTGTCCACTATCTACATTGTTTGGAAAAAGTCGGCACTTGTCGACCGCTAGTTCACCATTACAAAAGTCCGTCGTCCGTTTTGCGCGTGAACGAAAAATATGAAAACCTACCATGGATAAAGTTTACGATGAGTTAAGATAAATATTTTATTACATTTGGTCACAGTTTATATAATTCTAGCACTATGTGCATCACTGCCTGCCAGTAGATGGTTCATATGAAGAACTCAGTAGGTAGCCAAATAATAAATTTGTTTTAATGTACCTCCCCACACATGTGATGTAAGATCGAATGAATTGTTTTGACACATTGTATCAAGTCTAGTGTCAGGTCTATTTAAATAAACGGAAGATTCATTTACGCGTCGTTTGTTTCTAAGCTTCCGTTGTGGAATACGATATTCCAAATAATACTATTTACTGTTAAGTAAAATTATTTTGATAAATTTTCATCAGGAATTCAAAAAGATATAAACAATTGTGAAACCCTACTGTGTTCAAATTTTCGACGCATTTTTGGCCATTTTTTTATACTCACGCATATTTGGATGAACACACCGAATAAAATACTTACTTTAAAATAGCGTTGGCGTTGCAATCAATTGTGTTAAAATGATTAGGCTGAAAGGCATGAACGTCGAGATCAAGCATCGATCGTACAGTCAAAATTAATAACCTATCCTCATCAAATGTGTTTATAGTTAACTTAACTGAAGAAATAAAAAAAAGTCAAATACGAGTAGAACTGTAATGTTATTTCTAGAGGGTTTCGTAAACACTTAAGTAATTAAACATTTAACGGTATGTAGTATTTCTATTAAATTATTTACAAATACTAATTTTTTACGACGTAAATATATTGCTTATTATATCTTGACGAAACACAGTGCGGTGTTTAATTTATTTCCTTTTGTCGTAATCAATATTTCCAAATGAAATAAAAAAAAAATTTACATAAGGCGCTGGTTGTCATATTAGTCTATTATTTTGTTACATCTATATAATAACCCGTCATAACAAAATAATGCACACTCCATAAATATCAAATTTCAAGTAAAATTTTAATCTTCAAAGATCTTCATTAAATTCAAAAACTTATGCTTATTTGTACTTAGACTTTTGACTAATATATCTGCTGGCATTTCAGAAGTTGATACATATTTAATTTTAAACTTTTTATCTACTACACACTGTCAAACAAAATTATGCCTCATGTCAATGTGTTTAGTACGCTTATTATGAAACGATGGATTCGATCTGGATATTGCTACTTTTTTCGTTTATCTATAAGAAATTATTGGTCCTGAGAAGATAAAACAAAAACCAGTTTATGCCCATTGACCCAAGAGAACAAGATGCCCCATCAGCATGAAAAAAAACATGCAAATTGCATGGGGTCTTCCTATAAACTAAACCATAATTTTAGTTTGAATATTTTAATGAGCTCTTGCTCACAGGAATCACCTGTTCAGGTCGGTGCTTCTTTTCTACCATATTCATCGTTGTCAAACTGGCATCTATATCCTCCATGACTACAACATCTCTGACTACACTAACTTCCCGTGATGCAGAATAATAAAAGCGACAGCTCTTGATATTCTTGGAATATCCCACTAGGTAGGTTTTCTTTGCTTCCTTATACCATTTTCTACGCTTTTCTCTCGAGATATGAACTATTACTGGGCTGCCAAAAATTCGTAAATGATTCAAATTGGGCTTTCGATCTGTTCATGTTTCATAGGGAGTTGTATTCTAATTTACACCTATTGCTGGTGACCGGTTTTTTATATATACAGCTGTGCTCATGACATTTACCCAAAGAAGCTTCTCAAATTTACCATCAACAAAACAAAACTATTCTTCTCTTGCACAGCCTATTTTGTTTCCGTAGCGTAATAATTTGTTTTCTAAACGGCTATACCGTATTGTCTCAAATAATTTACAATTTCTGTTCGCTAAAGCTCCACCATTGTCTAATTTTATTGTCTTGATCGTCTTAAAGTGCTGATTCTGAACAATCTCTTTATATCGTTTAAAAGTCTTGAGGGTTTTTTCTTGGACTGCATAAAATATAAAAAACACATACTGCTGAAATCAACTACAAATAATACGTAATGCAATAGCATTGCCAATTGATTAATTTTCCATTGGCCCACATAATTCTGTGTGAACCAGTTCTAGGACCTCCTGACTTCTACTTGCACTCTGAGCAATAAACATGGTACATCAATCTATCAATCGACGTAGACAAATGCAAAGCCGTATAGCTAAAGAAAGAATAAGATTTCAAAAGATGTAATTTAATCACAAACCGTTCAAAATACTACGAAATAACAAGATACAAAGCCAATTATACTTGTATACTCGCGAGTGAGTTAATAACGGAAAATAATTATAATACGTGCAACTGATAATTCCTCTCTTAAAATATTTCCAATTATCTCGACATATAACAGAGAGATCCAGTTAACCCTAAATGGGTTCAAGACACGAAATGCAACTTGCATGTCATGAAATAAACGGAACTCCTTAGTCCATTTATAAGCTCCCAGCACGCGATTTTTCTCACAATTTCCCGGACGAATTATGCACAAGAAAACACTCAAATATTAATTTATCATAAGACATGCAAGGCGCAATGTTTTATTGAGACTCACCGCGTTTCACTCTTCATTCCGTTGTTCGATCGGGTATGAAATTTGTCATAAAACTTTTCGCTTTTTATTGTTCAACCTCTCGTTGGGATTAATTTGCGATTGCGAGATGCGCCGTCATCGCGACGGAACGAAGGGTCCGTTGAAAGATGGCTGACTATTTCTTTTAAGAGAGACAATAAATTTCAATTATTTTTGCACTTGCATTTATTTCAATAAAGTTTATTCGTAAGGTAAATTTGATTATTTTTGTGAGGAATTGACACCTGCCAATCGATTTCCCTTTAGCGGGTTTCCCGTTTCTTTTCAGTACGATAAAACGGAACTGGATTTGCATCATATTGAGAAACAATACTTATTTCAATAACTAAGAATTAATCACTGAATGTAGGATCAAATCAGATGTGGAAATAATAGTGACAGAGATTTACGATAGGAAATGTTTGCCTCACTACACAAACCTTCATACTGCATATTTTGATGCTCAAAGATGACACAAAATAATTTTATTGAATAATATTATATTCGTTTGTTTATATCCATATAAAAGTGAAGATATGTTGACTCAGATTATCATCGTAAATAACAGATGTTCTCAAAATTAAAAAAAAAGTTTAAAATGAACTAAAAAGTACAATGCTTTGATAAATGTTAAGTAGCTTTCATTGAGCATGTAAAATTATGCGGTCAACAAATTTGGCATAGGAATCGGAAAAAGTATACCCATTGTATATATATTTTTTTAATATTTTAGCAACTTATCAAATATATTTTTTTTAAATATTATATCACTGGAATATTAGTAAAATTTTAGGCGGCGATAAAAAAAGCAAATATAGTCGTTTTTTATCACCACCTAAAATGTTATTAATATTCCAATTTTTATATTTTTTAAATATTGCCATGCCTTTAAATAATTTAGACCCGACTTTTAAGCTTTTGTCATTGTTAACTTATGAGATGATATTGGTATATATAGCATAGGGTATTAAGTGTTGACGTCTGTAAATGTACGTAATTGTATACTTACGTATTTGAATAAATATTGCATGCACTCTTTAACAATACAGACGTTGACTCAGAATTCGATCAGTTAATAAATAAGGAAACCCTGAAAGATGCCTTACGGCTAGATGGGTGGTAATGTCCAAACGAATCTCCGTTGACACGTTAGAAACCTCAAAATTTAATTGTATAAATATTCATTAATTTAACTTTTAATAAAAATGAAATAAGGCTGATATATAACTGGTATAGACAAAATCTTTTATTCTTTTTCCCAAAACGTTTCTTAAATGAAAGAAGCATATGCGAAAAACTTACGTACATACTCCAAATATAAGCACGATTGTTTTAATAATTTCAAAATTATACAATTTTATTTACTAAAAGACATGTCAATTTATTTACATGTAGATTTTATAATAAACAATTGACAAACATTTAGTTACATCTAACAACGAACTTGAAATATATTTTATAATTCCAAAGGCCACTATAGATATAAATATATGTAATAAAAAAGTTCTAGATTGAGTTTACACGCAAACGAAGTAATTTATAACAAAATTTTATCATATTTCTTGAATAAATTTCACTCAGTCCGTCTACCAAGAGTCTGGCGTTGTTATAAAAAAAGACTGAATAAAATATTTTCCACGAAAAGCCGAATGAAAACTTCGGATAACTAACAGAGTACCACTTGAAAATTCGTGCTAGAAAATATTAGCTTTTTTAGTCACTAAGACACAAACTTTCAAATTCGGAAGTTTTTCCACGTTTCCAAGATAATTTATATTCACATTTCCTTGATGATTTACATTAAGTTTATACTTTTTACTTTTAGATATTTCACTGAAAATCTTTAGTTGGTTTTTTTAATTCGTCTAAACTTATTGTATTCGTGTATAAACAAGCTGGTCGTCGGTTTTACAGTTCATTATTAAGCATTTACGGTTTACTTTAAATTTCGATATATGTACCTTTGACCTTCACTAATTTCACATTTTCAACACTATAACAAAATTGCGTTTTAACTTTGCAATGACGTAACTGAAAAATAATTTCGTTAAATTATTAGAAATATATCTTAATATAAGAGAGCTTTCATTATTACTTCATAAATCTAAGTCATTAAAATAAGTCCCATGAAAGTCAGTTTAATAAATATTTTAACACATTAATAATATCACCATTAATTACTTTAATTTCACTCTAAGTAAATAAGGTCCTGAAATTTTACTGTGTAAAAGTATATTTATTTCTACCCATCACACGTCCCGAACGTAGTAAAGCAACTTAATTAAAAAATAATATCTGATTTACAAGTTTTACCATTTACGTAAAGTTTAACATAGTTTAACATCATGTTTACAATTTTATATGCATGCAATTTTACAAGTACGTGCTTCAAAGAAAGATTTAAATTAAAATATAGTTTAAAAGCGTTACTTTTTTCTGTTTTCCAAGACTGCGTGGAATATTGTCAGAAAAGTCTTTTAAAACGAAGTTAGATTCTATTTTTAGCGCCGTTTATGAAATATTAAGACATAAAAATGTGGAGAAAAATCTTGAAATGGGTTTTGATGACTAATTTGAAACATAATTGCTTAAAATAATTTTATTCATTTTGGAACCACAAAAAAATGTAAAAATAACGCAGATGAAAATGTCTAGATGGCTCAGCTTAATAGTGTACTAAAGATAAATGAATACGAATTATGGAAAGATGCATTGCAATGTTTAGTTTAAACACAAATAAGTGGTAGCGACTAAACTATTTTGTTTTTAAATTTATCAGACCTAATTGTCGATGTATTAGAATTTTTATTTCGCTGCCATAAGCATTTATGGGCACATACAAGCAGGATAAAGAAATTTATAAAATGTATAATATATTGGTATTTTGTGAAATGACAACTAATTCGTAATTTATACGTGGTCCGACACGTACTACACCAGCTTTCTTTCGTGTTAGGTCGGTTTAATCATAGAGTTGTGATATTTGATTAATGACATCTGATATGAACAGATGTTCCATGTACTAAATCTGTAGTTCTTTTTTTTTACGCAATTAGTACACGCATTGACTAAATTAATTTGACTGAAGATTAATTGGTATGGAAGATAGTTTGCAATTATCCCTTTAGAATTTTTTTTTTATAGTTAATAGTTTGACTAATTATAAATTATTTAAACTATCAATGACGTGAGCGTATTAAAATTATAAATAAGCTCCTGTTAATATATCTCACTGACATTATAAAATACTCTAAGACTCCAAGTGTAGAATAAGGTATAAAGTTATCTTAAAATGAGTAACGTAAGAGAAAAGAGATTTAATAAAAAAACAGCGTGAGTAGAAAAATAAAGAAAATACGTTTAATGGAAAACCAGCGAAAATAGAAAGAAAAAGAAAATATATTTTGATGAAAAAATCAACGTAATTAAAAGGAAATACAATGTAAATAAAAAGAAATACAAATTAAAAAAAAAATTAATATTATTATTAGCTTTATTTATATTACCATTGTGCTATTAACATTACCTGATCGAAACGCACAGTAACGTGACTCATAGCTTGTACCCTATAGAAAAGAAAAGAGTAAAGTTTCAGTTAGTCTCACGCGGACAAACTTCCTTCATCTTTTCATGTTTCTTAAAACTAAACCGGTCAAATACGGACAAAGTAGAGTTACATAGTCCTTTATACCACTTAAAAATGTTAATGCAACTTAATGCAAATAATTAAATATAAAACTCCTTCATGAAGTGTAGTGTTATTTTTTTAAATCTTTAAATCCATAGTAAATCATTAAATAGGGTGAAGGACACTGCACGTCATATTGCACGACACTATGAAGCTTCACGAACAGTACTGAAAAAGAAAAAGAACTTTAAATTAAATCTCTATTTCATGTTAAAAGACCTATCCAATAATTCTCTACCCTAGGTGAGTCCAAAAAATTATTCGTCCGTACTTTCGTCCATGTTTCAATGCAAATAATTTAATTTGAAACTCCTTAATAAACTGTAGTGTTAGTTTTTTCAATCTTTAAATCTATGGTAAACCATTAAAGAGGATGGAGGACACTGCACGACACTATGAAACTGACAGTCCCGAACGAACAGTTCTGAAAAAGAAAAAGAACTATAAATTAAATCTCTATTTCATATTAAAATACCTGTCCAATAATTCTCCACCCTACGTAATTACAAAAAATGTATTCGTCCGTACTTTATGTACATGGCTCATCAATAATTTTTTTTTATATAATATATTAGAATATGAAGCATCTGCGTGCCAAATTTTGCTTAGGTGCATAATTAAAAAAATGTAAAACTACAAGGATGTGACAGGAAGAGACGTATTATAGCGGTTCAATTTTTGCCATTTTTGGACTTCTAAATAGACGAATATATTCTTTTCGTAGAAAGTAAACGTCAACAATCTTATCGAAGCAGTGAATTCTTTAGTGAAATTCAGAACTTTGCCAAAATTTTCTTGAAAATCTAACGAATTGCTCAAGCATTCTTCTGAAAAAATTAATGGATTTTTACATGTTCAGGAATTTCTTCAAAATTTTCTGAATAATCGTTTCAGGGACAGATTTGAAGGAAAAATTTAAGCGAAGGAACGAAATAAAATAAATAGTTTTATGATCCTGATTATTATAGCGCATAAGTGAATAATAGTTCTATAGCCTTGCCAAATAAATATAAGTTTACCTATTCCGAAAATCCTCGGAATAGGTAAGCTTATAATATAGAAACTGATCTTTATAATAATGATCCCGTTTGGGCCTATCAAGATATTTCCTACGATTCACAAATTAAATTGATTATCTTAACACGTAGCGCAGACAACTGATAGTAATAGAACAAAGTAAAACGTATGATAGTTAATATTTTATCGCACTTGACCCACAAAAGTTGATCTTCCAAAAAATTATGTGATTCGTAACACTACTAGTTGAAACGCATTGACAGAATGGAGGACAGAACATACGAGTGAATACTTGCTGACGGTGACATTTAATCGGTGGCCCGCACGTCTTGACTTGTGCGACAAGTCGGTATCGACCTTACCTGGCAAAAGTCGGCACTAGTCGGCCGTTAACTCCATTAGAAGGACTATTGTAACCATTACAATAGTCATTCGTCTGTTTTGCGTGTAATCACTAAAATTTTAACGAAAAAGATGAAAACCTATTATGGATAAAGTTAACGATGAGTTAAGGTAAATAATTTGTTACATTTGGTCTCAGTTTATGTAATTCTTGACCTATGTGCATCACTGCCTACCAGTAGATGGTTCATGTGAAAAACTCAGTAGGTAGCCAAATAAAAAAATTGTTTTAATTTACCTCCCCGCATATGTGACGTAGGATTGAATGAATTGTTTTAACACATTGTATCAAGTCTAGTGTCAGGTCTATTTAAATAAATTGAGGATTAATTTCTGCGTCGTTTGCTTCTAAGCTTCCCTTGTGAAATATGAAATTCCAAATAATACTATTTTATTACAACTGTTGAGTAAAATTATTTTGGTAAATTTTCAGCAGGAATTCAAAAAGATTTAAACAATTGTGGAACCCTACTGTGTTCAAATTATCGACGCATTTTTGGTCATTTTTTATGCTCACACATAATATTTGGATGAATACAATGAATCAATTACTTACTTTAAAATAGGGTTGGCGTCGCAATCAATTGTATTAAAATGATAAGGCTGAAAGGCATAAAAGTCGAGATAAAACATCGATCGTAAAATCAAAATTAATAACCTACCATCATTTGTTTACAGTTAATTTACCGAAGGAATAAAAGCCAGTCAAATACGAGTAGAACTGTGAAGTCAGTTCTAGAGGGTTTCGTACACATTTAATCGTATGTAGTATTTTAGCAAAAAGCCTGCCCACCTATCACTTCGTCTAAACATATAATCACAGTACCATAAGAGTCCGGTTTTCGTCAAGCACCTTTCTCTATTAGATTGTCACACTGCCTAGAATTAGGATTCTTGTTTTCTGATCGAAACAGATGTTATCTGTGTCACTTGACAAGTCATTCTTCTACATTTAAACTGCTTTCGCTCACAGGAATCACCTCTTTAGGTCGGTGCTTCTCTTCTCCTGTATTTATCGTTGTCAAATTGTCGTCTATATCCTATATGACAACAACATCTCTGAACACACTAACTTCACGTGACAGGATAATATAAGCGATAACTTTTCTTTGCTTTCTTATACCACTTTCTACGCTTTTCTTTCGGGATGTGAACTATTACTGGCTTGCCAAAAATTTTTAAATGATCCAAATTAGGCTTTCGGCCTGTTCATATTTCACAGGGAGTAGTATTCTAATTTACACCTGCTGCTGGTGACCGATTTTTTACATATACAGCTGTGCCCATGACACGCGCCCAAAGAAGCTTCTAAAATTTACCATCAACAAAAGAAAACTCTTCTTCTCTTACACAGCCTATTTTCTTCTGGTGCATAATAATCTGTTTTCTGATAGACTATATCGCATTGTCTTAAATAATTTCTTTTCACTAAAAGTCTCCCATTGTCTGATTTCATTGTTTTAATCAACTTAGAATGCTGATTCTCAACAATCACTTTATATCGTTTGAAATACTTGAGGGTTTTTTCTTGGGCTGCATAAAATATAAAAAACACATACTGCTGAAGTTACCTACAAATAACATGTAATATGACAGCATTGCCAATTGATTAATTTTCCCTTGGCCCACATAACATTGTGTGAACCAGTTCTAGGACCTCCTGACTTCTACTTGCACTCTGACAAAACGGAAACCTTGTTTGCATTTCTTCAGAATATACTGTGTTGCTAGCCTTACTGGTATCACAATTTTCATCAAAGCCAACCTTTTCAACTACCCCATTTTTTATTTTATTCAAGTATTTCCCATTTGTATCACCTAGTCACCTGTGCAAGTTATATATGAATTTTTAACTGCTGCTGCGTAGAGTTGCTTAGACTTCACCATGCTTAATCTGTACACGCCATTTTGTAATTTTAGCTTTCCAATACATTAATTCTTTGAGTTACAAATTGAGCATCCATGCTTATTAAATATAATTCTGCTATAGTTTGAAATAATTGTACTCACTGATAGTAAATTCGTAGTAAGGTTAAACACACATAATACATTGTTTACATTTATAGCAAAAATTTTATCACCGACATGTGTAGTGATCTACAGTACTCCGGAGTGTAAAATTGAAGCAATCGGTTGATTTGCCAAAATAATCTCCTTAGTTTTGAGTTGATAACAGACATTGGATAACATGTTTACATTCAAAACCAAATGAATGATGCCACCTAAATTTTTATAATCTAAACCTCTGAGTAAAAAAAACTGCACTAAATGCAAGTGTTTTTGCATTTTCTATATAGGGACATTGATTTTTAAAATATTCACTCTGCATTCATCTGTAACATCGAATTTTTTTCGTGTCGTGTCACTTCCACTGACATTGACATATGACTGATATGTATAGGCCGCTATGTTACAGATGCACTTCTTTACTGCCAGTGCTATCACGCTTTTTAATTTTTTTTAGCGATAAATACACCTTGCTAACATAAGCAAATTTATTTCAAAACCTGTTCCATTCAGTTTCCATGCCATTTCTATAAGCTAGCTGACGTATCTGGTCATCGATTCGCAGTTTTCAAGCCGTATACTAATGAGGTTTCTCAGCAAATCAACTTTTCGTGAATAGACGGGGAGGTCAAATATGTTCTTCAACGTTTTCTCCAAATCGTAATTCTTAGCTGTTTGTTTTATATGCATATAAAGAAAAGCTTCGATTGTCAAAATTAGGTTTGTTTTAACTTTCAAAGCACAATTTGTCATGTTACTCTTTTATTTTGTTAGATCTATATAACATATCTTTCTTTTTCTTTTTTTATAAAGAGGGAATGCCCTATTTTTGTAACATAAATAGAATAGTTTTTTTAAAACATGTAATTTTAAATTAAAATAAAATATTTTTGTATTCCTCATAACAAACCCTTTAAATTAATAGTCCACACGATAAATAATATTAAAAAAAAAATTACGCCCTCTTCAATATTTCTCCTTTTTTAATTATTATATGGATATTTTAAAAAAGTTAGCTAGTACAAAATACGTGGATTGCTAAATTATATCAGCTCAAGTTTTTACGTCGCATAGTTTCTGAGAAAATCGGTTCTGACAGACAGATTGACGGTCATGTGAAAAATTTTACAAGGGTTCTATTATTTAGTTTTAGATATGGAACCCTAAAAAAATATATAATACTTCTTTATAAATGGTACTAAATTCATATTACAGATAGCGCAATCCGTAAATTCTAATTGTTCCTTCAAAGAGAGAAGCTAGCTTTATTTTCTTAACAGGCGTGTACTATGTATATACGTATGCGAGTGTCTATATATATATATATATATATATATATATATATATACTTATACATAATACTAATTTCCAAAAAAAATAAACTACATATAGCATTTCACATCATTTCACAAAAATTTTGTTCCTATTGATTAATTTCTTAGACTCCCTTATACAGCAAGTCAAATTAATTAAAAAAACAATTTCATCTTGAAAATTAAAAAAAGGTAGGACAAACAGAGTAAACAGTCACCAGAGAAATTCCCTCTGACGAGGCATTCGATGAAGATTGACGCAAAGGGTAATTCCTTGGTACAGAATAAACGTGAAGTGAAAAAGTTTTTTAATATTAAAAAAAACCATGGCGACCACAGCAGAATTCCTTGACATACGCGGTGAGGGACAATTGCATATTGGGTCGGAACTTCTCAAACTGTTTTAAATAGTATATTTTCAGTTTACTTTAGCACTGAAAATCTGCCTCTAATTTGAAAAAACCTTTTATTTTTCTAATAATTTGATGACATTCTGTTTGACATGATCTTCTAAGATTTTAATCTAAGTTATATAACATAAAAAAAACATTTCCTCAATATTATTTCATCAAAAAGAAATTTATTCAAGGCTTTTTCGAATTTTAATGAAACTACGTGATGTAGTATTATTTCTACTTTTTTAAAGTTCTTTACCACGACCTAGGTTTCGTTGTATTACAACATCTTCAGGTGGGCTATTATATTCACGGACACAGAATACAGGAATTTTCAGTTATTTGGCCAGATGTTCCTAAATAACTGGTGAAGTATTCTGGATTTCTCTATTCGACATGTATGCGAAGCATATAAGGTACCTTTACTAAATCTCCTCTTCGATGATAAATAAGTTTTGACACTATGATCAGATGGTTCATTGGTGATGGAATCCTAGAGTGAAAAACTGATGATCTATCGTAGAAATCGTATTTGAAATACTTGCTAAAGTCTATTTTAAAAAAGTTCACATTTTGCATCCATAAGGCAGAACAAGCAGGATTAGTGCCGGAAATGTTTAGTGACAAATTTTAGTCCCGATCATATAAAAACTTACAGCTTTAGATTAATTCTGGAAAGTACCCAATATGTATAGGCTGTAGTAATTATTCAATAATCTTTTTTCAGTAAACTAAATTTTATCTCATCCTTCAACACGGAACAAACTTTTCGAATTTTTCTTATTTTTAAACAAATTTACTTAACGCCGGAATACTCAACGTAAAGAAATAAAATTATATAGACACCAAGAGATCAAGAATCGTAGGCTCATATTACGATGGTGATGACGTGTGGTGAGCGTTGACACATTTCATGACAGCTGAACAGCATTTTGCATGTATTCAATTTTAAATATATGTAAATAAGTAAAAATAATTACAAATATATCGAAATGTTCTGTACATAAAACGATCACATAGTCAAGAGTTATGACAGACAGTGTAAGGATTCAAAAGAACATTATCGATAACTATTTAACACAATCACGCAGGCGACGAACAATTTTATCACCAGATATACACCATGTACTAAGGAAAATCTTTAAAATTATCCATTTATTCTTAAAACATTAAAGAAGAATACCATAATTTTGATAATTCATTCTTTTATTTCATTTAGCGTTAGAAAATTTTCGCCAAATTTTTTACGAATTTTACTTTGAAAGTGATGAAAAATTTCGATTAATATTTGATGGCTAGTCTCCATTGCACATATTTACAAAAGTTTTAATGAACTCAAACACGATCAGACTACAATGTATGATACAGCGATAACTATCGAAAATGACAGCCTGTAAAAATAGTAATCAAGTAAAACTAAATAACGTACAACTAAAAATTATACATGCAAAACTGCACATTATAAAGCTTTGTATTAAATTTAAATGAAGCTTAAAACCACCAACCCGTAAACTCCTCTCACTTAATGACAAGACAAATCAATGGAAATCTAAGAATAAATTAATTTATGGCTTTCAATCCGGAAAAAGCGGGTATTGTATTCTAAAAAGTCGTCAAAAAAATAAAATAAGTACGGAATTTTTTTTTAATTTTCTAGATCTGCTAAAAGATAATAAAGATCTTTATTTTCTCAGCTTTGCTCACCTGTTACAAAATAAAAACACTAATTATTCAACATTTTATCAAATTTTTGTATTAAATTCTAATACCAGTCAAGGTTTTATGGGTGGCGCTTAAATTGCGACATTTAAAAAAATAGGATATTCTTTTTTTAGTGGTTGTATCATAGCTCTTCTAAAAATAAAATGTTACTGCGAATTAATAATAATAATAATAATAATATAGCCCTTTTATTCGGATCTATTATACAGTTCTTTATATAACCAAACTTAAAATTAAAGAAAATATAACATAAAATAATCCTATCTTATTAATTTAATATTTCCTGTTTCTTTATTTCCTGTGGATCCGTTTGCCAAAGGCCTCTTCCAACCTTCTGGATCCGTCGGCAAAGGCCTCTTTCAACCTTTCTTATGATTGAGGTACAGTTTATCTTTGTCTTCTTCTTTCTTTGTTGGAAGATTGTGGTCTCTTTTCCCCAAGATGACCAATCGGCTTGGGAAAGTTTTGAGGTTTGTTATGTTTTTGTTATCAGTCGCCTTGGTTGGTTTTAGATTCCGTTTGCCGTTGTATAATTGCTATTGTTCTTTATTGATCTTTATTGACAGCTAAGTTTGAGAGAGAGTTCGATCTAGCCTGCGTCATGTCGAACGCATCGACAAAGCCTGATGACCTTTTGAATATAGCTGGATAACGAGTTTGTTGCTTTTTTGACTGGCTAGTGCCACCAGTTGGTGAAGTAGAAGTCTCTCTCATCCTTTTCTCTTGTTGGTTAATGGTCTGTTTGACTATAAGTCTATCGTATTTCAGGTAAGCAATATTTCCTTTATTCCTTTCTTCTACTAACTCTGATTGTAACTGTTTTTTTTGCAGCACTTCCTTTGGGTGGTCCTCGGTGATGTAAATTTTTTTTTTAATTCTGCCTGTTTTTAATAATTTCAGTCTTCTTCCAATTGTTTACAAACGAGCATAAGATCGGCCTCGACTTATTACCTTCTAGTTTTTTGTACCCTAAACGATGTATTTTGTTGACTTCTGAGTTTTCTAACTTTATTTCAAGGTCTTGTTTGAGATGTTCGTTTAATTTTTGTATTAAGTCTAGTTTAGATGTTTCTGTATCTTCTAAGCCAAAAATAATAATATTATTTTCTCGCTGTCCTCTTTTAAGGTACTCCAACTCATTCTCTAATTTTTCTACCTTTGCCTTTAGATTTCTGTTCTCCTCCACTAAAGGAACTAGTTTCTCGTCAATTTTTGCCATTATAGTGTTAGATTTAACTTCCATCTCGATCTTCATCTTTTCGAACAAAAGTTGAAATTATCCATCCAGAACAAACTATGACAGCTTTCCAAGGTCTTAAAAGAGATGACTAAAAAATGGATCCAATGTTTATTGCTTAAATATTGTATGTGTAAATAGAATTAAGAATTCCGACACACATTAAATCGGAGGTTATTTTGTTGAAATTGTCAATTTTTGTACTGATTTTTTGGGGAATAAAATTTGATCAATGAGAATCAGCAGAATCTCCTAAACCCTGCACTACTCGTCATATTACAGCAACTAATTTCGTTAGAAATTATTCAGAATTTTTAAAATAAAACCTGTTTTGGAAAATATTTGTACTGAATTTTCTAATTTACAGTGTGAATTAAAAAAAAACTTCAAAACTATAATTAATTTTACACTGAATATATCAAAGTAAACGATATTATAATCGAAAAGTTATTGAAAAATATAAAATCAACTTCTTTAAAATTAACACAGTGCTGAAAAAAATAAGACATTACTTGATCCTTTTGAAGTCAAGGATTTAATGTTCTTACTTTAAATGCTTTGAAACTAATAAAAATACATGTATAGTCTTTAAAGGTAATTTACAAATAAACCACTGAATTTAATTACACCACGACTCAACATCATCGTTATCAAATAAATGCCATCATAATTTAGATAAACAAAGAAAAATTTATTAATACGAAACAAATGACTTAATTAAAAATCTACTGGAATTCTTGTTATAGGTCACTCCATTAATAAAACAGAAATTGGAATAACACATTTAATTACGAATCGTTTATGATCTCTAAAATATGAATATGAATTTTAATGAAGCAAAATGTTTCAAATTTCTGACTTACCCGCTATTCCCGTCGGTGTAAACCAGAAATGTGGGACGTGAATGTAATTCCGTTAGAATAGCCTTGAAAGTTCATTTATTCTCTTGTTTAATGTCACACATATTTATTATTATACTCATTGGCGCACGTTTACTGGATTCACCATCGTCACTAATTTATATGAGTTCCACAACGGAAGGTCAAAAAGGAAATGAAATTAAGGGGAACAAAAAGTCATTGGTCTATTTCGCTCTCGTTTATTCAACATGCACAAATAAGAGAAAAGCTGACAAAATAATTATTTTAATTTTGAATTATATGTAGTTTATATTGCAAAGCGATTAAAAGTGTCACTCTCGCTGCTTCCTGTAAAATCGTTTTGGCTTCACCCTTAGGGGATACGCAGCTTCGTGATAGTTACCATTTATTCTTGTGCAATCCATTCTGAACACCTGTCTTGTGTCACTCGTTTATTATTTAACTTACTTAGTCCTCAATTTAGATATTCTTTTAATGATCTGATGTTTCATAAACGGGGAAAAGCTGCAAATAGAAACAATAGATGGATCTCAATATTTATACTGGAGGTACATATCCGGTTTTCGATATTAGTATATAACTATGCTGTCTTGCAGTCATTTGAGAGTTGAATATTTATAGACATACAGCTTAGAACATAATTTTGTACAACTAAGTACATAATTTTGAAATATACAGCCTGCTATTTTATAATAGCTAATTTTTAGGTATTTTTCTGCAAGCAACGACATAATGAACTATGTAAATCAAATATATATCAGACCTACTGCATTTACAAAACGCAACCTATGTCTCTCTTTCTGTCTGTTAACATATAACTCAACTTTGGATCGATGAGTTTTGTTGCAATTTATAATGTGTCCTCAATATACACTGCAACGTTATTGAACTGTTGGAATATTTCAAAATATTCATGAAGCAAGTCGTAGAAAAGTGCGTTGTCGTTAGTGGCATTTTTGAGTTTTTTAATTATATTTCTTATATGGGTTTATAAAAAACCGTAGTATTATTTTTTATGTTAAGTAATAAATAGTTCCAAGTATTATTTGTTCTCCTTTAATTTAACAGATGTACTAACATAGAATCTCAAGTGATATGGAAACTGGTCCAGGTGCTATATAGTTTCTAATTTGCTTAATCCGGTTTCAAATAAGCTATATATAGTGATGGTATTGCATAGTAAGTGGCATTGCTAACAGTGTCTTCCATTCCAAGAGATTCAGTTTCATAGTTCATTAGCTTTGCAGCGTAATGTATTGCGTTGATCACAGTCATACCGTGTTTGACGGTGCGATGCACCGTGAAGTGCCGAGTTCGATTCCCGGCTGCTCATAGAGTGAGATTGTATTGATGTTTGTAATCGTGAAACTAAAACGCCAGAGACGAGTAACGGGCGACAATGCCACTAATGTGAAAAGCTAGCCACCTCAATCGCTAAGTCGCTTGCCTAACGTGGCATTATCTGGGACTGGGAGAAGTCTATGTCAATAGTGAAAGGAGGCAAGCTGTTTATTATAACGATTCAATAAATTACTAAGATTTTCATTCCACCTTAGAAATTATTTATTTTATCACTTAGAACCCCTTCGTTTTTAATTTCATGAAGGGTTGGTTTGATTTTTTAGCCTAGTTCCTTTTTCATTTTATTATCTAATATATTCAAAATCCTAGAAGAGATATTCCTGGATTTTTTTCTAGTGTGAACTTTTTTAAAAAATAACAAATAAAATAAATCTATGTTGTACAACTTCAAGTCAAAGCTAATCTAACTTGCTACCGTTATCTATAGGTTATGGTAAAAAATATAATAGTTGTACGGTAAATTTAACACTCGCTTTAAATAAACCCTATATTTTGCGATCAGAAGACGACTATCTTAAATCCAGCTGCTGAAAAATTCAGCAACATTCTATAACTATTAATAATCTAATCCAAATTCAAAATATTCTTTGTCATTGTGACTCTTAAACCTACCTTTAAATATGTATATATATATATCTAAGGAATTTCGAAACCCTCGTACTACGAATTCCGCTCATACTTGATAAATTCATTCTTGCAATAACAAATCCGCCTTATGAAAAATGTATTTCAAAATGAGAATATGTACTTATTAGATTATGTCCAAAAAGAGGCAATTCATTTAGTACAAACAATTTGGTTACTGCATATTATTTTCCATGAACTGAAAATAACTCTGTAAAATTGCGTTGAATTTTTCTTTTATTTCAAATACGATTATAAAATAGCTTTGCTGAACAAATTAAAAATATTGTTCTATTCTCATCCCGACATTTCATACTATCACTGACAGATAATTCCCTCGAATTAAGTGAGTTAGGTGAATATATTTTTTCAAAAATGTCGCCTGCATCGCGCTATTGGGCACTTTCAGAATTATATAGGATGCGACGCGCCTCCAATTAGTTGTCGTTATTCTTAAAATAAAGTGAGCCGAGACGGATTTAGAACGTTACGTACTCATTATAAGAATCGAGTAGTTTTACCATAAACAATTACAGAATAATGGAAGGACACTGAAATATAACTAATGTACCATAGTGTGGTGAGAAAAGAAACACAACGTGTCTGATATAAAATAATTGATTTTTAGGGTTTAGTACTTCGAAATGAAAAAAGAAACCGAACGCTTACAAGATGACCAACATATCTCTAACATATTTATACGGAAATTTTATATGAAGTCCACTGTCTTTTATGTTTCATATGAATTGTGAACCAAAAAATAGAATATATTACAAGGATCCAAATTTTTTTTATTCGAGGTTGTGTGTAAAATAATTCTAGAGATATTAGTAAAATATCAAAAAAATACCCATGACCCCATTTCGGAAACTAATAAAATCAAAATTATGAAAAAAATTACGAGAAATTTACTTAAATTAAAACTATGATTCTATATCCCATAATTTTGGAAAAATCCACATTATTTAACGACTGTGAAAAATGCACTGTGCAATTGATTCACTTGTTGAAAAAAATGTTGATATTAACAAATTGTATAACAGAAATATTATGCATCTCCAATTGTTTATTTTTATATAAAACTTACAGGCAACTCTCGTAGTTTGAGTCTTACTCGTACTTAAAAGGTATTATTATAATGAGAGACTTTTTCACAAAAGAAATTAATTTTGTTACTTTTTCTTAAAGTGTACGATTAAAAGAATACGACCACAAATATTAAAATACTACATGGAATATTACGACGAAGTTGTTAAATTTCCAGCTTAAATAGGTAAAACGTTAATAACTATGATCTTTCTTATATGTAACCACGTTGCTAGTACATCTTCTTGGTCAAAATATAATAATATAAACGTTGTTAGTCAAATTATAAAGAAATTAATATCTATTATGTTGAAGTAAATATTTTTTAAAAATATTTACTTCAACAGATAATATGATACACAGGAAAATATGCAAAAAAATATTTCCACCTATTGAAATAAATATTTATTTTTCCGTTCCCGAGTTGATCGATTGTATAAGCTCAACTTAAGGACTGTTAATCTCTCTCGTGTCTGTGGTTCTTTCGCGCTTGTCTGTGGCAGTCACTTATACTTAGTGTTATACTCCAATAAAATTAATAAAATACTTATATAAAATCATTTACTTCAACAAGTTGTGCGCCCAGGTTTGAATCTAAATGAATAAATAACAATTTAAGAAATTACGGACGTCTGATTGAAAAAATTCAGTCGCCAGTAAGTGAAATAATACAATCTAACCTCTTTCGCATAGCGTGTTGCCTTGGTTGTGAAATGTTTGACGTTTCCCTAAAACTCAACGTAAAATGTCTTCAAATAACACAACTATGCTTATTGAAAAGTAAGTTGGATTTGATAACTAAAATATATGGCGATTTGGTGTTCAAACCTATCTATCTCCAATACGAAGGCTTATGGTGTTACATTTAAAATAATGGCGACGTTGAATCAAAGCTCGACCTGAAAGCAAAAGCCAAAATAATCTTATTGGTTGATCCAGTCAATCGTATCCATATTTAAGAGGCAAAATAAACGAAAGCATCTTGATAAATTTGCAAAAAGCTTTTGATGATGAAGGTTAACACGTCGTGTTGGATTGTTAAAAGATCTGATTACAACCACGTTAAAAAACTTCCAAAACATAGAAAAGTACCTAAACAAAATATTGAGTATGACACATAAACTAAGAAATATTTCTTTTCACGTGAGCGACGAGTGGCTGGGGTACTACACTTAGCTGAAATTCACAAGTTCACAACCCCTACCCGAAGTTTACATATCCATGATAATGGCTCTAGAAAGTTCCGGTGTACCAATAACTGCAGAAACACTAAAGCAACACTAAATTAATACTAAGTTTTTACAATAGATAAAAAGCTTCAAATCAGTGACATTGTATGCAAACAAGGATGTTTAAAACAAGAACAAACAACAATATGATAATATGCAAAAATTTAAAAAAGGTTGACTTTGTTTTAGGTTTTAAGTTTTCTAATACTTACGTTTGTCAAAGTGGAGATCTACAAATTCATTTTATTTTTACGCCACATGGACTAAAAACAATTAGCTGTAAGTGGATTTTCATGTTACTGATGAATTATTACACCCTCTCTACAAAGCAAGACTCTATTATATAGGTGTTTACAGTAGTATCAAGTTACGGAGACATTTTCGCTAACTATCAGATATAATTCAGTAAGAGTATTGCTTCTATAAGAGTGTCAAATGGTATAGTCCGCTTTTCAAGGACTGTATCATTTTTAAGTTATTTTGATACCCTTCTAAAAGCAATATTCTGAATGAATTTTCAAGATCACTTTTCTTTACGGAGATATAACAGAGAGCATTTACATGACTCCTCCAGAAGATCCGGAAGGCTGTCTCTGATGACTATGATGAAGTAACTAAAAAAGTAAAAAAGAACCCATGAGCAAGAATCAAATATTTGATTCAATATTAAATAAATTCGGTTTTGTAAGTAGTCATTCTGATAAGTTTGTGTATATTGGTAACTTGAATGCAATTAAAGGATATCTGGTCCCGTATGTAGACAATGGATTAATCATTTTTAGTGAACTAAGCGTATTAAACAAAATAATGCATGATTTAGAAAAAAAAATCTTGAAAAAAATATTCGGCCCCAAAAATTTTGTTGGTCTTCAAATATAAAAAGTGATAACTTCGTGCTTTTGCATGAAACGAAATATATACAGAAGCTATTTATCAAGTTTAACTTGAATAACACCAACGGTACCATCATACATGTAGATCCAAACATTAAATTAGAAAATAATAAATCTGATTTGTATAAAAAATTACATACTGAGAAATAGTAGGGTTTTAATACATTTAGCTATAGTAAGTAGGCCTGATATCATACATGCTATAAGCATAGTGACTCACTTTCTTGATTGTTAAGATAATAGTATAATATTACAATGTTGCGAAAAGATATTAAAATATATGAAAGAAACTAAAAATTATGGTCTGTATTTCTCACCTGCAAAGAAAAATATAACAAAATGTTACAATTATGCGGACTATGCTAGATATATTGACTCTAGGCGGTGAACTATAGGATACGTGTTTATAAAAAAGAATGGAAAATAACTTGGGCCAGTCAACGAAGGCTACCTAAGCTTATCAACCACTGAAGCAGAATTCATGGCTGTGAAAGAAGTCCTTTTTATAATAAGGTTCATGTTAAACATAGGTGAATAAAACCAAGACTCAATATCTATTAGCATGTATAATAAAAGTGCAATTTAAGTTATAAAAATGTACATTATCACAAACGTTGCTAGCCCTTTGACATCAAATATGTATGTGTTAAAGATAAATATGAGGAAATCGAAATATATTTGAATTGTATGTCTACTAGTGAGCAAAGTGTTGATGTATTTACAGAACCTTTGTACAAAATTAAATTACAAAACGTAAGAAGCAAAATAAGCATTTGTAAGATCTAAACCAGTAAAAAAGGAATTTTATTTGTAATTATTGTTATAAGAAAAGTATACCGTATCAGACAGACTGTACAGAGCACACATAGTACATTAAAAGTTTTATTCATTAAGTATAATGGTATTTAAACTAGGTACCAAAGTTTTGTAATACTCATAATAAGATCATATTAAAGTACATCTTCTAATATATTTTATATGCAAAAATGTCATAAATTAGTTAAGGATGTTTGATACTTACCTGTTTCGAAAATTAAATATGTCAGAAATATATCAAAATATTTTAATGTAAAACGTTAAAATAATCAAAAGCTATAACAGACACTAAGAGATACAATTATAAAGGGCAATATTGATAACTATTTAACCTAATTTTGTAAGGGAGAGATAATTTTATCGTCAGTTATAAAGTAAGGTAAGTGATGAGAAACATTATTTAAACTATGTATTTAACCATAAACATTAAGAAACAATATCATAATGTTGATAATTAATTCTTCGGTCATTTGTCTCGTAATTACGTAGACCATTTAATTTCGGAGTGAAATATATGTTCACGGCAAAATTGATTTTGCACTAGAAAATTTCTTCCATTCATTTATGAATTTCTTTGTAAAAGATTCACTATGAAAGCCATGAAATATTTAGAGTAATATTCGATAACAAGTATCCATCGCACATATTTACAAAAGTTTTAATGAACTCAAACGTTACCATACTGCTGGCAGCGATTACAATCGAAAATTACGTTCTGTGAAAACAGTAATAAAAAATAACATAAATTTCGTACAATTAAAAAAATATGTAAGCAAAAGTAATATCCATTTACGTAAATAAAACTTTAGCTATTGCCGTGAAATAAGCTTTAAATGTTCTATACTGATATCTAAACATGAGGAAGCTTTATACTAAATGGATATACAAATTTTAAATGAAGCTTAAAACCATTAACTCGTAAACTGCTCTCACTTATTAATACAAAAAATCAATGGCAATTTGATAATAGATTTAATGCTTTCAATCCAAATAAAACAATTTGCAGAGTGGGTATTGCATTCTGAACAGGCGCCAAAAAAATAAAATAGTTACGAAACATTTTTGTTTAGTTTTCAACATGTCCTAAAACATAATAAATTTCTTTACGTTCTCAGCTTTGCTTACCTGTTACAAAATGAAAGATATTAAATATCTAACGACATTTTGTCGAATTTTCGTATTAAATTCTAATAACAGTCAATATGGTGCTTTATGCAGGGCGCTTAAAGGGGGGCATTTAAAGAAGATGGTAAGAGGATATTCTTTTTTTAGTGGTTTCATCGTAGTTCTTCCAAAAATAAAAAGGAAGTCACTGCAAGTTAGTAAGTAATAATTAATTTGCCTTATGTTATATAGCAGTATTTTCATGATGAATATCTATGGTATTATCTGCCATATAACCCGGTGATTCCTAGAGATACTCATTTATTCACAAAAGTGAATTTTTAAATTTTATTTCTATGAAAAAAAATTCTAAAACTGTGACAGCTTTCCAATGTCTTAGAAGACATGACTAAAAAAAGTGGATCCAATGTTTATTGCACGAATATTATATGCATAAATAGAATTAAGAATTCCCGCAGATCGTAAAGCAGAGATTATTTTATGACATTGCCAATTTTTGTAATGGCTAAACAATTCTGGTAAAGAAAATTTGACCGACAAGGATCAGCACTTAATAGCAAAAGCAGAGCACACATAGTACAACAAACCGTCCTTAACTTACATGAATGGTCTACCTCAGGAATATCTACTGAATATTTAACCCTGCACTACTCATCATATTGCACCAACTAATGTCCACCGTTGTTCAGAATTTGAACTTTGGAAAAATTTTACGGTGCAAAAGAAAATTATTTAAAAGAGATTTTAAAAACTATTATCAGAGAAATAGTCAGTAAACTTTAAGAGGATCAGCTTAAAAATGGTAATAGTACCTCTAATCCGGACCTAATATTAATCCGGACCTTTAATTGGTTTATGAAAATAAAACTTCTTCAAAATATTCGTGCTGAATTCTATAGTTTAGATTATTGATTTAAAAAAAAAACTTCAAAATATAGTTAATTTTACAACAAATATATGCTGCAAACGACATTATAATAAAAAAACTATTAAACAATTTAGAACCTTCAAAAGTTCTTTAAAAGTGACACAGTACTGACAAAATGAAAGCATTACTTTACCCTTTGAAAGTCCAGGATTTGATCTTCTTACGTTAAAATACTTTGAAACCAAAGTAAATACATGTACAGTCTTTAAGGATAATTATCAAATTAAATAATGAATTTAATTACACGTAAAAGAAAACGGTACCCAATTTATGACTCAACATCATCATTTTCAAATAACTAGCATCATAAATTAGATAAACAACGAAAACTTTATTAATACATAGCAGATTACTTAATTAAACATCTGCTGAAATTCTCGTTTTAGTTCGCTCCCTTAATAAAGCAGAAATTGCAATAACTCATTTAATTAAGAATTTACAGCTTCGAACGAGGCCAGGAGTCGTTTATGATCTCTAAAATAGAAATAAGGATTTTAATAAAGCGAAATGTTGTAAATAAAAGTGTTTGAGAATTTTTGTGAAGCAAACTGGGGGGGGGGGGGCAAATTATTCATAATATCTTTGTTTTTTTTAAATTTAACATAGGATATTAAGTGGTATGGAACTTAGCCCAAGAGTTTCAAATTTGCTAAATCCGGTTTCAATTAAACTATAAATGGTGATGGTATCGCATAGCAGTTGGCATATCTTGTAGTATCTTCCATTCCTGGAGATTCAGTTTCACAGCTCATTAGATTTACACCGTAGTGTATTGCATTGAGCACAGTCGTACCGTCTTTGACTGTGTAATGCACCTTGGGGTCCCGACTTCGATTCTCGGCTGCCCGTCGAGCGAGATTGGAGTGGTGTTTGTAATCGTATAACTGATGTGCCAAAAACGTGTAACGGATGGAAGGGCCACTAGTGCGAAAAGCTAGGCGCTGCGATCGCTAAGTCACTTGTCCAACGTGGCGTTATCTCCAACGATACGCGCATTGGGAGAAGTCTATGCCACTAGTGAACGGAGAAAAGTTGTTGATGATAAAGATTCAATAAATTATTGACATTTTCCTTTTGCCTTTGAAATTTGTTTGTTTTATCATTTAAAATCTCTCCATTTTTAACGTAAAAAAGGGTAGTTTTGGTTTACATTTTTGGTAGCCTACATTTATTTTATGGAACAAAGTTCTACTTTAATTTTGTGTTTTCAATCTTTAATATCCTTGGATAGATATTCCTGCAAATAATAACAGTGTTTTGGGTTTTCATTTTAAAGTTAAGTTTCTTTTGAACAACATTTTCTAAGTTCTATTTTTTTATTACCCTCCTCATTTCTCATCAAATTCGTTGTTGATCATGTTCATTTTCTTTTTACAGTAGTAGTTTTATTTTTTAATGAAGTTTTAGATTTGTTTCAAGTCTACCTCCTCCATTGTATTCTTCGACTATGGGAACTTTAGTTTATTAAATTATATTTAGTTTCTTTTTAATGAATTTCCTGGAATTTATATAAAAAATTAGAAGTTTTAGCTCATTTTTACTAACAAAAAAAACTAAGAATGTCGACATGCGCTTTCCTTTCATATACAAACCTAACTCATTAGAGCCCTTTTACAAAACACGCATTTTCATTGATCAAAATATGTCGAATATTTCAAAATTCTGCATGATATATTCCACATATTTCACCAAAATGACAACAAACATTGTTACGATCAGAAGACGGCTACTGAAAAACCTCAACTCCAGCCACTGAAAATTTCAGCAACATTCAATAACTGTTAATAACATAATCGGAATTCAAAATATTCTTGCCCTTAGTTATGTATATGTAATTAAAAATATTCGGAACCCTCATAGTATGAATTCTACTTGTAATAAATAGATTTATTCTTGTATTAACAAATTCGCCTTATAAATAATTCCTCAAAATGGAAATAAATACTTATTATATGATCTCCAGAAAGAGCTAATTCAATTAGTATAAACGAATTTGTCACAGCAAATTATTTATCATGAACTGAATATTACTTAGTGAAATCATGATCAATTTTTTTATTCCAAATGTGATTACGAAATAGCTTTGCAGAGTAAGTTAAAAATATCATTATTTTCTCATCTCGATATTTCTTGTTATCACTGAGAAATACTTCTCTCGAATTAAGTGCGTTAGACGAAAATATTATTTAAAAAGTCCCCGCCGTCGCGCAAATCGAATTTGATTAAGCTCTTTCAGAATTATTCAGGATGCGACGCGCTCCCTTTTTGTCGCTTTTAAACGGAGAGTAGAGAGGGGCAATGCGGGCTTAAAACCTAACGAACTCATTATGACAATCGAATAGTTTTACCATAAAAATGTTATCAAATAATGACGGGACACTGTGGGAAGAAACAAAACGTGTCTAATACAAAATAATTGCTCGTCTGTACCTCTAAAAAAACGGAACCCTTAGAAGATCACCCGCATATCCATTTATTTTTTAGTTACACCGCTTATTCCAGAAACCGTTCATCTAAAAATTTAAAAATTTTCCCAGTGACAAAGCATATATTTCATATCTTACATTCTAAAACAGTTGTATGGAAACTTTAAAGAAACTGTCCTTTTTTAAATTTATATATATAATTATTTATATACCAGTTAATAGGGAGTATTATAAGAATTCTAAAACTGCCTTTTATGGGTTGTGTGCAAAATAATTTTAGAGATATTATTAAAAACGTTAAAAATCCCGACCCCCTTTACCGCTCAATTTCGGAATTTGATAATATCAAAATTATTAAAAAAAATATTAGGAGAAGTTCACCTAAACTATTACGATGATTTTAAATTTCATAATTTTAGATCAATCCGCAATAATTAACGACTGTAAAAAATGTAGTAACCAATATGTTCACTTGGTGAAAAATAATGTTTATTGTTACAAAGATGTAACAGAAATATTATATATTTCTAAGAACAAAAATATTATGTATTTCCAATTGTCTAAGACGTGTCAAACACTCCTAGTTCGAGTCCTACTCGTGCTTAATAGGTTTTGTTTTAAGGGAGATCTTTTCAATAATTTAATTTTATTACTTTTTCTTAAAGTGTATGTTTACAAGAATATAGCCACAATAAAAATCTTAAAATACGACAAGAAACATTATAAGCAAATTTTTATATTTCCAGAAGAAATAGATAAAAAATTAAAAAATATGACCTAAATAACCTGTTTTTACATGGAAACACGTTGCTAGTACCTCGTATTTGTTAAAATATAATAAAGTAAACGTTGTTAGTGAAATTATAAAAAAAATAAACATTTATTGAAGTAAAAAGGACCCTGTAAAACACATAGCTTCCTGTAATTTTCAATATGAAAAAAACTGAAATATCATGGAAAAGCAAATTCTACATTACGTACAAGTAAAATATTTCTAGAGGGTATAATCACGAGAAAAAATGTTTATGGGGTAGCAGTAACATTTAGAAAAAAAAATTAATGAGAGCCCCAATGGCCATGACGATTAGTACGAGAGTAATTTAAATTTATGTGAAGAAGACTTATAATTACACTTATATCGCGTTTCCTTTAATACCACTTTTCCGAACACAACAGTCGACATTTTACCAAAAAGGGCAAAAGAGAAAGTTTAGAAGTTACGTTTAATAACTAAAAAATTTAAGAAAATCAAAATTGCTTTTTTCAAACACACACACACACACACACACACATATATATATATATATATATATATATATATATATATATATATATATATATGTATATATACACAGGAATTATCTTTTTCATGTTATATTTTCAGAGATATATAAAAAAGAAAGCAAAAAATGATTTCAACCCTATTCCAAATACTACTGAATCTAAAATTGTAAATTAAATATAGGTTTTTAGAAGCCCACACAAAGATTCTAGAAATACTAGAGCGATGAATCTAAATGCCACAATTTGTTAAATATACACCTTGACTTTACGCTTTTAATAATTTAATAAAAATTCTATGCACACTTAAATATCTGGTGGTGCCTAAATGTGTACGGAACCCTCGTAGTGCGGATTCTGCTCATGCTGATAGTTTTTTTTTTAAAATTAACCCACAAATTCCATTAAATAATAAAATAAATGTTTTAAATTTTTTTTCAAACCTTCACAAGCTTAATATATTTAATGTTGTATTAAACTGGCCCAGTTGTATTCTGTAAATCCTATTTCACTTATGTATTGATGCCTTATTACTTACGAATATTTACCTAAGTCTTGCAAGGATCAGTTATTCCCGATGACCTGTCAACTACAGGTCAGATATATTTATTAAAAGCAATTGGACAACGTTAAACATAGTACTTCCTCTGTAGTATACCTGTGTTAACATTATCATTTGAAATTCCAATATTGAGAATATTGCAATTATAACCATTTAATCATCTTCAATGCAAGTTTCTTAGATTCGCATTGGTAAATCGTGCAGTAACTTCGAAGAAATAAATGAATCTGCAAATGTATCGATTTTACACATAGTATGAACTACGTCTTTCGCCAAAATTTCTTCACAGTTGCTTTGAAACAGAAAGAGTTATTACACTGTGACGTATAAATGGACAGCTGAATATGTCTATAAGGATTTCGGTGCTTGTTAGTCGGTTTGATTATAGACCGTAATAATTACCCCCTTGTGTTTGTTACAAGTAAATACCCGCGAATTCGTTCGCGCATGGAATTAGTTTTTTAGGCAAAAAACACTTTTAACGCCTAATTTTTTTAGTTTTCTTTATACGACCACATTTGATATTATATTGCTTTGACTAAACTTATTACGAAAAAATAATTATTCATTTCAAAAATCTTCAATACCAATAAAGTCTAACTGTATCCAAAACTACTACATGGAGTAATAAAATACCAAATATATATGAAAACATAAAAATTATATTTAAAATTCTTGGTTTAAAACAGAAAATTTTATAATTTTATTTCTATCTTTTATTACACTAACACCTGATCGACTATCGAGAACTCAGCACAACATATCGAAATAGTTTCATGCTTCTTAATTTTAATGCTAATTAAAAAATTAAAAAAAAAATAAATCACGTCTATATGTATGTAAATAAATGCCGATAAATCAAGAAAAAAACTGTATTTTAGTATAAAGTATACACTTTCTTCAACATTCATCTATATATATATACATATATATATATATATATATATATATATATATGTATATATATATATATATATATATATATATATGCTAAATACATGCATATATGTTTGTATGCATTATGATTTTTAAACAAATATTTAATTACTAATTTTGTTCAAAATCATAAGTGTACTTCATTATTAAGGTTCTACTATTATACTATACTAGAACGTATTTTTAACGACCATCTAATGAAAAATCGAATTATAGGTAGACAAAGAAACAAAAAAAAAGTTTTGTCCATCTGAATATCAATAAAACTTACCTGTATTTTTGTTGCTGTTCAAAAAATAAACTAAAGAAACAAATATAAAAACTAAAAAATTAAAAAATATTTAAATTTGTTTTACATCCAAGGAGAATCAAAATTTATCAAATCATTCATATCGATAGGAGAAAAAATACAAAGAAAATTCAAGATGTAATTACAGTGATATAGCTAAAATACCTAAGTAAATAATAAGAACAGCTTCATCAACTATATCATTATTACTATGAAATAAAAATATTTACAACTAAAACACGCAAAAACTGTTTGGTCCGAAAGATTATAATCCAAACCAACAATTATGTAGATGTCGTAAGAGTGTGATAAGATCTTGTAAATCTTACACTTAACACGAAATTATCCACAGTTACTTATGTCATAGTATAAAATTATACATTTCAATACAAATAACTACTGCAAATCCACTAATAAAAGTTTACACAAATCGAGTTAGAATGACAAGCATATACACACGCGTATGCAATCATCGCCTAAGCTGAATGATACACATCACCAACACGTTTTGATATTGCTGCAAACCCCTCATACGTACTTCCCTGCTCCTGTGTCTCTAGGAACGAATTTTAAATTTTGACGTTATAATTATGAATAAAATTACAAAAATTGACAAAAACTTACATAAACATATCCGCTGCTTGCATATCTATCATTGCCCGCTTGTTTAGCGCAGTGCGTTTCGACAGCTACCCTTTTATCCATAATTTTGGAACTCTTAAAAGCATCGAAATGGAGATTTTAAAAGTTTGGGTTAAGAATTTTTAAACCATAGATAAACACTTAAATTTTATTTATATGAAAGGATGTAAATGCCATGACCACTTCTTCCCTTGATTTAATGAACGAAAACAATTATGACTAAGCCCCTTAAACTTCATGGCAACGATACGTAAAAAGTTAATCAAATATTCTATCGACAATTTAAAACAGTTTTATTACAAATGAATCTACTTAGTAGAAAGCCAGAGAGATGTTACAGTTAATAAATTACCAGATAATTTATTAACATATTTAAGAAAAAACATACAAATCGAATCATTCGTTTTCGAGTAGTACGTCTATATAGTTAGACCGACAAATATACAAAGAGACATTGCATTTTCCAATATGGCAAGACATACGTTGTTTTCGCAAAATTCTACTATAATCGGTATAAACTAAAAGCACAATATTAAGTTTATAGTTTGCAATTTGCGTAACGAACATGACTTTGAATAATCATTACTTGTCATTACTTTGAATACACAAGTGCAAATTCTTATTACCGAAATCTACCGATTTGCAATGTGACAGCCCATCGCGATACACTGGTCCGCAGCGAGACCGTTGCACTCTATTTTCGCTGCTCCCGCCTCCACCCTCTGTAATGATGACAAAAGAGGGGCGCGTCACAACCCCCGCACAAGTAGCACTGATTCACCATAAAGGAACATAATCAAATTTGATTTGACGGCGGCAACATTCCAAATATTATATATTTTCAAGTCGAATATTGATTGATGGATTTGAAAAATTTCGTTGTAGAACGAGGAGAATATTGTAATGTGAATATTGTGAGTCGTTTGGCGTTTTAAAATGACTTTTATTCTATGCCGCATATTTAACACGATTTATGTAACGTATATTGGGCTAGCCATCACACCCATAATTAATAAAGTGCGCGGTATCCCCGGTTTCGATTCAAAAGTTTTATTTGACTTAAATAAACTACAGGTAAATCTTTTTTTCGAAGCTAAACTTTATAAAATAATGGCATATTTAGAGGAAAACTTATTACACAAGAGAATACTCTGCGTCCGTGCATGATTTAATTTACGATTAGGTATTGTTTTATGTAACCTAGCATTCAAACAATTCATAAAATAAATGTCGCGTGCGCGAATATATTAAACGAAAAGTATATTCGTGTCACGTAGTCCCGTGGATAAGAAATGAACTGTACAACAAATGCGCGATATTCATATAAATTAGAAACATTAGCAAGGAACTGAGCAAACTTTTACAACGAGATTAAAGTTATAAATGATTTTTTAAACAAAAAATCATTCCAACGTCGAGGAAAAAGACATTGATAAGACTTTTATAGAAAAATCCTGTATTAATATTGTATCCAATGTAAGAGGTCTATAGGGATGCAGAAATTAGTGCAACAACTGTCATCTAATATGTTTAGAGTAGTGTAAGAACTAAATTTTATTTTTAAAAATACTGGTCTATGTTCTATCATGACTTTAAATAAAGACAATTTCCTGAAATTGCATTAATAGACCTGGAAGTTATACTAATAATCTGGTATTAGAGAATTTATCACAATCAATAGCAAACGAATGAATGAGTTAATTTTTTTGACGAGCAAAACCTTGAAAATAGTCTTTAAAACAAGAACAACATATAATTTCAATCATTGATTCATAATTGTACTCTTTTAGATTGAAAGATATTTGTCATCTTTGCGTATGTACTTTATATTAACACTAAATCTAGTTATGTTACTTCTATGGCTTGTTCGTGAATTCATGTTTCCTTATGTCATTGGTTTGATTTTAATGATCCTAGAATATTAAAATTTTGAACGCCTACTCTAAATATTGAACAAATTTTGCCTATGAAATGTTTTTGAATAGAAAATCAATTGAAAAGAGTTTATTTTCTTATCAAATTTAACAAAGGTCAAAGTTATTAAATTGTCAAGAACAAAATAACTAAATTTAAATCTCTGATATTATATCGTTACCTTACCATAATGTTTATTTCGTAAAATAAATATGTACACATGAATAGAAATAGGTACATATTAAGTGGATAAGATATTAATAGATTCCTAAGATTTGTCATATATAAATACTAGCAATAATTCGAAAGTAGCTGCTTTGAGAATTATTTCCATTTTCTTTTAATTAGTGACGTATTAGATTAGGCTATTTATACAAATTCTTAAAATGTCAAATTTCTTAACTAGCTTTCACCTTTTCTTAACTAGCTTAAATTCTGTTCTTGCAGCTTCAAAAAGCTGCAAAACTTCGGCAGCAATAATTTTTGAGTAAACTATGCATAAATATCTTCAACATTTGTATAAAATTTTGGCCTTTCAACACATTTAAGTCATCATTTCTATACAAAGGGTTGCATTGGGCTACTAAATTTTTATTTTTATTCAATTTAAAAAATATTAATTCCTATTCAATAAAATCAATAATCATTGGTACTGTGAGCATTATACCATTTCTCAACTAAAAAAAAAGCCTACGTAAAATTTTACAAGAATTTGTTTAGCCGTTTAGACATGGTTGAGTGACAATTACCTAAACACGTGTTTAATTGTAGTACTATTCTAAACAAGCAAAAATCCATGGAAAACAGCCTATGTAAAACTCTTTCTCGTAAACCATGAGCATACCATGTATGTCAGAATTTCATAACAATTCGTTGCTTGGTGACAGAGTTTTTAGATAACGAATTAATAAAAAAATTTTAGAATTGATAACGTTAGAAAGATTTTGAAAATTCATATCAACTGGACAAAAAGACGATTACGAAAAGAATAATTGTATATAGGACGAAAGAAACCATTAATCAAATATCTCAGTTAAGATTTGATATTTAATGACAAAAAAATATAAAATATTAAAGGGCATTCTTAAATAAATTATCAAACAGAAAAAAATACTAATAGTTATACCATAAATGTGCAAACAAAAAATCGTAGTGGGAAAAAATCTTTGCAATAAATGTGGTGTATTTATAGTATGAGTAAGCTTAACATATTATTATAATACAATGTGTTACCTGCGCAAAAAGTTTGTTTTAAAAGGATTCTGAGCTTACATAACATAAAAGCAATCATAGGGAGAAAAGTTCGATCCTATTTTACTTGGGTTACAAGTTAAGCTATAGTATTAATCTAATATGTCGGAATTATTAATAAACTAAAGAAAAGAGACACTTTTCCTTTATGGCTAATTTCATTTCAAGTTCTATCTACAGTGAGACATCAGAAATATTTTATATAAATTACATTTATTTACATTAAAGTGACAATATATGATACCCCACGTAAGTATGGGAACACAAGTAACATTCCAAGAAAAAGAATGGAAAAAATAAGTATGGAAAACAATTTGAATTTTCCGAAGACCATGATGAAAATATCAAACAAAAATTAAACTTTAAATCGACTTCAAAAAAGGATAAGTTTCTCAATTCAACTGTCTTTTTTTGTATATATTACCTCATGTCTCCAGCGCTCTTAACAAATTGCGATTATTTTTTTTTTTTGATAAGAGATACTCTGAGTATGGTCCCATAAAAATTTGGTAAGAATCTGAAAATTAAAATTAATCATATGCCATAGAATTACATAAAGGACGGATGCCGTGATCGAGTTTGGATGATTTAAGTCTAATGATAATTTAATAACACACAACTAAGGGTCCAAGAATTTGCTCTTTAGTAAAAATTGAGTACAACGATGAAGCCGGAAGTACGTAACATAAATTATTCGGCGATAAGGAGTAAACTCATCGCGTTTAGACTCGTGTGATTTGTATTAAAGTAGCTAAGTAATAATGTATGGGTTACAAACAATAAAATTTCAAACTTGGCTCATAAATTCCTGTTTTTAAAGTAGTATTGTGTGTTTCAAGCAGAGGCTCTGTCATTAGGCTCCAGGTTTCTATCTCTATGTTTTCAAGCTATTTTAGGACTTGTTGTTTTTCAATTAATATTATGGGGTCCAAGCGGAGACTATATCATTAAACTCCGGAGTCCATTTTTTTAGTTTGTATATTGCAGTGGTACGGCTTTTTTTGTATATGTTAACTGATTCCGCCGGCATAAATCAACCTGAATGACTCTTTTTCTATTTGAATGGTCCCAGTGCAGTATCATAAAAAAATTATACGTAATGGTTATTTGTACAATATAACTTCCGAATAGAAATAAATTCACAAAATACTGCCACTACGAAAGATTTTTGGAGTCGGTGCTAAGTGAAATGCAGTCCTCATCTATGTGTACATACATACATGTGTGTGAGATAAGAAAAGCGTAGAATTTGCACCCATTCCCGAAAATCTCCAGCAGAAGCAGTATTTTGCAAATTTAAAAAAAAAATGAACTGAATATGTATTACGTATTTTTATTAATTACAATTTTTTTATTACAAATTACAAATGTACATAAATTAATTAAATTAATGAATAACTTGTCATGTATTGAAAATTTATACTATATTTGGAAATGATATCGTACTGCAAACGTTGCAACTGCGTATTTTAAGGCAGATAATCTATCTCCTAGTGTTCTATATTAACATATTAAAGCACATCATTGTATAAAGTTCTGTAGAACTATTTACAAGATGGATACTTACATATATTTATATCGTCGTATTTATGTCAAAAAATTTCATTTTCGGTCAAGATAATTCCAGTAAAAAGCAAATGGTACATCGTTTCTAGAAATTAAATGGCATCACTTCCCTGCTCCGTTAAACTCGAGATTCCGCAGTCGCCTCCATTAAAGTCGATGCCACCGGCTCTGAAAGTGTTGGATTTAAAATGCAACCGCTCTCTTAATCCACATTTACTAAAGCGATGATGCAATTTAATGTAAAAGAATGCGGCAGGGAATGAAATTAAAATCTAATAAATAAAATATATATCACATATTTGTTGAAAAATATTCAATTTTAAACTAAATATTACCTAGGAGATATCACTCTCTTTCATTTACAAATTGTTGACTCGAAAAATGTTATGCCTCATTATATAACCTGAGATAGCCTTCTTTGTTCCCCATATATGGAAGTTCACGAATATGATCTATTATGTTGTATCAAAATACCCGACTTAAATAATGTAGATACTCTAAATAGTCTCGCCATGTGAGTAAATGACTGTGATATACTTATAGCGACTGACACATTCATGGTTCATGTCTTATTTTAATTAATTGCTATATTTTGGCAATGTTTTTATATATATTAAGATTGTAGCGTGAAACATTGAACAGCCATGAAATTTCAGATTTTAATACTTTCACGCGTTTGCAGTTTTAATGACCCACATTAAATTTATACAAAAGGGGATTATTCCTCCAGAAACCTAATGATCAAATTATTTAACTATTATAGTTCTGTTAAGCTTCTTTTCCTAGGATAGCTATGGCTGAGAGATTCAACTCAAAACGAACAGAGAGAAATATCTAAATAATTTTGCTAAAATAAATGCTGCCGTCCATTTTTGTAAACTTCTCATTGCTGTAAGCATGCTGACGCAGAAGCAAATACGCTCTCTCCCACGTCGACTGCAGTCGTGAACGCGTTGTACCTTCGTACACGACAGTTAAGTCCGGCTTCCACTTAAAATTGTAACGCTTCAGAAATTTTACATTCGGTCCACGTGAATGGCTTATAAATTTGTAAGCTTAAACCTCTTTCTTGCTTTTTACAAAACGTAATCTCGACTCAACGCTACCGGAAATCATTTATTCATTGGACGATATAAAATTAAAAAGTAAAACGCAATATTTTTTAGTCTTTTTTACCAAAGTAAATCTATGGATAAAGACAGAAAAGATAATATTTCGATCTTTTCTTTCAAATGTTAGGTGAATTTGGCATATATAAGCAAAATTTGCGGAATTGTATATTCCTAGTCCCCAGACATCAAATCTATGTTCAACTTGAAATACACCTACCATCTCTGTACACAAAATTTTAAATATTATATGTGGTCAATAAAATCAACGGTTGATTATATAAGCAGGGTTGGTATCTAATACTTGTCCCCATTGTGCAGGCAGAGTTCCGTCCTTGTAAAAATGTTTGGGCCCTGAAAAAACGGGGAAGTTCGATTTTTATTCTTCTCTAAATTTTATATCGCGTAAATTATTAGACAGAGAGCAAAACAGATGGTATTTGGATGACGAAAGATCTAAAAAATACGGTGGGTGAAGTAGCATAGTCCATTCAAGTGAAAGTAGTTTTTCACGTGTTACTTTTGCTACGTGGGGCCGAGCATAGTCTTGTAAAAAATAAACTTTGCTTTGATTTGAAGGAAGTTTAGCGTTGACTTTGCTGAATTGTTCACAATAAATCTTAGCTGTAATTATACTATTAGCCCAAAATAGTTTCCAATAAATATCTCAATGAACAACGCCATTTTTAACCCACCATGCACTGAAAAGTATATTTTGTACAATATTGTATTTTAGTCTATATACCTCTTTTTCCGCAGTTCCTAGCTACTGGTGTTTATGCTAAAAATTAACATAAGCCACCCACATTTCATTTCGTGTAACCAGATACATTAGTCTCTTATTAGTACGACGTGAACTTAGTAGTTCGGAGCACACATTAGCTCACCTTTGAAGATGAAAGGGTGTTAGCTCATGTGGTAGTCAAACGGAATATTTTTACACTTTTCTCAAAGCATGAAGTTGTTTTTGTATTGCAAAATAAAGCATGAAAGTAGTTCTGCCAAATAACGCAAACTTAATCTGGGATCTATTTCAATAAGGCTTTTAAATGTTACTAAATCATTTGGATGAGATTTATTGGACTGGTCAAAATTCCTTTCTTTGAATCTTTGAAACCAGGCTGCGTCGTAAGGGGGCATACTTTCACCCACCGTTGTTTATACATTGCATGAGGCTTTGGGTTTTGTCTTAAACCTCTGTCATCTTAAATTCATGAAAAAAGTCCTATAGGTTCATTTCAAAATACTTTCATTTTTAATTTATTCTTTATTCGCCGATTACTCCATTGCAAACAGAACCGAAGTTTGAATGCTGCACTCTTTATATACCCTACAAGAAATATTCCATACGTTTCAACAATATTCCAGAAATCGGTCGAGAAAAGTGACGGGTTTGTAACTTGCCAAGCTAATATACATATATATATATATATATATATATATATATTTACATACATATATATATATATATATACATACAGAAAATTGTAAACGCAAAATTTATAAAATAGTACAAAAATGACGGTGGTTTGAAATGTAAAAGAATTGAGTACAGTTCTCTTTCCAAAAAGTACATGAAAGGTACATTTAAAAAAAATAAAATACTGCTCTTCTTGTGTAACAATTTAATTTTAATTTAAAAAAAACGCCCCAAAGTGTTTTTCTAACTATGCACCCATGATTATTGCCACACACATTCATCGTCATTTCATATGTCTTTCAGAATTGTTATATTTACTTATATATTTTATTATAATTATTAGAAAAAATTCTCGGATATTAATCAATTTACACTAGTTTCTGCTCGCAATTTTATTCAGGTGAACTAGAGTAATATAGCCTATATGTTAATCCTGGCTATGTATAACTTATCTTTGTAGCATTTTTTTAAAAATCTAGTTACGTTCAGTAGTAACATCGAAGTCGGGTCATAAAAGAGAAAAAATATGATACTTTATCCCACGGGGACCTTGCTCAGATTTGTGACTTCACAATTCACGTGAGCTAGTACACGCTAAAGTCAAATATACCAAATTTTCTTGCAGAACATACTACGTGATCAAGTGAAAACCTAATGAAGATAATAAAAATTATGATAATCAGAACAAATTACTCTATATTTCGGTCTATATTAGTCTAAAATGTAATTCGGCAACAAACATAAATTCACACATCTTTCCATCAAAAAGTTTACATTCATATTATTGGTTCGATTTATATTTTCTTATGTGACCTAGGTAGATACGCTATTATGTCTTCTGATTATTAATTCTCTTGTAATAAATATTTTATATTTCGTAACACAATTCATTAAAAGTTGTACTTGATATTTAGTAATGTTATATAAACAAAAATATTCAGAAAAAAACTCCACATCAGTCGTATTTTGATCTGACCTACAAGTTCTATGCAAAAGTCCAATGGATATACTTATTACTTCAATACGCTAGACAAATGACACGGACGTAAGTACTTAATGCTACCTCAAAAGTATATAATTAATGTAGGTTTTGTGTAAATTAGGTGATCTATAGCGATACATACGGATTAAGTCGAAAAAAAAGCAGTATATCTGAGAATGTTCCTTTCTAAACCTATCCGTGTGAAGCCAACTCGAGTCGCCAGTTACTGTAATTAAAATTAAGTCTAAATTTTAACGAAAACAATTAAATTTCTACTGCAATTAACTACATTTATTTGCATTATTAGGCATAAATACTATATTTTATTAATAAATATAAAATATTTGGCACCCATACACTGTTTCTTATAATTATTTTTTCCGTAATAATGTAGAAAATATTGGTAATTAAACACTCTACAAAATTCAATAATTCAATTTGCCTATTCTATTTTATTAACTTTATTATTCTAATGTAAAGGAATTTTGAACTTAATGTTCGATGTTAGATTTTTTTAAATATACAAATTTTAAAAATTTAAAATTATATTTCATATATACAAATTAAAGGTTACCTTAATTTAAATGAAAATTATTATGCAATATTCGAAAAGAAATCGAGATAACGAAAATAAATATAAAATATATAGGTGATTAAAAAAGGTAAAACCAATTTTCTGCAGGCGATTCAAAAATCCAAATGGAATAAACAATATATTTATTCCGAAAAATAAACTAAATGTGTGACGTGGCGAATAATATAAGTTGATTTTCCGAAGATAGCACGATATGTAACACTCTTTAGTCTATGATTGAATAAATATAGATTATAAATTTTATAACAAAATATAAAATAAATTACACCGCACATATATATATATATATATATATATATATATATATATATATATATATATATATATATATATATATATAATATTTACAAATGTTATGATTAATTTGAAAAAAAAATTGACAAATGGCTGTCTAATTCGAAATGGTTTTTCAAGCATTTTTTTATTCATTTCATTTTTACGTTTTACTGTTCATATTCATTAAGGTTCTTAAAATGCATATTAATATATCATTGATATTAGGTTATAGTGAGGCGCATATATAGCAAAACACTACATTGAAAATGTTATTCTAAAATAATATTTAAATTAAGCCAGATATTATTTATCTAGTTTCAATGTAAAATGAATGATATTTGACTTAAAGGAGCAATATTATAGTATGGCTCCAATTTGTCAAATAACTAAAAAACTGTTCCAAATAATCAAAATAATAATATGATTATCAATAAGACAGAATATATCTAAATTTTATAATTCTCTCAAAACATATTATAATCACCATCTATGAAGTCAATTGACATTTACCTCCAACACCTGGCAAGTTTTGCGAACTCTAAATACTCTTCAACTGTGGAACTGGAAACCTCTAACGCTTAATGAATCATGATCATCATGCATAAAAAAGGATACTCTCACTCGACTAATAAGCCTTGCAGCAGATTCTATCAGCATCCACTTTATTTTAGCTTCAATCAACTAATTCAGATTTCATTCCACCAATGTATTAAACATAAAAGCGATTCAAATTATCTATTCGTTTATTGTTTCTTGATTTGAATTAACATTGAAATTAACATTTTATAATGAACAAATATAAAGAAAAGAAAGCCTTTAGCTAAGATTTATAAGTATTATCTCTCCTTCGTAATATTCCAACGAAGAATGCTTTTATTGAAGATTTGTAATTATATCCCATATATCGAAAGATCTCACGGAAAAATACTCCAACGATAATCTACAGCTATTATCATGCTGATATTAGGATACAGAGAAGATTTTGTGAGCGAGGATTTACAATAGATTTACTTGCTCTCCGACAACTCACAGAAGAATGACCAAAATAAAATGGATTTATTTAACTTCTTTGGTCAAAAATATCACAAAATCTTCTCTGTATCCTAATATCGGCATGATAATAACTGTAGATTATCGATGGAGTATTTTTCCGTGAGATCTTTCGATATATGGGAAATAATTACAAATATTCAATAAAAGCATTCTTCGGTGGAATATTACGACGGAGAGGTAATAATTATAAATCTTAGCTAAAAGCTTTCTTTTCTTTATATTTGTTTACGATAAAATATTAATTTCAATGTTAATTCAAATCAAGAAACAGTAAACGAATAGATAATTTGAATCGCTTTTATGTTTAATACATTGGTGAAATGAAATCTAAATTAGTTGATTGAAGATAAAATAAAGTGGATGCTGATAGAATCTGCTACAAGGCTTATTCGTCGAGTAAAAGTATCCTTTTTTATGCCTGATGATTATGATTCACTAGGCGTTAGAGGTTTCCAGTTCCACACTTGAAGAGTATTTAGAGTTCGCAAAACCTGCCAGGTGTTGGAGGTAAATGTCAATTGACTTCATAGATGGTGATTATAATATGTTTTGAGAGAATTATAAAATTTAGATATATTCTGTCTAATTGATAATCATATTATTATTTTGATTATTTGAAACAGTTTTTTATTTATTTGACAAATTGGAGCCATACTATAATATTGCTCCTTTAAGTTGGATATCATTCATTTTACATTGAAACTAGATAAATAATATCTGGCTTAATTTAAATATTATTTTAGAATAAAATTTTCAACGTGGTGTTTTGCCATATATGCGCTTCACTATAACCTAATATAAATGATAAATTAATATGCATTTTAAGAACCTTAATGAATATGCTTGAAAAACCATTTCGAATTAGACAGCTATTTGTCAATTTTTTTTCAAATTAATCATAACATTTGTAAATATTAAATACGCTGTTTAATGTGAATAATCGTTTCTTTAAGAAAATAGCGAATATTCACTTTTTCTTATACATACTTATAACCCACTGGGCATATAAATAAAAGTATCCCACAATAAAAGTGTAAACACTGTATTAACAAGGAACATGTTTTGCTTAACTTCATCCCTAAATTTCTTTTTTCCAGCTTACATTGTCCAAAAATATAATTGTTTTATGACACACGCAAATGTATTGTTGTGAATAATATATTTTTGTATGATATACATAAATATGTTGTTGTATGACACGCAGAAAAAAATATCGTTTGATAACATGGATTTGTATAACCCCAGAAAATTAAGTTTTATAAAATATCTTACCTACACGCAATCCATTATTTTGAACAACACTCATGATAAAAGGAAATGATGGTTCATCTGTGTCAACAAATGATGGTTCATCATGGTCTCATCACCAGCCGGCTTCAAATTGAACATTAGCAAGGCCTAGTCTGAACAATAACAGGCGCTGGATTAAACATGGCGTATTCATGAACATAAGCACTCCAAGCGCATCACGTGGAGATTCACACTTAATTATGACCAATATCAGATACATTGTCAACTTTTCTTTCCCAGACGCAAAAATATAGCACACTTTTAAAAAATTATGACCTCTATAAACCTTTGCATGGGCTTCTAAAATGGCTTTAATTATTTTAGGTTAATCAGTTTGGGAAATGAGGATGGTAACATATTTTTTTTTACGTATCTTTCAGTATATCTCTGAAGATGTACTGAAGATATACATACTATATATGGGATGTCAACATCATATTTCGAGCATTTCACTTAAAATGTCCACATGCATTTTAAAATTTTATCTATTGAAATATGAGTTATTGTAATTTTTTATTCTGCCAAATTTTTTTGTAGTTTTCTCAATTTTCATTGACACTATAGCCAAAACCTTGATTGCATTATTCACGTGCATGCAGATAATTTACAAATTTGTAAAAATGATAATTCAATTAATGCTTATACTCCAATGTCGCCCTGAATTCAGATCTCAATCTCAATGTAGTCAGGGAAATGAACCTATTAGCCCTTTATTTAAAAATCAAGTAGTTCTTATTTATAGCAAACAATTTTCTTTCTAAAATCAACATAAATGGACATTCTTGCCATCGCTTTTTCAACCACTGTAAAGACTTGAAGCTGTTATTACAGTGGTTGAAAAAGTTTGGTTTGAATTTTCTTAAAAACCTTTATCAAAATGTTATCTTTTCCTGACTGAGGAGATGTGTGCTGCATATATATATATATATATATATATATATATATATATATATATGTATTACCAACCAATGGTTTAACAAAGTTGAAAGTCTCCCTACTTAAGAAACACAAATATATTTCTGAGTCAAATGGATGCTAATTTATATTCTTTATCCGCTTGGTAATATTTAAACAATCCAATGCATGCCTCTCATTCTAAACTAAACTTGAAATATCCCAATACGGGTACCATTTTACCACTAGCGTCACCAAACTATGGGAAACGTAAGATTAGAATTTCATATACCGTTTATTTATACCTCGTCCTTTTCTTTCTGTTTTTGATGTAATTTTTTTTATTCAAATGCAATTTTGTCATTATACTTAATACAATACATATACTTTCTTTACTGTGTACATATACTTAATACAATACATATACTTTCTTTACTTCCATAGCATTTATCAATATGTTTCTTTTTAAAAGCGATAAATAAATAAATCTGAAAAATTATGCGACACATTACAGTTAGGGGATAAGTAAGAGCATGGAAATTAAGGAAATATAAAAGTGACGCTCGTCAGTAGCTTATAAAATATAATACGATTTTAGACGACTTTACTCACAGACAATGGACGTATAATAGACATATCTGAATCAAGTTGATTCAGTGATATGTCACAGTTTCAAGCTAACAAGAAATTTTTCTGGTCTTCGGCACCTAATAGGGAAACACGAGAGTACTCTATCCGATAATTATTAAGAAGTTCAAGAGGAGAACAGAGCAAGGAAATGTACATTGCGTTCGTAAGCAATCGCCATTGGTTCAACTCATAACCTATAATTTAAGTATGACAAATCATACTCAAAAATATTTTAAAAATTATTTACCACGTTTGCTGTTATTATCGCAATATTTCTTTTTTCACGTGACAATATTTGTATTTTAGTCCTAGTTTTTATACGTTTTTATGTAGTTTTAAAGTGTAGTCACTCATGTCAATATAGCTTTTTGACACAATGAAACAATACATGCAAAACTTACTTGTTAGTAATAATTAACTATTCTTATGAAAATATAAAATACCATTAAATGATAATCACTACCTCGTAGGAAGATGCATATTGTTGGTTAGGAAATACCGGTGAGTTTATTAGGTAATCCATAAAACGCAAAGGAATATACACGTCGACACGAGACGGTGACACAATGTATAGAATAATGTCATGTGGATATTACATATATTCTTTATGATTGAGTAATTATTTTTTTAAACTATTAGCTAGATATATTTCATGAAGAAATCATATGCATATTTTTTGTCGAAAGAAAACAAAATTGCTAAATTTAAGGGCGCGCATAAGCAGAATAAACGTCTATGAACTTATATTCAAGATAAATACAACATAAAAACCTACAGATGGAAACTTTGATGGACGCTTTTACGGCGAAAAGAAAAGAACTCTAATAATGAAGCCAACCAGTGCAACTCTCTAAATGCATTGTTGCTCATTTTTAGTTTGCTCTTCGCAAATTTCTTTTTTGAAAATTATCTTGTATACCACTTATAGAAAGTTGTTCCTGAGAACTTTGCAAATTTCCTTGTTGCCGTAAATTTAAAACTATTTTCATTTTAGTCATAGCCTTTTGTGTAGCACCTAAACTTGGCTAATACTTAAAGCTTGGCCCAAATAAAATAATTTTGTAAATTCTGTCAAATAAAAATAAATAATATTGAAACTATTGACGTATCAAAAATCAAGCTGTATCTACTACCGCACTGATATTGAATAGAAATCAGTTAAATTACATACTGTATCAGTTAAATTACATATGTATGCAGAAAGTCTACAACACCAACAAACGTTACGGTACATAAACCTATGATGCAACACTTCATGCAGTGTCACCAAAAAAATTATGTACATAAAGCTTTTTCGAAATTCGACAAAATTTCTTAAAATAATTATTTTATCTCAGTATAAAATTATGAAAAATAAAAAGAAATGTACACACACGCACATATATATATATATATATATATATATATATATATATATATATATTATATATATATATAATCATCAAACGTACTGCTTGTGTTATTATCTTCCAAATAAATTGTCAAATTATCATTCCACTACGATTTTTAAAACAACGATATATTACAATTGAATGAAACTACGTGATTTAGTATTATTTCTACTTTCTTTAAGTTTTTTACCACGACCTAGGTTTCGTTGAATTACAATATCTTCAGGTGGGTTATTAGCAAAATTTTTGCTAATAGCCTACCTGAAGATGTAATACAACGAAACCTAGGTCGTAGTAAAGAATATGTGCTAATATTTATGGCAAGTATAGGGACGTAAAATTAATTCTCTTGTAACACATTATAATGAGAGTATTAATCGACAGCGAATATTATTAAAATTAAGTTAATACACAAACTGAATTAATCACTTTCTCTGTATGAAATAGAAAAAATATTAATATTAGTTGCAAACATCTAAACGCACGAAGACGTTTCTAATAAATTTCAATTCTTTGGGGAATAGTTTATTTCTATTTCGGTGATCGACGTAAATCTGTATGCGCGTTTCCAGCTAATATTGAGAATATTTTCCTGTTTATTTGCCTACCAGCTACATACTGATGTCACTTATCCCCTGCTCTATTATTCGCTTCCGTCTATACCCAATACGAGTTGTACAAGTGGATATGACTATATGTGATATGACTGGTACACAATCAGTTTTCTTATCAGCTCAAAGCATTCCAAACGAAATTTCGACTTATATACTCCGAAGGTCATTTCATATTCTCAAAAGTTGAAAATATTATTGCTTAAGTCTTTATTCACAACAGCTTAAAGAATTATGAACTAATTGAAATCAACATTTCGTTTTATAAATTTAAGTTGGGTTCCATTATTTTCTGGGCGTCGTTACTACGTTTATACTACCAATAACCAGATTTTTTACTTAGTTTATAAATCAGTATCAGAAATAAATAACCAACAGTATAACAATTATATCAACATAAGTCATAAATCTACAGAAATCAATATAAGTTTAATATTAAAGTCACCAAAGAAGGTGATACATAATGACTCTTAGTCAAATAACTAAAATTTTATATGTTATCTAAGGAAACTTATTAAAATGAATAAAAAAAACACATTATTTCAATCACATGATGACTTTTGGAATGATTCTTCGGGACGAACAGGGGAACAATCTGATTTCCGGTGTAGCTTGTGCTAGAGATGAAAATTTTCATCTCGTTCGCTAACGATTTTAGAAGTTCTTAATTCTTCTCTTTTTTGAGGTTAATTAGATTTTAGAAAACCATTTTCTGATATCAGTTTCTGAAACACATGCGCTAGTCTGGTTAACTCCCTCGCTTGTTCGATCAGCCAGAGTTGGATACCTTTTTAAAAAACCTCTTACCCATCCAGCACCAGGGTAATTGTCTATAAAACTATTTGTTTTTGGATAATCACATAGAAATTCTTGTTTTGGATTGTCACTTAAATTTTTTTGTATATTTTCCTTTTTTGAAGAAAATTCATTCCACTGAATAATACATTTTTATAGAATGTCCTTTTCATTATTTGTTAAACAGGTGGTTTCCAAATGATGCTCTGTGTCCAGGATTTTTCATTTTGAAATACAACGTTGATTTTGGTATTCCATATTTTCGAGCTATTTCTCGCAGCTTTCCTGTCTAATCGCGAATTCTTTAATGGCTGAGTTGACAAGTTCTGGATTGTGAATCGCTTTCTACTTCGGTGGAGGTATTTTTCATTAAATCTATACATATATCTGCAGCAAACCAGTCATTGAATACACGCATATTGAAATTGGACAGCTGTCCAAAGACTAATACCTATAAAAACAGCCACGCTATAATAAAATTTTAATATTACAGACAATAAACATATAGATCTAGAGCAAATTATAAATGATATATCAAATTTATTCAAAACATAGTTGTTGGTCAACTGCCCAATCACTGATTTCGGATACTTTGCGTATTCAGTTACTGGACATCTTAAAATAACCTATAAATACTTATTTAAATTCCTAAAAATTATTAAAATAAAATGACTATAGTAACCAATATATTCCAGAACAGAAGATATTAAACAGATTTTAAAGCGTTAGTCGCATAATATGGGTAAAAAATTTTCTACTTACCGTATTATACAACGAGCGATATCCACGTGCTACAACGACGGCTGAAATATTTTTGCTATTTCTGCTTTTTTAAAATTATACTGTTTGGTAACATCCTAATCCTTAATTGTCTACATATTTTAAAATTATTGATGAAATTAATGAAACTAAAAATTAAAGTTATTGATGAAAATAATATATATATATATATATATATATATATATATATATATATATATAAATAAAATAAAAACATCTGATAAAATTTTGGAATCAATGGTTATATAATTAGAAGATGGAAACTCACACTGCACATCGCTTTGAAGTTTAACATTTTACAAACGCAATGGAAATAAACGATCAATTAATTTTTAATTAAAATTTAAAAAACCTGCCAAGTGACAATCAACCTTATGAAAACTGAAAACTATATTTCGTCTCCACGATATACATAAAAAACCTCATAAAAATTATTATATCTAATTTTTGTCCATATGAATAATATACTCGCAAAATTTCAGATAAAGCTTTACAGCTTTTTATCTTGGCACATGATATTTTTACCTTACGACAAAGAGATGAATAAATTGATGGGCAAACGGAAGACATGATGAAATAACGAAGATTCTTTGTGTATAAAACACAGAACTTTAAGAAACGGTCAAACGCCAGTTGGATTATTCAAAATTCATGGAAACCCCCACCTCTCCTTAATTGTAATAATTGCTCAAATATAAAACTAATTTTTGAAACCAAATAGTATTATTTTTATATTGACATATAACACTCATAGATAAGTCTTCGAAGAGTGTATTCACGAAATCTAAATGAATTATAGACTGTTGAATATCTGTATTTGTGAAAAAAAAAATCATGTTACATGAAACGAAAAGGCCGAAATTGCCTCAGAAACTCAAAATTGCTTCATAAAGGATCGCAATTGATGATCGTACCATTGAGTTATAAATTCTTTCAGGAAAAATAAAAATTCGACCCATATGGTAAACATGTAGCTTAGATATATTTACAATTACTAAAGTAATCAAACTCAGACTCAGACCTTAAGATTGAGAACTAATGTTAGCTTTATTAAAAAATTAGTGACGCTATTATGCAGGTATCATCACTTCATCATAAAAGATTGCAAAAAATTCCTTAATGTTTTTAATACTTTGACAGCAAAGAACGGGCCATACAGTTTTGTAGAAAATTTCCGATTCAGTTGTAAAGTGTTTCTAAAAAAACAGCAGGTAGTATAGGTGATCCGTATATCCTCCTCATCGTCAGGTCACCATTCGACCAGTATGTACCAGTTAATACGTGAAATCCTTTATTGAAAATATGTCGTCCACAAAAAACAAAGACACATTTCAGAATATTCAAAATAGATGGTGATACTAATAAAAATAAAGCTGTCAAAAGAGTTTCAAAAAAAACTTCCTAAAAAAAAACAAAGTAGCGGTATGTAATCAATACCACAATACAAATTTATTTCAATTAAGTTGCATCAATAAATTAAATTTATATAGACAATAATTTTTATAATGACTATGTTAATACTATTAAATGTTTAAATACTAACATATATCTAAATGTGTACAGACTCCTAATTTTTAGTCATGCAAGTTTTTCCCGTACTTTAATAAGCTTGTAAAGTCTATAATAACTTTTCTACTAACCAAGATTATAGCAAAAATCACAAAATATTATTTCATGAAATTTTCAGGCATTCAACTCGTACAACAAAATACATTTAATGATATGCATTCAAATTTAGGGCAAAATTACAGGATAAATAACAAAAAAATTATATTTTCATAATTACAATATAATTGTTAATGCCTTAACATTAAGTGGCCGTTTCCAAAAATATAAAGTGACACCTAGTATTTGACTAGTTATTACAATGCTCGCAGAGTGAATAGAAATGTTATAAAGTTATCGGTAATAAAAATTCAATTACAATGATAAAAATTAAAAAATATATTTCCCTTCCAAAAATAAAAGAGCTAACTAAAAAAAAAGTCAAATATATTTGTCAAGACCCGTAGTTTATTTTGTTGGTGAGTACGAACGTACCTACATCGCACGAATCAACGAACTGCAACTAATAACAAAGTTTTAGCTCGGTTTTAAATATAATATGGATTTCTATGAATCTGAATATTATACTATAAACTATTTACTTTGTTTTAATGTATATTTTAAATATAATCTTTTAATATATAAGCACGAAGACTAGTTTCATCGAGGCATCGTTTCGTTTACAATTCTCATAGTAATTGGCGAACTGTATGATAAAGAATTTATAGAATATAAAAATAGAATGAAAAAGTTCGATTCTAAAATTTAAATAAAAGTAGCAATGTGAGGAGCATTAAAAGAAATTAACTCTCGGAAATCCGCTGAGAGACGAACAAAATTTTCTCCGCTGTTTCCACTCGAAAAAATGTCTCACATCTTACGAATAACGTTCGTTCTAAAAAGATTTTAGGTAAAGAAAATTTAATATACAATCGACAGAATTATTCAAAATCAATAATGTAGCGCAAAATAAGTAAAGCAGTGTGGGGAGGCAAACGTTAAAAGAAATTAACTCTCGGAAATCCGCTCAGAGACCAACAAAATTTTTTCCGCTGTTTCCACTCGAAAAAATTTCTTACATCTTACGAATAACGTCCGTTCTCGTAAGATGTAATCGACAAAATTATTCAAAATAAATAAAGTAGCGCAAAATAAGTAAAACAGAAATTATTATAAATGTAAACTGGAAGTAAAGTATGATGGTGTTTTTTTTGTAAAAACGATACATATTTATCAATAGCAGTCGCGTGTATTTTACGTCTATCGTGTTTATAACTTATATTTTTTATAACCTACTTTTAATATTAACTTTTAAATTAATTTCTATAATAATTTAACATTAAACACAGAGTGGATTAATTCATAGCACATTATTTAAAATATTGAAATTAATTTCTTGTTGAAATTCATATTATTTAAAATATTGAAATTCAATTCTTTTACTCGTCCCATCGAAAAGTCGAAATATATCATCTATACTGTTAATAAAATTATAATAGCGTGAATTCAATCAAATTCACTCTGTTAAAATTTTATTATGTGTATGGATAACGATTAAAACTATCAAAACCGCAGCACAACACGGAGTAGAAATCTTTCACGCGCTGTGTAAGAAAATATGGCAAACGGGTGTGTGGCCCAAGGAGTAAGCTTAAACAATTTTCAATCCGCTAAACAAAAAAGGTACCATTAAGGTATACAGTAGTTACCGCCTTATTGCCTTAATTTCTCGTGCAAGCAAAATCTTACTGCATATCTTAAACGAGCGTCTTATAACCTTTTTATCCAAATAGGACACACCTGAACAAGTAGACTTCTCAAATGGTGAAAGTACTTTACGGAGCAATCATTATAATGCGCCAGATTATTGTGAAATTCCGGGAATGTAACAAATCCACACATATTAACTCTGTGGACTTTCCACAGTATTTCATTCGGTTAAATTGTCAGAGCTTTGGGAAATTCTAGAGATGGATACTCGAAATACCTTGTATGCCTCCTCATCCCTTTTTGTGAAAATAGAATAGCCTCAATCAAAACAGACGATATATATCTAATTACTTCCATTCCAGTGCAGGATTTCGTCAAGAATATATAATCTCACCAGCTCTATATTACATCTATATGGAGCATATAATGCGAACTGTTCTCGAGAACTGTATAGACATAATTACGATCGGTGGCACAATCATTTCAAACCTTTGATATGCTTTGAACACTATCATATTCGCAACTAGTAATCGTCACGGTATTCGTCAAAAACAAAGAATGGAATACATCAGCCTTGTATTCGATTGATTGTGTATCGCTATAAGATGAAGAAAATCGCTTTAAGACAAATAACTTTTAGTTTGAACTAATATTATACAGGTGCGTAAATGTGATATATTATACAGCGTGATTAAATTTTACACACAGTATGTATAATTTTTTTTAAAGATCAAAAAATGCTCTTTTTTTTAACACCACAGAAACACCAACTTTTTATACTGCAAAATCATTTATAAGTGAAACGTGGCTTCAAAGCCACAAGGAATGGAAATCTAATATGCCCAGGAAACAATCAGTAAGGAATAAAAAATAATAATATCTATACCACCTTGTTCACAAATATGAAACAAAAGCCTTTTTGACATGTTCAGTAATCAGGTCATAATTGATTACATGTGGACTCAAAACAGTTAAGCTGGTTTCTAAGTAGCGTTGTACAAATACGGGAATAGTAAATTAATTGAAAAAACCTGTGTTTCACGTTTTAAAGATACTTATAATAAACCACACACAGTTAAAAAATAATTTTAACTCCAGCAGTCCAATAAAAATAAAGTTAACATCAATATGATAAAAGGCATTCCCAAAATCAAAAGAAGCCACATCTACCTGGACCGACTAATATATACTAATATAATTTATATCATACTTCATTATGAGACTCCAACGATATTTAGTCTATACAAATTGTAAAAACTAACTAAATCCAGTCTCAGTATCTTCCAACATACAATTTAAACTGTTTCGTGGTACCAGCTTCGCATCCACATGAAGCCACGTTTAACAACCGTAAACTAATTTACTTCCGTCACGATGGACCGACACTGCCGGCTATTGCTTTTGGGAGTGAACCGGTATTTAGATAATATGCTCGCCGAGGTCACTAAGGCCCCGGCGAAACCATCTTCTTGGAGGTAAGATGATTAACTTTACCACTAGCTATTTCTCGAACCGCTCCCGGTGAAACGTCTATAAATCTGTACATGTAAAGTACCTTGAAACCTTGAAACGTCTTGAAAAGTACCTTGAAACGTCTATAAATTTGTACATGTAAAGCATTTTAAAGTTCACGGAAAATGGATAGGTAAATTTATTTTGTAATTATTTCTGGTTGCATCTACCGAATTTTTATATTTAGGAATAATATGCATTCAATCATTTATTTGTCAACCTGGGTTGATTTTATTAAATGCCGTATGAAGGTATTTATTTCAAACTCACGAATGTTGCTTAAAAGTCCGAAATTAAAATAAGTCACTTCCTTAAATTTTTTCGCACCTATATTGAACTTGTAACTTTTTATCTGTCCAGTTTATGTGAGTCATAAACTTATAAATAAGTTTCGTTTCCATGATTTATACGTATGTAGATTTGGCTTAAGTTTTTATTTTGTCGTTTCATTAAATAATAAAAATAATTGACATTAATTTTGCAGAAATTCATTAACACTAGTAAATAAAACTACGTGATATGGTATCATATCTACTTTACTTTATTGAATTATTAATTTTTTATTATTTTTATTTGAATTATTAACCACAACCTAGGTTTCGTTGTATGATAACATCTTCAGGTGGACAATTTGAAGAGAATTCAAATTGCCCACCTGAATATTACGTCACATAGTTTTATTTAGTTGTTAATAAAATTAAGTTATATTAAATAACATATAAGTACTCGTTAAAAGGTTTATTTCCAACAAACTTTTATATATTGTTTCCCAAATACAGATATGATTATATCTGTAACCAAATTCTTAAAGCACGTTCATTGCCAAAATAATTTTTAGAAAATTTTCAGCGAAAAGAAATTAATACAAAACGACTTTAAGAGGTACTGCATTAAGATGTAAATTTGAACTTAAATCACTGAATAATATTTTAACAGCCTAATCTTGTATTTTCACAGAGTGATTCTACTTTCGTAGCATTTTATAATTTGTTTATGTTTTATGTCAGATGTGGATGAAAGTGAACAATTTCCCTCAACAAGAGTATATGGCAATAATTATATTCTAAATCAGAATAAGCTTTAAGTGTGGCAATTCACTTCGGTCAGTTGACGGTTTATTAATTACTGTGAATATATACCTGGCTTCTAAACGAGTGGTGATTGTAACAGAAGATACAAGGTCTCACTATAATGGGTTATATTTTGATTATTCAAAATTCAAGGAGCGAATAAGTAATCAAATTTCAAGGAGCGAATAAGAAATAGTAACTCATATAATGAAAAAAAACATGATTTTTTTCTAACTTTTCCTAATATTCCTGCTTTTGTATTAAGCTGAAATATCACATGGTTTTTTTTATTTATATGATTGGGTTACTGTTTCTTAATTGCTCCTTGAAATTTGGTCACTCGTCTAAATGTAACATAGTCAATAATGTCCGCAAATAGAATTTTATTGATATATGCGTTGTTGGTATATATAACGTAGAACCACTGGCACTTTATTTATTTTTAAGCAGTCAATGAATACAACCGTAAACTGGCAGAGATTTTAACAAACCAATCAAGTAAGTATTGGCATACGCACGAAGTAAAAGTTTCCGTATTTATCTATATGTCTTCAAATATGTTATGCAAGTTAATCTATTTAATTTTAATTGAAAGTTCTAATCGTATGTTAAAAAAATAGAGAGGGGTATAGTAGAAAACACTTTTAAGTTTTTAATTTCCCAAAGGAGACCTTAAACATAGTGAGAGTCGTCATTTAAACTTTGAAAGCCATTTCATCATCGATATGGTGATAAGGTACTCGAAAAAGATAATTCAGGGGAAAATTAATATTTTTATATCTAAATCAACTACCTGTATAAAATTTTATACACATGAAGGTGAAACTGTAGAAACTATAAGGTTGTGATGGACGTGAAGTTTTTTTTTCATTGCGGAAGCCAAAAAAGAGATCGAAGTGAATATAATTCTCAAATAATATCTTTCGGTCGGTAGCTGCTACTCAAGATTAAAGTAATTCACATTGTAGATATCCGCTAAATGGATTATTATTAATAAAAAAATTAACAAATAGAAACTATATAAATACAAATTAAAAATAAAAGTTACCAATGCATCTATAATTTTCAATATAATTATTAAACTTTTTTCTAAGACAAATCGCTTCACTAAGAAATATATTCAATGTCTCTACTTTTCTTCGAAGAACTCAGTACATTCCAATGCGCTTCGGGGGGTCGTATTTCTGACTCAACGCTCTGAGGAGTAATTTTATAGAATTCTTAATTATGACATTGAACAAGGGTCGGCCTATAAATAAACATTTATCGCATGTGTATGTGCGGTCATTTACTTACGCGAAAATAAACTTAACTCTGGATAAGCTCCATCTTCACCTTACATGTGATAATCGCAATACTTTAAAATATTAATATGGGCTTTTCTGTTTCTACGCCACATGTAGCCGTAGTAAACCAAATAATAACTCTGTAGGGAAAATAACATTTTATAAGCTTAGAGCTACTTCCTTTTAGAAAATTGTATATAAAAAAAACAACGGCTTTTTTCCATTTGTACGTTAGCGTATTATATTGTAAAATTGTATTTATCCTCCAAAGCGTAACATATGTTTACTAATGATTTAAATAGGTGCCGACTACTTTCCTTGAGAAACTATTGAGAAATAATATTAATATAGTTTAATAATTTTCTCTCAAAATAAATTTAAAATTTCGAACATGCACATTAACAACAAAGAGAGGTTTTATTTTAAACTTAAGTAAACTCCGTCTCATTGTTTCTTTTCTTAAATTTCATAAGCTAACTTCACGACAAATTGCTATGCAAACGTTTTTTTTTAATTTATTTTGTGATGAACGAAACTATAACAGTAAAAATTATTACTGAATAATTTTTTCATGTATCGCAAACATTCAAATCGGAATTTTGTGATGAAACGCCTTGCATAAAGAAAGCACACATCCGAATTATATTTGTTCAATTATATTCCTTATCTCAAAGTAGAGCAACATAAAAAAAATTGTAATAAAATTTAGGGGATAGCTATTTTTCACAGAAAAATCGTATACTTTATTATTTATTACATGTTTAAATTTACATGACTTTTCCATACACAAAATATTATTTAAATTGGTAATGAATTCAATCACGGTAAAAGAAAAATGAGCACGTAAAGTGAAATTGTAAAAAAAGTTTCGTAGAAACTACGATACCATAAATCAAACGTCAGTGACAAACTCGCTTGCGAATAATTTCATGAACTTGAATATTGCGAATACAGGAATAAATAATCAACTTCGACGTCGAAACTTGCAAGTTTGCCCGCCCAATAGTTGGAAATGTTTGATATATACTTATAATGTAAATATAAACTTACGTAATCACAAGTGTACGTCATAGAAGACTAGACGTAATCCAACAACGCTCAGTAGGCACTAAAATTTCGTGATTCAATATTTGGGCCTACGTCACATTATCCGCTCAATTGGCCCGAGGATGTTAGACGGCGAATATCGTGTGGAAAATTGTTATTTCGAATCAATGCATATTGCTTTCGCGCTACTGCAAACATCTACTGAAGTGAATTCTGTATTTTTCTGTCGAGAAAATGCATCCAATCGGTTTGATTAATATTATGTATAACAACGTAAAAAATAGCCATAATTACCTGCTGTAAATATATAGACATACTTACACCTACGACTGCAAATTGAAATGAAATTATTGCTGCATTTATCACTTTGTGTACTTTTTAGCCCATAAAGCAAACATTCTAAAAAAAATATTATTATTTTTCAAAATTAATTAAAAAGTATTTTTAAATTATTATATCAATTATTTTGATGTCAACGAGCAAATATGTGAAACAAATTAAGAAAATTTTCCATAATATTCATACCCAGTCATTAAAAAAAATTATTCAAAAAACACCCATTACTATGTTTATGTCCACGTAAAGCCCTAAAACAAAAATTTTTGTTTAAATTTGAAAAACACAACGTAATACAAATAGTAAGAATGTCCACTTCACATGAACACTTCCATAATGTTATTAACACAATGAACACTTCCATAATGTTAACATTTTGCATCGTGCAATAAAAAAACACGTACCTTTTCTAGTTACTATGGAAAATAACATCATAAAGACGTGAAAATCAAGTGCATTAGAAGAATATAGTCTCACGTATAATTCTAATGTCCACAGCCTCGCTGCAGTTAGGGAAAATCGTTTTCATTAAAATACTAATTTGTTGTGTGGCGCTCCGAAGATTTTTACTATACTAACCACATAGAGGTGCCACATAACACTACCGTTCTAGTAAACTAGAATTGAATTTAACAACTTGGTCTTTTATTTTATATGTATTATCCAATACTGAATAAAACCTGTTTGTCACTCAAAGCTAAACAAAAATTTAAATACACTTACAAGGAATATTGTTTTTTACCACTATTTTAAGTACAAAAAATTTACCGACATGTTTGTTTAATACAGGCTAACTAGTAACAAGAGCGTAATGACTTTTTCTTTCTTAAATTATATTAAAAAACCGCCATTATAAACCCGCCACTTTTTTCAACCGATTTCTAAAATGTTATAGAGATTTCTAGAATATTTCTTGTAAAATATGTGAAGATTGCTGCATTCAAAATTATGTTTAGTTTGCGATTGAACAATCGGCGAGTAAAGAATAAATAAAAAAAATTTCGAAGTAAACTTAGAGGACTTTTTCTTTATAAATGTCGTTTAGGGTAAAAAACCAGCAAAGTATCACACAATATATACACTACTCTTACGATACAGCCAATCATTGGTCTCAAAGGTTCAAAGACGGGAATTTTGACCTGTCCGATGAATTTTATCCAAAGCGACCTCCGACTAATGATTTAGAAAAATTTAAAAACGTTATTGAAACAGATCCCAGATTAAGTTTAGGTTGTTTGGCAGAGCTATTTTCTTGCTCTTATACTGCAATGGAAAACCAACTTCATGCTTTGAAAAAGAAGTAGAAATATTCAGTTTGGTTATTACATGAGCTAATACCCTTTCAACTTCAGAGGAGTGCTAACATGTACGTGGAGCTACTGAGTTCCCATCTTCTCAAAGAGACGCTAAAGTATCTTGATACAGTAGACGAAAAATGGATGGCTTATATTAATTTTAGCGTAAACGCCAGTGGCTAGGAGATGAAGAAAAACTCCTAGCCACTGGCCAAAACCTAGACCAAAATATAATATTCGTCAAAAGATATTTTTGAGTGCATGATGGACTATAAATGGAGTTATTCATTGAGAACTCTTTCAAGCTAACAGTACAATTACAGCTAAAATTTATTATGAACAATTTAGCAAAGTCACCACTAAACTTCCTTCAAATAGAAGCAATGTTTCTTTTTCACTTGACAATGCCCGTTCCCACGTCGCGAAACTAACGTGTGAAAAACTACTTTCACTTAGATGGGGTATACTACTTCACCCACCGTACTCCCCAGATTTTTCACCATCTAATTACCATCTGTTTCGCTCTCTGCTAATCATTTACATGATAGGAAATTTAAAGGCGGAAGTCATATCAAAATCGTTTTTCGGTATCAGTTTTTCAGTTAAATGCCCAAAGTTTTCTACAAGGATGGAACTTTATCTCTACCTACACGTTGGTGATAAGTGTTAAATACCGACCATGCTTTTATAATTAACAATTGATTTTATTAACTTCATATAAAAATTTAGAAAATATGTGAAGAGAAATGGCGGATGCAAAAGGTACAAACAAAATTTTTTATCATAGTGAAATATTATTTATCATCTGAACTGAGCTCCTACGTAAATAGGGATGACAAACAATTAATGGCATATTATTTGGTTTTCAAAGTACTAACTACGCAGAAGGTTTAAAAAAAATTAATATAAGGACAAAGTCGTAAAATAATAATTCTTGCTTATTTGTATCAGTTTTAAATGAAGAAATGCATTGGTTTGCCATTCGAAAATTTAGCGAAAAAATGGGTTGTTAGATTGACAAGAAACTACGATATATAAAAATACTGTTTATAAATCGACCGTAGGTAAATTTTACAAAAACAAAATTTAAGCGCATGCAACCCAGTACACGTGAGAGAAGTGGAACTTTTGGCGATTTAAACTTCGATTTGTAATTATTAGTAAGGGGTAAAACGGCAGAGACAGAGAAAGAGAGAGAGAGACAGAGAGACAAATAAATATTAGTTACAAATATATATTACTTACTATTGAAATATATGCGGCATATTAACAGTTCAATATTATAGACATTCTCTACGAAATACAAGTTACTCACAGCTAACCGTGTGGTATATCAATAACTATTTCTGAAACACTTGCGCATTGATTCGTCACTACTTACAACCGCGCATGTGCTCACACTTTGTCTTTTTTTTGTACCATGTTCATTTTTATTTTTTTTTGTTTTCGTGCATGCAAACACTTCAAAGTTGAAAATGTGCTTAAGGGAATTCGTTAAGTTATATATTTAAAAAATGTACTAATTTTAAGTTCGTAATTATACTAAATTCGTATAAACAATTTTTAATACTGCACTTTCAGAAAAATTAATAAAATGTAATTACAATCCACCTCTAATAATATCTGCATATAGATTTACATAGACAATTGTGAATTATAAAAATAAAGATAAATCGATCATGTTGTAAATTATATTTACGACAATAATATGTAGATTTATAAATAAAATAAGGACACGTGTTGTTAGACTTGTGAAGAACGAAATACACGCAAAATTAGTAGTAAATCAATTACAAATAGATAAGCGAGTCGACAAAATTTTGGCACTTTATTTTTGTCGCACATAATCTAACAGAAAATGGGCGCAATTTTGGTTTGTTTTCGCGCATGCGTATACTCCTTGTTTTATTCTGTGATGTTTGTCTATCTCTCGGTCTTCTTGCATGCAAAGCAATTAAACCCATTTTTATATAAAGATATTACACGTCGGCTACAGGCTATCGATAAAAAATATACCAAGCCAATTAATTACAGTAACGTTCGTTTTCCACATATCTAATTGTATTACTGGAATAATAATAACGATGCCATGTTAATAAATAACGTTATTCAAGTTAGTCGGTTCTAATAATAAGTGCAGGCGTGTTGTTTACTCATTAGTAGAATTTGTGACCTGGTAGTAATTTGACGCTGATATCTTTTAACCCAGCTTTTTAACTGGAATCGTTTTTTTTATTTTTATACATTCTTGTTATTTAGCTAAGAAGCTAAATAAACGAAGCTTTTTTCGAGCTTTTTTCGACAACAATATTAAATCTGTTCGTGTCAATATTAATCAACAATGTGCAAGTAATTGTTTGTAACAATGTTTTGACATTTTTAGTAAAATTAAAAAAGATCCGCCGAAGTTAAAAGAACTTAATATTAATAAGACGCCAGAACTCACTGCAAAAAATTGTAGCGCAAGTTTAAAAATGGTAGATAACATCAACAAACAGTGTACACGTGATGAACCGAGTTATCTTCGAAAAGAAATTAATAAATCTGGTTCAGTAATTAATAAATCGGATTTAAATGATTTTGACAAAAATTTTATCGAACAAATATTTTCGTTGTTTTAACAATAAGAACACGGAAACACCAAAAGAACCTATTAAGGGTTTTCAGTGTAGTAAAACCTCAATGAAGTCAATTTTGGAAGAGCTTGGATATAGGTATAGAATAATTTCGGATAGAAGAAATCAGTTGATGGAGAGACGTGACATTTTTTTTGCTCGACTCAAGTTTTTAAGAAATTTGAAGGAATTGAAAGAGGGTGAAGACACGCGCCCAAGAATTTATCTTGATGAGACTTGGGTTAATCAGATTCGTTCACTTATACGAGCCTAGTTTGATGAACAGAATGAAGGCGGTCTAAATAAAAATATTGGAAAAGAAAGCAGACCTATAGTTAGTCATGCAAGTTGTGCCAAACATGGGTATTTGTCGGATGTGAAATGGATTTTTCGAGCAGTAAAACCGAACAATAACAACTATTATTCTGATATCAATGCTTTAGGGTTTACTGAGTTATTTCAACACTTACTTTTGAGCTTGGAGGAGTCATCCGTAATCATTATAGATAATGCCAGTTACCTACTTGCAGCAAATAAATCAAAGACCTGCATCAACGTCTAGAATAGACGAAATACGAAAATGACTTCAGGACAATAAAATTGTATATTTGAATGCCGATCTGAAAATGTTTCAAGAGGTTCATCGGTATAAACCTGAAAAGGTTTATTATTTAGAAAAATTGACAGACCAACATTTCAATTATATTGTCTGAATTTAATTTCGTGACTTGCCGATAACAGGGCGCATCACTAGCCGTTGCCGTAAGATCTATGAATACAAATGATCGCGCAATATGCTCCATTTTGCATACGCACTTTATTGCTTCGCATGCAAAGAGATTGCGGCCATAGTATAAGTACCTATTTTCCACACTTTTTTCATTTTTTGTCTTTAGATTTTTTATATTCATATCTTATAACAAAAATGTCATAAAACATTGCATGAAAAACGTTTCACAAAATTCAGCCTTGAAATTTTACTCTGATCTTGCCAAAGACTTCAATAACAATTAAAACCAAGTACAGTTGCTAGGAGTTCATGTCAAGAAATGTTAAACGCTTTGAAATATTGCTTACAACAGATGTAATTCAAAATATCCCTAAACAAATGTAATATAAATAACAACAACTTGGTAAACAACAGACCGGTAATAGACCATAAAATTGAAACAATTGATTCTCAAGGTACGAAGAGAAAACTCTTCGGCGGCGCTACTTGCCATGAATAAAATTTAGGTTTTCGTAATCTCAACTAGACTCATTAACTGAAAGTTCAGCGAAGGAACTTTTATCAAATTTCAAAAATTCATTACAGGTTCAACTTATGTAACAAAAACCTTGCGATTCCGGGTACGAAATTTTGCTAATTTGAAAATTGACTATAAATCATGTAGGCCTATATTTAAAGAAAACATGAATCGTTATTAATATATTCAAAGTTACTTAATTTATATTCCTTTATATCCTATATAAATATTCCATTCCCATTCAAAAACGCACTCAGATACATGTAGTATCCAGTATTACATGATTTATCATTAGAGTTACTCAACACAGCATCAATGACTCTGCATTCACTTCTATCGCCGCTTGATAGCCCACTTCAAAGTGACGACCTTGAAATATTTGAGTACTAGTAGTCACTACCGACTTGCTGAAATATCACACAGCAGTTACACTCGTTGTATTCGTTCTTTATTCGTTAAGTTAATTATAAGGTTATTTTATATGTGGTTCATTATAAGTTTTATTAATTGGCACTAAGCTGAATGTCACAGAAAATAATCATTATTAAATTATAATTTCGTGAAGAGTTCTTTTTACATCTAAACAAATTCTACCAAGTGCTTACAAATTCACCGCATAATATAAATACATTGATATAAGGATTATTAGATATAGAGAAACAAAATATTATTCTAAGTTTTCCTTTAAACAATTGCAGCGTTCATTTGCGTAATAAAATACTAGCTAATATTATCATTTAAATAACCTTCATACTCCCATTTAGTTTCAAAATCGATATAAATTAATCAAAAAAGTTAAATAGAACGTTATAAATCAACGTTATAAATAGATAATAACTAAAATATATTCAATGAAATAGTCGACGAGACCACGGTTGCGAAATTACGAGTATATCGTACTCGAATTTGCACCAATCCCCTATATTAACGTCTCCAACATCAAATACCATAGTGGCTAGATTGTTCATTTGAGCATGAAATAGGGTTGGCTGCTAACGATTTTTCATTAACCGCCAGCGAATGCGTGCCTCGTTATTGGCCACTGTCGCACTAATAGACCGCGGCGCTCCCCAGTCAATGAAGTTACTCGACTGAACGATTCTGGCAATGGTTGAAGATGCGTGCAAAATTGCCTAAGACATACACATAAATATATCACCTCCATACTTCAGCGTTCAATCATATAATTGAAATATGCGCGATCTTTTGCAGGAATGATCATTTGTCTCATGCCAATAATTACACCTTTTGTATGTGCTTCATTAAATGTACGTCAAATAAATTAGTTAAAGCATTTTGTTTACACGCTTCATTACAATCACAAAGTGAGGAATGTCAAAGAACTCCCGTGTCTCATTATTAAACACAATACAACTGCAGTTACCAAAGCTCACCTCCACCACAACTATTGAAAAGAATATGGATAATAAATTATTTTAATGTTTATCTCACATCACCGAAACAACCAGTTTTGGAGTTGCCGCTGGAAACAAAAAATCGCATCTTCTAACTGAATTTAAAACTATTCTGGAAAAGCATTTCTAAAACATTTCAAAATAAAATGTCTCATTAAGTAAAAAAAATTAAATTTTCCTGTTATTTTCATAAAAGTAAATATTTTCAATTTACACCAAAAACGATATTAAACATAATAGATTTTTTTATTTTTGACCGGTGAGATGTGGTACTTGAGATATTCAATTTCTTTTCTAGAATTATATTTATCAGTGCTTAATATTCCTATTGCTCATAAATAATATTTACGAGTGTAATTAAAATAGAACCAATTAATGATAAAACAAGTATCTTACAAAGCGCCACAAATATATTCCGTCCCTATATCCATTTTAACTGAAGTAATTAATTAAATATTAATATCGACTCAAATGGAAAAACTCATAATTTTTATTTTTCTACGCCCTTACAGCATTCACAAAGTTAGCGTCAATACGTAGAAATAAATAAAATTAAAACGCGTTTCGCAAGACTGTTTGTATTCAGATTAAGAAAAACTTATAAATCAAAATTTTTTTGCGCGCTCCAGAGACGTGACGTCGAATAATGTCGACATTATTTTAAAGCGAGTTTTTCTGTGAAAAAGCAATCACGACGAAAATTAAACTTCTTGGAAAAATAAATATGCCACTATGAATAAATTTGTTATTAAACTTATACCTCAATTTATTATGATGTCAAAACCGTTTGTAAATATTGAGTTCGAGGAACAGTCATGCTCACCCAGATGAATAATGAACACAAAGTTGAGGTAACTTAAATTTAAAAAAAAGTGTCACTCATATAAGCCCACGAATGGGAGAAAACTTGTTTAACGATTCATGATAGTTAATAAAATGTATTTATATTTTCTTGTTATTCTGCTTAAAATAATATTCTCACTAATTTTTAATTATACGCTTAATAAATGTTCTCTAGAAACTATTAGATAAATGATAATATTACACTCACTTATAATTGTTTGCATCATACGAAACTAAATAACACACCAAACGCTCTAAAGTAGGTGACTCCTAATTCATCGGCAGCTTAGCGAATAAATAAACTTTTTTACATTTTCTATCGCTGACAGACGGATGCGTTCGACATTTGCTTCCTAAAGTGTTAGTGCACTTTAATATTAAGTAGTTTAGCTGCGCACCGAAGCAGCGCTGCACTTGCGCTACTTAACCGCGCCATTGGGGACCATATAACAATATGCAGCGTGGTCCACGTTAGGGTTGCGAAAACAGCTCACGTGTAATTGCAATGTAGCCGCGCAGGTATTCGGGGTTGAGTCAATGTTTCGAGCGTAGTTACGAACAATGTTCCGAAACCGAAAAATTCATAACTGCAATTTACAACAAGTTGTTGTTACCAACCATGTTCCGAAACCGAAAAATTCATAATTGCAATTCAATCCAGACCAGCCTTGTGGGATTCAAGTCACGATAATTACAGCAACAAAATAACGAAAAATAATGGCTGGCAAGAATTTTTTGAAATGTTCACACCATATTATATAAATAAAATGGTGACAGAAAAAAATCCAGGAGGTAACTTAACGCCTTTTTTATCTTTTTATTATTTCTACTGTTAACGTGACACGTTCAACACCAAATAATATTTACCTAAAAATCAATCATAAATATGGTTGACGTATGACGTGCGTTTCTAACGGTGATACATAATAATATTTTCACCAAAATCATCTTCAGAGATTATATAAGACAATACATAATAACAATTAAATCCATTTCGTTTTTTGTACTTTGTACAATGAAAGTGTAATTAAGATGTCGGCCATTAGTACAAACAGTTAGGAAGTTGAAGTCTTTTTTCTAAAATATCTTCAGATATAGAAGACTACTTAAATATGTGAGAATCGGCTCTCTTACTTAATAACCCCATATCGCCTTATAATCATAATTTTCATACCATATGGCCAGTAATACAAGTAAAAAATATTTCTTATATTTAAAATAAAATAATCCACTGTGTGCTAGTTTTATCAATGTTTTATGTTTTCCATCAATTGGTCCGAAGCAATTAGAAACATTTTGCGTTATTTTTTTCGATCTTGCACTGTTTTCGACGTAATAGATCCTTATAAAATGTTATATACCTGTTTGTAGGTATCCCTTATTGAGTAGCTAATTGCTAAATTTCCTTATTTGAAAGAGTAATGAAGGTCTATTACGATACTAGCTATGCCCAAATTTTTGAAATATGTTAATCAACTTTCATGATTCCTAGTCACAAGAATAAAAAAAACGGAAAAAGTAAAGAGTGAAGCAGCTTCTCAATCACGGCGGCAAGATGTTTATTTTCAACATGTACAATTTTTGTCACCTCTTTCAGCTACAAAAAGATCTCAGGACGACAGAACCTGTAGTAACAATACCCGATTTACGTCATCCCCACTAACATAGTGTCCTGGACCTAAACATCGACACAATATCGTCAAAATAAAATGGATGATACTCCTCTAACGACATTTATTGCAGATAAAATTCAGAAAAGTAGCACCCAAGAAACTCCAGATGCAGATATGCATTTTCTGTTATCATAGCACAAAAATTTAAAAAAGGTCGGAGAAAAGGTGGCTTCCAAAATTCAAATAACGAACCTCATAAAAAATCTCATCTACATATATGGATGCAACCGGCAAAACCAACAACATCTGTCTGAAACTCAGTCCGAAGCTGCAAGAGGATCAGTAATATCAGATTATTCACAATACTCTGATTCTGTGTTTAAAGAATTTGATACAAATTTCTTGACTGATAGCGTTAAAATAGCAACTAAAAAGTCTTAATGTTATCAATAGTATATATATATATATATATATATATATATACATTAAGGGGAAAAAGGAGAGTACACAAATATATCTGCCAATGATGCGCTACAGATAACCCTTAATCATGGTGTAAGCAACTATATCAGGAACTCATGGTAAGAATCCCGTTGCTTAATATATATTGATACTAGTGATTGCGAAAATTTAAAACTAAAAACAAATTGTGCGTCTTTTTATGTACGCGCGTTAGAATTTATACCTAATAAAAAATAACTTTATTTATCATGCAAATAAAATAATAAAAGGACTGGAGTTTGATTATAAATACAGTTGGTAAAATATAAATTCAATCAAAAATCAATAAATCTCATAAAGAGTATTAAAAATTTTGATTTTTTTGTCTCGAATTACAATCATTATCATTTATATTATTAATAATAATAATTATCATTAATATCATTATTAACATTAATTAATTTTTAATTTAATTTTTTTATTTAAAATAATTAAATTCGATTTAAAATTAAATTTAGTTATTTTAAAAAGTAAAATGAATATACAGAATTAAATTTAATTTAAGAAGAATAAAAAGAAACATTGAAGTACGAGTAATCAAAGTGATACAATGACTGAATATAAATCGAAAATAAAGTGCTTTTGAAAAGCTTATAAGCACTAATTTTATCAGGAATATTCACAATAAACAACTACTTTTTATTATGTGGATCACTATCAAATTTCGATTATTAAAAATTTATTTGAAAGCACAGTTATACCGTATATTTGTATGAATATAGAATGTGGACTTACAAATACCTACGAATACCTCAATAACTATGACATATATAATAACAGTCACTTCATGCATGTTAATACTCTTAAATGTTTAGTGAGCAACTTCACACTGTCGAGTTTTGTTGCATCTTGCGCGCGCGTGGTAAAATTCACTCTCATGATTTTTTCATAACGCGCCTAAAGAAGTATAACTTCAAAAATTAAAATATTATAAACTCCTTTGCTGATATAACGACATTTAGAGACGCGACGTTGAAATTGCAAAGCGACACTTGACCCTACGGGCTAGCGTTGTACATATAATTGTTTCCGCTGACAAAACACGATGGTATCAGGATCATATATATATATATATATATATATATATATATATATATATATATATATATATACATATATATATATATATATATATATATATATATATATATATATATACATATATATACATACGTGTATATGAAACCCTCATAGTAACAGTAAAAAGTCATATAGTTAGGAAAAGAATAAGATTTCCAATAATGTAATTAAATCACAAACTTTGCGAAATACCAACTAAACCACAAAGTAATAAAATAAAAATAACTTAAACTCATATGCATATAACTGAGTTAACAACAGAAAGTAATTATTACACCCGTACATTTGTTGACAACCGACTGATTATAAGGAAACCAGTTAACCGAAATTAATTTGTGATGTGAAATGCAACTTGTATGTCATAAAATAAACGGAGCTCCTTAACGCGTTTATAAAACTTCAGCATGCTATTTCCCTCGCGATTTCCCAGACGAGTTATGTACGAGACGATTGTCAAATAGTCATTTATCATAACACTTCAGAAGCGCCATCTTTTATTGAGACTTATCGCGTTTCGCTCTCCATTCCTTTGTTCGATTGAATATGAAGTTTGTCATGAGACCTTTTGCTTTTTATGATTCAATATCTCGCTGATATTCATTTGTAATGAGGAAATGCACTGTCATCGCAATGGAACGAGGAGCTCGCTGAAGGATGGTTGACTATATCTTTTAAGATATACAATAAATCTCAATTATTGTCTGGGATGGAATTTATATCAATAAAGTCTGTACGTAACTTTTACGTTTCTTTTAAAGAAAGTAGAAATAATACTACATCAGGTAGTTTTATTTAATTGCGAAAAATGAATTTCTACAAAATTAACGGCAAATATATTCAGTAAATTCGATTATTTTTATGAGGCAGCCGTCAGCCGGTTTTCATTTAGCGAGTTTCTGTTTCTCCTCATACTATAAAGCGGAAGTGGACTTGCTATATATTGAGAATAATCTATTCTATCTATAAGATTAATTATACTCATTTCAATAACCACAATTGCTGAAGACGTAAAAACGGTAACGACGTTTTCTTTTGATACTGTAAATGGACATAACATAATTTTATTAATTTACTTTACACTCGTTTATTAATGTCCGTAATAAAGTTAAGATATGTTCATACAAATTGTTATTTAGAAAATTTGTAATTTACAAAAAATTTCTTAACATTAAAAAGAATAAAAAATGAACTAAATACAATGGTTTAAGAATATTGAAATAATTTCATTGATGTGCATGAGAAATGATGTGGTTAACGAAATTGGCATAAAATATTGGAAATAGTGTTTTTTACATTATAATAATTTTTTAAATATAATAACAACTTGTAAAATATAATTTGAAATGTAATTTCATTTTATGTCACTGCAATTTTCATAAAGCTTTAAGTGGTGATAAAAAAAGGCCAATATAATCGTTTACACAATATTTTTTTAAATGGTCACTCCAATTAATGGTCAGTCTAATTGTATGCACTCTTTAACAATAAAGAAGGTCTTTATTCATAATCCGATCATTTTAATAAATACGGACACCCTGAAATATCTGATTATTAGCCTTAGAGTTATTTTGGTGCTAATGTTCGAACAAACCTCTGTTGACATTAATAAAAAGAAAAGAGACTCATATTAATTTGGTGTAAAGAAAATCGTTTTTTCTTTTCTCAAAAATTTTTCTCACATACAATGCTGTGAATTAAGCATATACGAAAAACTTACTTGTATATTCCAAATATAAACGCGATTGATTCATTCATTTAAAATAATCAGTTTCCTGCAATCTTCAAAATTATACAATTTTTTTATTAACAGAGATTTGGTCGATGAAATCCAGTTTATAAAAAACCGCTATTTTATTCAGTTATTTCTTTATTTACTAAAAAACACGTCAATTTATTTACATTTGGCTTTAGTAACAAGAGATTGGCAAACATTATATATATATATATATATATATATATATATATATATATATATATAGTACCGGGTGGCCGAGTGTTGCTGAGTGTATTTCGAGTTTTCTAGAGGAACGTATAATTACTTGTTTCACAGTATTAGATTTACTTCCATTTCACCTTTGCCTTCAGCCTCTGTTTCGGCTTCGGCTTCGCATTCGCCTTCGCGTTAGGCTTCGTCTTCCCTTCGCCTTCCCCTTCCCTTAAACCTTCGCTTTAAACCTTCCCCTTAAACCTTCGCCTTAAATCTTTGCCTCAAACCTTCACCTTTAACTTTCGCTTTAAACCTTCACATTAAACTTTCACCTTAAACCTTTCACTTAAACCGTCCCTGTAAACCTTCCCCTTAAACTTTCCCTTTAAACCTTCCCCTTAAACCTTCCCATTAAACCTTCCCCTAAATTTTCCCCGTAAACCTTCTCCTATTCTCCCCTTTCCTCTTGAACCCCCCCTCCCCAACCCTTCACCTCCCCTCACCCTCCCGTCGCTCCCCCTTGTATAATCCCCTTCCCATCACCCTTCCCCTCCCTCTTCCCACCGACTTCCCCTTTACCTTTCCTCCCCCTTTTCTTCAACTAGATTTTGCCCGCCCCGCCCCTTCTTCTCCCCTCATCTTCACCTTCCCCTCGCCTCGCTTTCCCCTCCCCCTGTCCTCCTCGTTTCCCTCACGCTTCTCCTTCCCTTTCCCCTTCACCTTCCCCATCCCCTAGCCCTTCCCCTTCTCTTCTACTCGCCGCTACCCTTCCCCTCCTCCTGTGATTCTACTCTCCTTCCCCCTTCCCTTCCCCTCCCCCTTTCACCTCCCCTCGTCCTTTCCTTTCCCCTTCCCCCCCTCCCCCTCAATTTTTTTTTGAAAATTTTAAATGGCCGCCATTTCCAAAATAATTAACTGACATGGGTCATCTTATTGAATATAATCACCCAAGCAATAAATGTACCAAATTTCAGCGAAATCGTTAGTGCCGTTTCCCAGAAACCATTTACACACACGCCCACACACACACACACACTCACACATATATATATATATATATATATATATATATATATGTATATATATATGTATATATATATATATATATATATATATATATATTTATATATAAATATATATATATATATATATATATATATATATATATATACATATATATATATATTCCGAAGGCAACTAATCACGGAAATACATTTATAGTAAAAAGTTCTAGATTGAATTTACAACCAAAATGAAGCAATTCATAACAAAGTTTCATCATATTACTTGAAAAAATTTCACTAAGCCAGACTAACGAGAGTCTGGCGTTTGTATAAAAAAAAACTTTGAGTGAAACATATTCACGAAAAGCGGAATGAAAACTTTGGATAACTACCGAAGTGCCACTTGAAAAGTCGTGCTAAATATATTTGCTTTTTTCAGTCACTAAGTCATAAAGTTTCAAATTTGGAAGTTTTTCTACATTTCCAAATAATTTATGTTCAAACTTTATACTTCTTTACTTTTAAATATTTCACTGAAAATCTTTAGCCATTGTTTTTAACTCGTCCAAATTTATTGTATTCGTGGTTAAACTAGTTCGTCATCGTTTTCGTGGTTTATTAGTAAGCATTTTCTTCTGACCTTTGAAATTTTCAACAACTGTCTTAACTTTGCGATGACGTAACGGGAAACTAATTTTATTAAGTTATGTCGTATTATTAGAATTACATCTAAAAATAAGAGAGAAATAAATAAATTAAAATAAGTCTTCAGAAAGACAGTGTTGTAAAAATAAACGTTAAAATTATTAAAAATATTATTATGAATTACTTTAATTTCACACTAAATATAAATGGAATTCTAAAATTATACTGTCTGTAAATATATTTAGTTCTACATATCATACCTTCAGGATCAAAGCAACTCTATTAAGAAATAATAATGTCTGAATCATAAGTTTTTACATTTTTTCATAAAGTTTAACAAAGTGTGCTGTTAATAATTACTTTGGGAAACGGTCAGTATTAGAGAAGGAAGTATATACTTACACATTTACTAATATTTTATAATTTACACGGTAGAAAGAGTACTCTCCTAGCTTGTTTTATTAAGTTAACTCGGTTTGTTATTTTTAGAGTTCTATAATAAAAAATAGAACCCATATAATTTTGTCATATCTCTGAGTGTGTCTGTCATACCTTTGTAGTATCTACAATTCTAGATCTTCTTGCATGAAATTTTACAAGTATATGCTTCAAATAAAGATTTAAATTGAAATTTTAAAAAATTACTTTTTCCTGCTTTTCAAAAAGTGGGGACGAAAAAAAATTTAACGTAACCCACTGCATGGGATATCGTTAGAAAAGTCTTTTAAAACGAAGATACTATTTTTAGTACCGTTTATGAAATATTGTATGTAAAAATGTAGATAAAATTCCGAAAATAGATTTTAGTGACTAATTTAAATAAAAAACCAACTTTACTTACGTTGGTTGACTTGGAAAGAAACACGCTTACTAAAATCAAAAAATTATAAATTCTTGAAGTGTCAAAGGAATTATTATTAACATAATGATAACTATATTACTGTTTATGTTATTTATATTATTATTGTTGCTATTAACGTTCGACACGTTAGTAAAGTGTACCCTGTCGATAAGAATAGAATGACGTTTCAATTAGACTCATGTGCACAAAGATCCTCCATGTTTTTAAAATTTCCTGAAACTAAACCTGTCAAAAGCATGTTGGAACACACACAAAGTATAGTCACGTAGTCCTTTATACTTCTTAAAATAGTTAATGCAATTCAATGGAAATAATTTAATTTTAAAGTCCTAATTAAACGTTAATATTAATTTTTTTAAATCTTTAAATTCATGATAAATTATTAAAGATGGTAAAGAACACTGCACGTCATATTGCATGTCACTATGAAGCTTCACTAATAGTCCTGAAAAGGAAAAAAAAGTATAAATTAAACCTCTATTTCATAATAAAAGACCTACCTAATAATTCTCCACTCTATGAGAGTACTTTAGAAAACTTTCGGAATAATCGTTTAAAAAACAGAGTTGAAGGAGAATATTTATGATGCCACGAAATACGTCTCAGTTCAATACAATTTATCTCAATTTTCTCGAAACCGAAATTTTTTTATGATACTGACTGTTAAAGTGCACTAGTGTATAATAATTCTATAGTTTTGTTAACAAGTTATAGCTTTCAGCCGTTCCGAAAATCATAAACAGATAACTGATATTCATCATAAGGACCCTTTATGCCTTTTAAGATATTTCCTACGTTTTACAAATTAAATTAGTTATCTTAACATACAGTACAGAAAACAGACAATAATCGATATTATTGTCAGTTTTCGGTTACAGCACATAACCCACAAAAATAGATCCTAAAAAGAATAGAAGAAACTCGTAACCTTATTAGTTAAAACGCTTTAACGGGACAAAGGACAGGGTATGGGACTGAATACGTGCTGACAGCAATATTGGTTGGCGGCGCCTGCATCCTAACTTGTGCTATAAGTCGATAAAGAGTTCACTACTGAACTTGTGGACCAAAAGTCGGCACTTATCAGCTACTAACTTATCATATTCAAAAGTCATTCGTTTTCTTTTATCGTTTTATGTCATTAAAATATTACAGAAAAAGTTAAAATCTATATCCACAAAGTTAAACATGTGTTAACCATGAGTTAAGACAAAAAAATTACTAAAATTACTTGTAGTTTCTATAACTAGACCTATACAAGACTCTATGTAGGTAGACGTTTTACATGAAGAAATGAACAAGCAGCTAAATAATAATTTTATTTTAATGTACCTCCCGATATATTCAGGATAGGCGTAAATAAATTGTTTCATTCACACTATCAAGTATGTATTAAATCTTAAAAATGCAATTGAGAATCATTAACATTTCATTTTGCTTCCAAGCTTCCATTGTGAAATATGAATGTGTAATAACTAAATTTTTCAATCATACCTTTGAAAAATTTAAAAAAATTCTTAATATTACTATTTTATTACAACTTTTAAATAAAATCGTTTTAGTTAACTTTCATCGACAATTCGAAAAAGAAATATAGGCAACTGCGAAACCATATCTCGTATCTTTACCGACACTCACTTAACCATAAACTTGAAAAAAATCAAAGTGAAGTATCGAATGTACACTTTAAATTGATAAGATGCCGTCATCAATCGTGGTTGTCATTTTAACTGAAAAAATTAGAAAGAATCAAGTATGAGCTCGCGTTACCAGGGTTTCGTACACATTTAAGCTTTTGTACCCTTAAACACTTATACCATTAAAGGAAACAAAGTGTTTCCATTAAATTACTAACAAAATATTAATTTTTCACAGATAAATATATTGTCTATACTATTGTTTCACTGGCGTAAAAACATGAATATTTCAAAATTTGTAAAATCTAGGGTAATATTTGTAATTGACTAAACAATTTTACTAATCCTATTTTTCCATGATTTTTAGTTCAGTAGTTTTAAAAACACCTCCCATGATTTTTAGTTTAGTAGTTTTAAAAACATTCCCCATTTTAGCCTATTTACTTAAAAAGTTTTTTAAATATGTTTCCTCATTTCTCATGACCTTTTTTTCCAAATAATAGCCCATATGACAAATAAATTTCCAAAAAAAATTACGCATACTTCATTTACACCCTCTTTAATTCCTATATGAATATTTAAAAAAAAATTAGCTAGTGTAAAATATGTGGGTTAATAAGATGTATCAGCTCAAGATTCTACGTTGCACAGTTTGTGGAAAAATCGGCCCTGATAGACGGACTAACAGACACGTGAAAATCATATAAAGGTTTTTTTTCAGTTTGAGGTATGAAAAACTAAAAAAGATATGATACTTCTTTGTAAGTGGTACTAAATTCATAATAATATGAGTATCTGTAAACGTATATATTATATTAATTTATAAAAAAATTAAACTACATATTGCATTTAACATCAATTTACAAAATTGTTATTCCTATCGATTTATTTCTTAGAGTACAGATTTCCATAGCAAATGACAGAAAATTTAATGTTGAAAATTATATAAAATGGTAAAACGAATAGAGTAAACAGTCACCAGCGAAATGCCCTCTGAAGAGACACTCGACACATGGAGGACACGTGGTTCGGTGAAAAAGTTGCTTATGTCACTGAATACAAAGGGGAAGTACGCTGACGAATTACGATTATTATACTTTAGACTAAAATTACAGCACAAAAAGAAACGATATTATCATACGCATAGCCCGATGCCTACATTTTAAAAATATTTAGAAATCTCCAATTTTGTCAACGTGATAAGTTCACGTTACAAAAGTTAAGCCATTTCGTACAGATTAGTTTAATATAATTATTTTTCTTCCTTCATCCTTAGTTAATAAATATATGTTTCAAAGCGATCAAAAAGTGAATATCCTACTGGTAAAATTAGAACTTTTTGAATGTTTTCATTCTACATTCTTTCAAGTCATTTTCCGTTGCTTAAATCAGTCAGTATTTTCTCAGGTTTTTGTCTATTTATTTCATATGTGTTCCTTAACGTGAAATACTAGACTTTCCAGTTATTTGGCTGGATTTCTCTAAATAGCTTCTGAGGTATTCTGGATTCATCCTATGTAAAATACCTATATCAAAATAATTAAGGTGTATTTACTGAATCTACTCTTTGCCGATTGATTAGTTTTGGTATCCTGATCGGATGTCTTATTGCTGATGAAATCCCCGAGTAATAAAGTTTTGTGAAATAACAGTATTTCTTCGGCGAAGTGAATTATTTTTTGATATATCCCATGCATTATCCGCCACATAACCTAAAGTTTCCTGGAAATTCTCATTTGTTCCGAAAATTAAATTTTTAAATTTTCTTTTCAAGAAAAAACCCTTAACAATTTTCTGAGGCCACCTAAAGAAGAGTGGATCCAATACTTACATAAGTAAGAGTAAGAGTTCGGACAGATATTAAGGCGGAGATTATTTTATGAAAATTCAAATTTTTGTATTGAATGTAATTTTTGTCTGGTCAATTTTGGTTAAGGAGATTTGACCATCCAGGATACGTACTGAATGACAAGGAAGAATCACATATAGCAAAGCATACCGTCTTTAACTTACATGAATGGACTATTCCAGAAATATCTCCTGAATCTTTAAGCCTTACGTTATTCGTTATATTGAACTAACTAATTTCCATTATTTTTTAGAATTTGAACTTCAGAAAATATTTCACAATAAAGAAATGGATTTAAAAGAAGCGTTAAAAAGTATTACCAAAGAAATCGTCCGCAAACTTTAAGAGCGTCAGCTTTAAAATAATCAAAATACCTAATTAATACGGACTTTTACTTCGATATATTTAAATAAAACTTCTCTGCAAAATATTTGTTCTCAATTCTCTTCTTTAAAATGTAGATTGAAAAACAAAATAGCTTCAAGAACATAGTTAATATTTCACTGAACATATCAACGTTAGCGATATAATAATCGAAAAATTATTAAAAGATTTGGGACCAATTTCCCTAAAAATGACAAAACCACCAAAATTAATGTACTCCCTTAAAACCATAGAACTGATGTTCGTAAATGATATTAAACATTTTGAAGCTAATGAAAATAAATGCAAAGGTTTTAAGTGTAATTTTCAAATCAATTTTTGAATTTAACTACACCAAGAGTAAAGCTGAATCCAATTTACCACTTAACGTCATTACTTTCAAATAACACAGGTCATAATTTAGATAAACACCGAAAAATTTATTAATACGCAGCAGATTACTTAATTAAAAATCCGCCGGAATTCTTGTTTTAGTTTGCTCCCTTAATAAAACAGAAATTGCAATAACTCATTTAATTAAGGATTTATAACTTCAGACGAGGCCGGGAGTCGTTTATGACCTCTAAAATGGGAGTACGAATTTTAATAAAGCGAAATGTTGTAAATTGCTGGCTTACCAGATATTCCCGTCGGTCTAAACCAGGAATATGGGACGTAAAAATAATTCTGTTAGAATACCCTTGGAAGTTAATTTATTTTCATGTTTAATGCTCAGTAACCTTTTTTTAATTATATTTATCTATTTGTTTACGCTAAGATCAAAGATTTTGTGATAAATTGTTTTATTGACATATAGAATCTAGGCAATCATGTGTTCAACATTTACTCTCTTTTCGCTTTTACTATATAGATATGACCCTTTCGCTGGCTCATGCTTATTAGATGGAAGCTCAAAAAGGAAGGGAAGTTAGCGGGGAACAAGCATGATATTTCACTATTTCACCCTCGTTTATCCTACATCTACACGCCGCTAAGGGAAAAACTAACGCAGGGATTATTTGAATTTCGAATTAAATGTAGTTTGTATTGCGAAGTGATAAAAGTTATCACTTTCCCTGTACCCTATAAAAGCTATTTTGTCTTAATCCTTAGAGTATTCCTAGTTTCACATTTTTTACCAATTATACTAGAACAATTCATTCTGAACACTATTTGAAACAGAAGTACAATCAAAACCAAAACTATCCTTTAAAAATGAACAAAAAAACTATCTTGCATCACTCTTTTATTATTTAACTTAGTAGTTCTTAACTTAGACCTGCCATTTAATGATCTAAAGTTTCATAAACGAGGAAAAAGCTGCAAATAAAAACAATGAATTGATCTCAATATTTATCCTAGAAGTACGTATCAGGTCTTCAATAATAATATATAGCTATGCCGCCGTATCATTGTTTTCAGTTAAATATTTATAAATAATATTTAACTTGAAAACAATGATACGGCAAAATACTTCAAAACAATGATACGGCATAAATAATATTTAACTTGAAACAATAAACAGCATATAAGCTTTTTTCCCATTTTATGTAGTATAATGTACAACTAAGTACTAATCTTGAAATATACGACCTACTTTTTTTAATAAGAAATTTTTAGGTTTTTTTTCGGGAGCAACGATGTGATGAACTATGTAAATATAATATATAACATACCTACTACATTTACAAAACGCAACCTCAGTCTCTCTTTCTGTCTGTTAACGTATAAATCAACTTTTGATGGATGAATTATGTCGCAATTTATAATGTCGTGCGCATACTCTTAATATATCTGCAAGGTTATTGAACTTTCCGAATATTTAAAACTATTTACCATATAAAGCAAGTTGTGGAAAGATGCGTTGTAGGTTGTGATTATTTTAAGATGTTTAATTTTATTTCTTGTATGGATTTACAAAAAACCGTTGTAACTAATACTTATTATCTTTGATGTTAAGTATAAAAAGTTCCAAGCATTTCTGTTTCTTTTTTTTCAATTTAACAGACAAACATAGGATCTTATATAGTATAGAATCTGGTGCACGTGTTCTATATATTCCAATTAGTTTAACCCGGTTTAAAATCAGTTATAGGTGGTGATGATATCACATGGCAGGTAGCATTGGTTATAGTTTCTTGCATTCTGAAAAATTCAGTTTCCCATTTCCCTAAATTTGTACCGAAATATATTGGGTTTATCACAGTCTTAACGTCTTAGACCGAGCAATGCACCTTGGTGTCACGAGTTTGATTTCCGGCTACCCATCGAGCAGAATTGGGGTGATATTTTTAATTGTGTAACTAATATGCCAGAGACGAGTAACTGCAATCGTAAAGCCACTTAACTAACGTGGCATTATCTCCAATGCTACGCGCGTTAGGATAGGTGTACATAATTAATGAACAAAAGCAAGTTGTGTAAGTGTGACGATGATTGAGTAAATTATTGAAATTTTCATTCCACCTTTTATATATATTTTTTACCACTTAAAATCTCTTCAATTTACCTTCACAAAAGGTAGTTTTGATTTTTTTTGGGGACAACATTAATTTTATAGAAAAAAGTTCTGTTTTAATTTTCTTATCTAAGATATTCAATATCCTGCGAGAGATTTTCTTAGAAACCCATATGGTGTTTTGGACTTTCATTTTTAAATTTGAGTTTTTTTTAACAACTTTTTTGCTAGTTTCCCTTTCCCCTTCATTCTCATGTTTCTTATTCTGTACATCTAATTCTTTGTTGAAAATTTTCATTATTTTTCCACAATATTGATACTTACATCAGTAATAACCTCTTTATATATTTTTCTAATTGTTTAATGACGTCTTAGATTTGTTTTAAATCTACATCATCCATTGTATTCTCCGACCATGTAAATATGAGTTTATTGGGTTACCTTTAGTACTTCTGAGATAAACTTTCCTTTTAAATGACTTCGAAATTAACTTCGAAAATTAGAAGTTTTAGCTCACTTTTTACTAAAAAAGGAACTATAAACAATGTTGATATTCCCACAGCAACACATTCAAACCAAAACTCATTCGATCCTTTACATGTATAACACTCATTTTTTTTTCAAAATAAGTGAAATGTTTTACCATTTTCTCTAGAATATTTCACTACATTTCGTCAAAATGAGATCTCGGTGTCATTTTACAAATTTCCTTATGTTGAATTCCTGTATAAAAGACAATAAAATAGTGTACCATAATATATTTTTTCCCTAATAATTTTTCTAAAAATCAATTGATTTGGACCTAGAAAAGTAACTTTTTTTAAAAAATGTATGGCCTACATAAAAAAAAGTTAAACTTACCATTCAAATATTTACAGAAAAGTGAAAATAAATTTCTTAATGGAAATAGTATATTTTCTTAATTATCTATTATATTATTCGTGAACCGAAAATGACTTTGTAAAAGCATGATCAATTTTTTATTTAAATATGTTTTTATAATAATTTTGCAGAGTAAGTCAAAAATATCGTTCTTTTCTTATTTCGACATTTCTTACCATCGCTGACAGATATTTCCCTCTAATTAAGTGCGTTAAGTGTAATTCCAAAGTTGTTTTTTTATTGTTTGAGATTATGTGTAAAATAGTTGTAAAACTAGTACATAAAACGTCCAACCCTTTGACACCTTTACCTCTCTATTTAAAAAACTGATAAAATGAATATTATGAAAGAACGATATTACGAGAAGTTTATCTAAACCATAACCGTGATATTAAATTTCATAATTTTGGAGGAACCCACAATAGTTGACCAGTGTGAAATTGCGCTAGACAATATATTCACTTTATGAAAATTTACAAATTGTATAGCAGACTATTAATATTTACAAATGGTATATCAGAAATACTATGTTTCTCCAATGGCTTATTTGTAACAAAAGAGTGCCAAACACTCTTAGTTCAACTTCACTTCTTAGTCCTACTCGTACTTAACAGGTTATGTTTTAATGCAATACTTTTTCACAATGACATATTTTTATATCATTATTACTTCTCAAGAAATAAACTAAGTAAAGAAGCAAACATTTTTTTTAATTTCGAATTATCATATTTGTTTTTTATTCATAGCAAATCAAAGTTTATCAAATTATTGACATAGATATAATAATAAAGAAAAAAATACTAAAAAGTAATTACAGTCATATCGCTAAAACGCCCAACTACACAATAAGAATAGCTTAATAAATAATACTATGTAGATAAAATGGGAACAATAAAAACACAAAAACTGTTCTGCCCGAAAGATTAGTCCAAACAAACAATTAAATACATAGATTTCGTAAGAATTTCATAAGAACTTGTGCAGCTCAGCAACTTGTTTATACTCAACACGAAATTACTCACAGTTGCTCATGTCACAGTGTCAAATCATACAATTTTAATTCAAACGCATAAACTCCTATAAATCCACTAACAAAAGGTTACATAAGTCAGATTAAGATGACAACAATACACACACAGGTATCAAATGACCACACCACCAATACTGCAAACTCATCGTCCTCGCCTCCCGGCTTCTTTGCCTCTAGTATATGTACGAGTGTGCGCAACGCCGAAACGTATACTACATAGGAACAAATCAAAATTTCGATGTTATAGTTATGACTAAATGACAAACCTGAAAAAGGCCAATATTGTTGTAACCATATAAATCATATCCGCACGTTTATATCAATTACGGTCCGCCCGTTTAGCCTAGTGCGTTTTGGCAGCTACTCTTTTATTCATAATTTGGGAACTGTCGAAGATATCGAAATAGCCATTTAAAAAAATGTTGGTTTCTGTTAAGAATTTTCAAAGCGTAAACAAACACTTAAATTGTATATGTGCACAAGGATATGAGTGTTCTGACCAGATAATTTATCGACATATTTAAAGAAAAATACACACAGAAAAAGAACTACTCGTTTTCGAGTATTACAAATATATACATAGATAGACAGACAAACATACGAATAGACATTGCCTTTTATAAAATGGCAAATTACAAATTGTTCCCGCGAGTATTCTGGTATGCTCTGTATAAACTAAAAGTGTAATATTACATTTATAGTTTGCAATTTGCATAACAAAGACTACTTGAATAATAATTACCCCTGTCATTACTGTGAATGCACAAGTGCAAATTTTTATTTCCGAAAATGATTGGTTTTCAGTGCGACAGTCCGTCGCTCTACCGTTCACCCCCAGAAAAATCGCAATCTATTTTCACTGGTCTCGTCTCCGCCCTCGGTTAATGATGACAAAAGGGAGACACGTCATAACACCTACACAAGCAGAACTGATTCGCCGTAAAGGAACATAATGAAATTTGATTTTACGGCGGTAAATTTTCAAATAATATTTATTTTGAAGTCGAATATTGATTTATGAATTTGACAAATTTCGTTGTGAAACGAGAAGAATACAATAATGTGAATACTGTGATTTGTTTGATTCTAATGCCACATATTTAATCCAACTATTGTAAAATTTAATTGTGGTAGATTATGTTTATCATCATACTTAAAAATAATATGGGGCAATATCCCCGTTTTCGATCCAAAAATTATATTTGTTTTAAAGGAACTAAATCACAAAAAATGCTAAATTAAAAAAAAATAATGGCATCTTAAGAGGAAAGCTTGGCGTATAAGTAAATAGTATGTGTACTTATGCCACGAATTATGTAATTTAATTAACGTTTTAGTATTGCCTGGTATACTCTAGCGTTCAAATAATTCTAAAAATGAATGCCGCCTGCACGGGTATACTAGACGAGAGTGTTTTCACGAGTATTTCTGAGAATAAGAAATAAACTGCATAATGACTGCAAGATATTCACATATATCAGCAACATTAGAAAAGAATGCGAAGAGACTAAAGTTATAAATTATACTCTAAACAACAATTCATTCCGACATAAGTAGCTCTTGATAGTACTTTTCTGTAAAAATGCTCTATAAATATTGCAACAAACATGGACGTCGAAAAGGATACAGAAATTAGTGTGAGAACTGGCAACTAATACGTTTAGAGTAATGTAAAAACAAAATTTTATTCCCAAAAATGTTTATCTATGTACTGCAGTGACTTTAAATAAATAAAATTACCTGGAATTGCTTTAATTAACCTTAAGTTGCTTTAATTAACCTGAAGTTATATCAAGTATAAATAAACCCAACAGCAAACGAATGGAAGAAATCCATTTTTCTTCATGATCAAAATAGTGAAAAGCCTTTAAAGCAAAGACAGAATACCATAATTTCAGTCACTGATTTATGATTTTTCTCTTCTAAATTACAAGAAAATACTTATTTAATTTATATACGTACTTTATTGAATATATTTGGCGTTAATTTTTTAGAAATCCATTCACAATTAAATGAAACTACGTGATGTAATATTATTTCTACTTTCTTTAAGTTCTTTACCACGGCCTAGGTTTCGTTGTATTACAATATCTTTAGGTGGGCTATTAGCAAAGATTAACTCTTAGGAACATCCAATAGCATTTATATGTTTCAAAAACAATAGTGGAAGCCGAGTTTGTGTGGGTTTTCCCACTGTTTATGTTAATGCGTTTATTGTAGGGGAGCGGTGTAGGTTGTATTATATTTTATTATGTACAATAATTTTAGTGAGGGTAACAAATTAAATTGATGTTATTGTATGAGGTTATACAATGCAAATGTTCCGGTGTATGTAATAAAATTAAATGGAAGTAATGCTCAGTAATATATTTATACAAAAGCAAGGGTACCTGAAAGTTAGAACAAGTTTATACCACTAATTCTACATATCTCTCGTTTTATTTATTCATATATTTATTTATTTCTTTTTCTTTTTATCTCTTTTTTTATTTATTTATTTCTTTTTTATATACTTATATTTATATGTGTAGTTGGGCTGAAACTAGCTAAACGATCGTATTAATCAGATGTTTCAGAATTACTAATAAATTCAATACAGACGAGACACTTTTCCGTTATGGCTAATTTCATTACAAGCTCTATCCACAGAGGGCAATCAGAAATATTTTATATAAATTATGTTTATTTACATTCTAGTGGCAAAATATAACACCCCAAATAAATATGGCCCAAGAAGTAATATTCCAAAATATGAAAAATAAATATCCATATGATGCCAGAAAAATAAATTTCCTTATGTGGATATGTGAGACGGCGGTCAATCGTAAACATGAGCAGATTACTTGGTTCTATCCACCATCACTTGATTTCAATCAGATCACTGTCCGATCACTTGGTTTCAAGCAGATCACTTGTTTCTGTGTTAAGGAGTCATCTTCAATTAGCTTTAAATGCAAAAAAGGGAATATTTTAACGAATGCATATTTTTCATTTTACTCACGTATAGCTTTGAATGGATGCACTGATTTGAGAGCAACTTTTATTTCTTAAGAGAATTTCACCCAGAATGAAAAATTTAAATTTTTTAAATTTCTGCAGCTCTTATAGATAAAGAAATTATAAATAAAATAATGATAAAAACAGTAACGTAGGAAAAAATAAACTATTAAATCGTTACTTTTCTCCTGCAACTAAACTTTCATCAAAACGAGGCAATGCGTGAAAGGAAATTGTATCTTACTGAAAATTTAATAATAAATCAACCAAACTTGTATTATGTGACAGATACGTTTAGACGATTTCCTTACAAGGGTAGTAGTGGCAAACTTATGCGAATTATAACAGAAAATAATAATATCTATAATCTGAGTTGTTCAACATTGTAACAATATAAAGGGCATTAAACCAGCAGTCAGTTTTCTCTACTGTAACTTTTAGTGTATGAAAAAAAAATTAGATTTTCTTTTACTTCCGGAAATAGCTCTCCGATTATGACTAAAAATAAAGAGTATCACTTGCGGACCAATACCAATTACTTGCAATTTGCCTGATTCTCATCCAATTAGATTTTTCAAACTTTTTAGGACACAGCTTTATGTTTTTGACGATATAAGTCATAGGCAGAATGATTTTTTTACTTCAAAATGTATTGTTTTGTTCAATCCACCTGTCACTATCAAATAAAAAAGAGAGTAGTCAATACATATATACTTATCGGCAGACTCCGATGCACTAATATTTGCTTTCAGAACATTCGTCTTTCCTGGATGCTAACGCAATAGTTTCTTCAGTTTAATGAAAATACAAAAAAAAAATTCTACTTTTAACCGACTTCAAAAAAGCAGGAGGTTCTCAGTTCGACTGTTTTTTTTAAATTTACATTACCTCATATGTTCAGAATTTGTTAACCGATTTCAATTATTCTTTTTTAGAAAAATATACTCCCAGCATGGTCCCATAAACATTTGGTAAGGATCTGAAAATTAAAGATATATCATAGATTTACCCAACATCGAATAACATAGGTGCTGTGATCGAGTTTCGGCGACTTAGGTTCTAATTATATTTTAATAAGATACGACTAAGGGCCATAAATTTGCTTTTTAACAAAACATAAACACAATTATGAAGCAGGAAAGTGGTAGCAGGAACTATTCAATGACAGTAATTTTATATTATAAAAAATAGTCATATAACATTACAAAAATAAAATGGTTACCTGTTAGCAGTGTATTATTATTATAAACCAATATTCGCCCCCCTGCGCCAACATTTTTCCAATCTTGCCACTAACCGACCATAGATAATGCACTCCACTGACCGAACAACTGAACGAAAAATGTGTGCATTTGCAGTGGGTAAGTGAGTGATAGCCAATGACTCTATACTACATATATACTACGAATAGTACACCGTAACTATAAGTTAAATGACATCACTTCTCTGCTCCGTTTAACCTCGGAGTTCGCGGTCGGCTCCATTAGAGTCCATGGCACCAGTTTTAAAAGTGGCGGATTTAAAATGCAACCAATCTCTTAATTCATATTTTCTGAAGCAATGATATAATTTAAGGTAAAAGGACGTAACAATGAATTAAATTAAAAATTCGTACATAAAAGCACCTGTAAATAACATTTCTAGTGCAGACACTGTCTTTGCATATTTATTAAAAAATATTCAGTTATAAGCTATATATGTTACTCTGAGATATGTTACTCTCCTTTGTTTACAAATATGATATAATATAATCTGATATATGTTTTTTATAATATAATTTGAGATATGTAAGATGCGCATATGTAAGAGTGCACGAACACGATCTATTTTTTCTATTAAAATACCCGATTAAACAAGTTTAATAGATCTTCTAAACAGTCTCCTTACGAGAGCATATGAATGTGATGTACTTGTAGCCAATGAGATGTGATCTTGTCTTATTTTATTCAATTGCTGTAGTTTGTCAATTTTGTTTTAAATCTATTATTTTTCTAACATGCAACATTAAACATCTTTGACATTCCATCGTATTTTTAATACGTTTAACACGATTGTAATTTTAATAACTTGCATCTACCGGCACAAGAGACAATTATGCTTGTAAAATCCCAATGATCATATTTTTTCAGTTACTGGGGTTATATTAACATAATCTTCCTTTCCCTGAAACAGGTATGGCAGGGAGATTCAACTGACAAGGAATAGAGGAAAATATCTAAACTTTTACCTCAAATTAATGCTACGCTCCATTTTTCTAAACGTCTCATTGCTCTGAGGAAGTTGATGTAAGAGAGAATACACTCTCCCCCGTAGCGACTGCACAGTCGTGAACGCGCTTTAAATATTTTACGTTCAATCTACGTGAATGGCTTGTTAAAAAGTGAAAGCTGAAATGTATTTTTCACTCTTTACAATATGTAATCTGTGTAGCCGGTAACAGTAAGCGTTTATTTATTCGACTTTATAAAATTACTTCTAGTTTGATTTGTATCCTGTTTCTGTATATATGTAGTTTAGAAAATTTACATGTTTGAGTATTAAAACTATAATATTTTCTGAAAAAGTAAAACAGGAACAAATATAAGTTGTAATATTATATATATATATATATATATATATATATATATGTATATGTATATGTATATGTATGTATATATATATAAATATATATATATATATATATATATATATATATATATATATATATATATATATATATATACATATATATAAAGTATCAGGTGAATGACAGGAATCTCGAATTTGCAGACTTTCTAATTCAAATTAATCCTGGTCCTCAGACACTAAATCGAAGGTCATCTTGAAATGTATATCATAAGTATATACATGCGGGCGCGCACGCATGGATATATGGATATACATACATACGTGTGCGTGTGTGTCTGGGTTTGTGTATATATGTGTGTGTGTGTGTGTTAATTGTAAGCATTCTGAAAACTACGTACCTTATTCAATAGGAATGAAACTTGGTGTAAAAAGAAACTAATGCAAAAGCGAAGTTAAATTCTTAGATGGACAAAATGAAAAAAAAATTGCTTAAAATTAATTTTACAAAAAGGAAAATGCCCCCAAAGTTTTTTCACATTCAGCCCGTGATAATTTCGACACCACCATAAAACATCATTTCATAAATCTTTTAGAAATTAGATATTTGCATCAATATTTTAATATAACTAATAACAATATTCTGGGATACGGAAGTACATGTTAATGTCAAACATATCGAATTTCTTATGGAAAATACTACTTGATTTAGTGACAGCCTAATGAACATCACAAAAAGTGGACGATTTCTCTCAAAAATTACTTTAGATTTCGGGGTATAATTAGCCTTTATGTAAAACTAAGATATGTCTAGCAACAAATATGCATTCATAAATCTTCCCGTTCGAAAATTTGCATTGATATTATTTTTAGGGTATATATTTTCTTAGGTGAATGATGTAAGTACACAATCTAAACTAGATACGTAAATATAGTAACCAACCAAGTAAAAACTCACTAAAAAACCATGTTGTATTATTTACAAAATAAAATCAAGTTTAAATTTTAATAAAAAACGAATTAAATTTCTTGTGTAATTAACTATGTTGCTTAAATTATTAAGCAGAAATACCACATTTTATTAATTAATGCAATATATACCTCTCGTACATTTTCCTTATTACTATTTTCCTCAACATATACATGGAAAAACATACAAATTGGAAAAATATGCGAAATTCATTATTATACGATATTTCTGAAGTAATAAAGCTTCGAAAATGTTGATATTTCTGAAGTAAATAATCAATATTAAAAATATAATACGAAGATACATTGTTAATATTGATACACAAGGATACCTTTTGAATATAGTTACATGAGGATATCCTGTTAATATAGTGACATGGGGATACCTTCATCATATTATTAAAGAGTATACCTTTTTAATATAGTGTCACATACTTATGAACGGTTTTATATCAACTTTCCGTTTCACGTCCTTTGCCGAAGCTTAGTAAACAATTCAATAAAGGAGCGTTCATTCCAAAAAGGAAAAATTTGCATTCAAATTTATGAAACTATTCAAAACTTGCGTACGAATATGGGCATTTTAACCCAGATAATACATGAGACCAACGAGATAATCAATAGTACAGAACACAGAAACAGGACAACAATGGATACACTATTCATTCTACTGCACGTCTTTTGCCAGATATATATTTATATGGTGATAATTTAAAAAGGTGCTGAATTGGTTTCTTTATTAACTTTAAGAGAATAAAACACATGTCACTTTTTTCCCTCTAACTTTTAAGGAAAAACCTCTAAAAAATTAAAATTACTTTTTGGTCTGAAAACAAAAATGGTTAAAAAAATAAAATTATTGTTTAAAAAAAGTGAAAAAGTGAAAGTTAAATTTTTTATCGCCAGTGACATCCATTCACTCTTGACCAAAGTCTTTATATCTAATGTTATTTTCGATTTTTAGTTCTTATTGCCATAAAAGCATATTTTTAAGTTTTTTAGCTATAATTTTGTTTTTATTTTTTTAGCCTTTTTTGCTTTCAGACTAAAAAAGTAATTTTTTTTATTTAATTAAATTATTGTATTGTTAAAATTTTAAATCATTCGGACGTCTGGAAGTGGACGAAAATTAATTGGAAAAATTTTGTTACTTTATTAGATACAGGCACGTACAGATAAGTTAGTGAAGATTTATTAAAAATAATAAAAATACACTTTTGATAATGTACGCACAGTTAAAGTTCTTGAAGTTTATAAATACAAAGGGGACATATTGAGAGTGTACCACAGCCTTAACGAAGAAAATGTTTGGCTTCACTATTGTCCTCAAACTTCATTTATACATTGTCTTAAAATATACTCTTCTATGACAGAAAGCAAAGTGTGTCTCATATCGTTTGAAAACATGGATTTGCATAACCTTAGAAACTAACTTTTATAAAATGGCTCGCACAATTCATTAATTAGAACAAGTCTCGTGATACACACAAATGATGAGAAGCATCCTCCCGGCGGTCCCGTCACCACCCGGCTTCAAATTGAACATTAACAAAAGCTAGTCTGAACACTGGCCGATGCCTGAATTGGACATTGCGTATTCATAAATACAATTGCACTCCGAACGAATTGTTATTCACTGAACGCGTAATTGTGACCATTGTCAGCAGGGTTAAGCGCTGGCATTTGTCATAATTATGTGTCATAAATATGTTGAGCGGTGTATACAAAAATTTTGAATAGAGAAAACGCTTAACTCTTAAGTTAAGATAATAGTCACAACCTACTAATGTTTAGAATTAATAATTTTTTTTTAATTTTTCAAAAATTTAAGATCTTTCTTACAAATAATATTCCACACGCCTAAACATCTTAATGAATAAGACTGGGTCCGAGAGACATAAAAATATTAAAGTGGATTATTGGGAGAAAACATTTGTAACATACAGACAGACGGAGATACGCCTGGGTTATCAGGGTTTCGCTTCTTTTCTTTTTATGTACGGAACCCTAAACAATGAGTTCGAAGAACTATAAAAGAATTATAAAAAACCCGTGAAGTACGAGTAGAGGGTTCCATATACATTTAGGCGCTTGTGAACATATAAGAGTTCATAGTATTTCTTTTAAAATTTCGATTGAATGGATATAAATGTTTGGCAACAATTAAATATATTGCTTATTTTTCTTTTACAGATGTGAAAGAGTTGTGCGTATTTAACAAATCAGGAGTCTAGAAGTCTTTGTATGAGTTACTAAAAACCCTATTTTTTCTTATTTGATATTAAGTAGTTTTGGAAATAAGGATGGGAACATATCTTTTTGTATGTATCTTTCAATATATCTCTTAAGATGGACTGATGAAATACATACTATATAGGCTGTCATACCAGACATGGACCAACCGAAAAGGGATGACAGGCCAAGCTATGACTAGGTTACTGACAAAATTTTGCCTTAATAAAAATCTCTTATTATTCGATATAAAGACATATTTTTTAAATTTGTAAAAGTCACTACTCTGGGTCAATATTTTGGGAGCCACGGATGCAACTGAGTTTTCCATCTGACACACTAATTGATAGTATGCTCTTAAGAATAAAGATTGTCGCAAAAATTGTAGTATTGTTTACTATTCATGAACCAAGACCCATAAAGCAATTTTATGACAGACTTTACATAACATAAATTCGATCTAAACGATTTATAAATAAAAAAATTAAATGATCTTGCTGCCTTTTTTTTTAATTCCAAAACTCAAAATATTATTTAAACTACACATTGTAGTCATCACTTGCATTCAAATAATTTAGAAATTTGCAGATATGCTGATTCAATTAATGTTTATACTTAAGTATCACCCTGGATTCGGATCTCAATTTAGTTGGTGCTATTAGACCGTTATGAAATTTCAAGTCATTGTTATATTCTGGAAAATTTCTTCCTTCTAAAATCAACATAAATAAACAATTGTGTCATCGCTTTTTCTACCACTGTAAAGACTTGAACCTGTTGATTCTTCAAAATGCTTAAACTCAAGTATATGATGTCAGACATCAATTATTCAATAAGAGGAACTCTCTAAAATATATTCTACAATTCATTTTGTATTACTTAAAATCTATAAATTTTCTATCAAAATTTTATTATGTTTATTTCACGATGGACGTGTCCTATATATAATTACCAAATAATAGGTTAAATAACTAGAAATCCTTCGAACCTAAAAATATAAACATATTTCTAAGCTGAATGGATGCTAACTCATATTCTTTATTTGCTTTGTAATATATCAAATTAAACAATCCACGCATACTTTTTTACATCTTGGTACCAGGTTTATTTATACACAGGTTGGGATGACTTTCAAAAATCCAATGCATGTTCCTTATACTAAACTGTTAATTATATATCCTAATTCAAATATACTTTCACTACTAGCATCATCAAATTATGTGATAAGTAAAATGAGAAATTTTGTTGTCTTAAAAAATCAAACCTCTCCTAAGTTCACCTGTGCTGATATCCACAACAACCGGTTTCTTTATGCTTCGTGCTTTTCTTTTCTCGTGTAATTTTTTTATCCAAATGTAAAAGAAATGTATTATTTTTATTCTCGTCATATAATACATATCCTCTCTTTCATTTTTATTTGAAACATTGTCAATTGTACAGCACCTACAAGTTTATAGAGCAACTATTAAATGACTGGAAAATATTGACGATTGAAATTTAATTGAATACTTTTAACTTAGAAATTTAATTGCCTACACTCGTGGCAATTAATCCATGGCCTGTACTACTAGGTTTCATTTAAAAAGTGAGAGAAATAAATAAATAAATTTGAAAAATGAATAACAGATATTCTAGCCCAAAGAAGCATATAAATCATGCGACACATAGCTGCTAATGGATTGGTAAGGGCGTGAAAAATAAAGAAGTATGGCAATAACGCTAATCACTGGCTTATAAAATATACTACAACCTTAAACGACTTTTCTCACAGAAAATGGGACCATAATAGACATACCTGAATTATGTTGATTCCATGACGTATTCAAGCTATCAATGAAGTGTTCTAGTCTTCAGAACCAAATTCGAAAATGCGAAGGGGCTCTGCCCGATAATTATATAGAAAGTCGAAAGGAGAAAATATCAAGATAATGTAGAATGAGTCCGTAAAAAAATCGATTTATATTTTAAATATGGAAAATTCAACGAAATTCAACACGACCAATATTTTAAATATGAAAAATCATACTGAAAAATCTTGTATAAAATTATTTAACAGATTTTCCTGTTATTGTTGCAATATTTGTTTTTTGACGTAAATATATCTTGGTCCTAGTTTTTATTCTTTTATTATATAATTTTAAGTGAACTAAAGTGACTCATAGAAATGTAGGTAAGCTGAGCTGGTAAGATGATGCATTTTGCCATAATGAAACAATAATAATAAATAATTGTTAGTTAATTATTTTTTATTTGAAAATATGAAAAATGATATCAAATATTGATTATTGCCTCATCGGAAAACACCGCCAATGATTCATCGTACTGGATGGAAAATACAGGTACTCATCTGTATTTTCCATAATTAATAATTCCATACTTAATTTTGTTCGATAATTAGCAAAACGCGAAAGAAAAATATAGATCGACATCGAGACGATGACGCAATGCCTAGAACAGGCTCGTCCAATAGCCCCCGGGCGACGATGCGGCCCGCAAAGGCCCTGTATCCTGCTCGCGAACTAGTTAAAACTTTAAAAACATCAATAGAATATTGTGAAAATATTCATTAAAAAATATGCCTGTCAGCTGCACTACACTAGTCGATAAATGAACCAATAACGGTTAGTCAAAATTAATAATGTGTACATATTGGTAGATAGGCATGTTACGGAACCCGGCGTTGAGATACGGAACCTTGCAAAACACGTCAGTCTGATTGTCTTGCTCCCGCGAACTACTAATATTGTAGTTGCAAGAAATAATCAACCTTATAGTCTCCGCTATAGAGCCTGTATTAGCTTGTGCATGTACTCACACGTAGGCAATGATTGCATCACCTGGCACCCTAATGTCTAGACTAGACACCCTTGGCACCTATGAAAAATCTCTCGGTGTTTCTATGAGTTGCCGATATAAATATCCGCAGTGCTCACCGCGGAGTCAGTTCAAGTTAGGACACGAAAGCGAAAAGGAATAAGAAGTGCAATAACCAGCAAATATCTACGGTCGATTATAACGATAAATAACGGACGACTGAATATCTCTCTTGCGATTTGGCGTTGTAGTATTGTGGTTAAATAAAATTTATCGTCTTTTGAAGATATCGGCATTGTCTTCAATATGGAACCCGGAGTACGTAGCGAGAATGTAAAATTTAGTTATGACCCACGTAGTGCCCACACACAGATTGCATCATCCCAATCAGTTAGCCGGCGAAGCTTGTCAACGACGCACGCGAAAATTTTGGTTTTTTATAGTCTTGTTTTGCACATTTTTTGAGATTAGGAACAACATACTCGCCTCTAAAGTTTGTAAATTTTGTCATATTAACCCAAGTAAATAGTTTAATGTTGATGTTCTATATTTAATAGACTATAGTCCATGATTATAATTATATATGGTGTGGTATTTGGTAATAGTACTGATACATTTCAAATTCTATGGATTGAAAAATTTGAATTAAAATTTTCTTAACATGTTCATAAAAAGGTATGTGTGTACATAGTTTAGTTTTATTTTACGGTTGTTGCAGAACAGGATGTGAACCGAAAAAAATGTAAAATTAACGCAAAATATTGAATATTTAAAAAGAGTTGGACTGAAACCTTTTTTGTCACAGAACGCAATAGAAACATACTATATATGACGAAATATCAATTTGCAAGGAGTATAATATATAACGGTATTCTAAATAAAGATCAAATTCGAATCGATCGTATAAATTCGTTGAAAAAAAAATATAGCCGTTCAACAGGTAATGTTTAAAATACCAAAAGAAAATTCCGATTTGTCAAGGAATGCTTGGGAATATTCACATCAACAGTCCGTCCGGAGCTTTTATTAAAAACACAAGCTTGTCACATCAAACTGTAGCAAGGAGAATTGATGATATGTTCCAAGATATCGTTGTAAGAATTGTCTTTAAAAACACAATTAAAGAAATGCGTGTTCTATACTTGCGCTCTTGACGAAAGTACTGGTCAGTGAAAGTAGTTGACAGTTTTTATAAGAGTAGTAACAGAAGACTATATAGTGCGTTCAATGAAATATACAAACACATGACAAAATATCTGCGAAGAAATATTAAAGAGTTGCATGGAAAAATATGAGCTTCAAATCGAAAATCTTCGCGGCTTGACTACAGCTGATGCATCAGCAATAACAGGAAGAGCAAATGGTTTTGTAGCATTAATACGCAATAGCATCACATACACAATCATGCCGCATCATTGTATTATCCATCAAGAACAGCTATGTGCAAAAGTACTTGAACTGAAACACGTGATGGATAAAGTAGTGCAGACAGCTAATTTTATACGCGCAAGTGGACTGAATCACAGACAGTTTCAGGCTTTTCTGTCTAATGTATACTTCAGTCTCGTTCACTGGCCTAGCAGCGCAGCCACACTGTAGCGATTCTATTCTTTACTCAAAGAAGTAAAGATTTTTCTTGATAACAAAGGCCAAGATATTAGTTTTCTAACTAATGAGCAGCGGTTGGCTGATCTGGCATTCTTAGTTGATATAACTAAGTATCTCTCTGATATTAATCTAAAACTGTAAGGAAAAGATCAACTTTTCACGCAGTTATATAATGTTCATGTTCAAGCTTTTATGAAAAAGCTCATATTATTGGAAAAACAACTGGAACCAAAGCAGTTGGTACACTGGGAGACGTTATCTTCTAGAGATCAAGAGACAATGGAATTAAGCAAGTACGCGTCGTTGTTACGAAGGTTGAGGAATCAGTTTGAGGAGAGATTCGCAGACTTTAAATCATGAATACCCAACATGAAAGTATTTCGAAATACATTTAATATTCAAATTGAAAGCGCCGAGTTAAACCTACAATTGGAATTGATCAATAAACAAAGCAATTCTCTCCTAACAACAGCATATGATGGTTGCTTTCCGAACGGACTGATTGAATTTTAGAAAAAGTAACCCATATCCAAACTTTACCAAATAAGCTCTTCAATGAATTTCCTTATTTGGTAGTACGTACACTTGGGAACAGCTTTTTCTCCGCATGAAACATAACAAGTCAAAAATAATATGATCTTTATTAGACACCCATCTTAAAGGTATTCTGGCCATAGTCACTTCTAAAATATCAGCTGACATATATGTACTGTACAAACAAAAAAAATTCAGTCTTCTCATTAGTGCGATAATTTGTAAACCTGAGACTTTCTTTTTTTTAATAAATTATTATGTCAAAACTAAAATTACTGTTTTCTTTACACTTAAATTTCATTATGCCATTGGTCCGCTACGTTTTCAAAAATAATAAACCTGGCCCTCCAAACATTTATGTAGGACACCCCTGGTTTAGAATAATATTACATGAATGTAACATACTTCATTTATGATTAAATAATTTTTTTTTAACTGTAAGCTAGATATATTTCACTGAGAAATTAAATGTATCGTTTTTGGGAAATATTAAGGAAGCAATTATGTGTTTCTTTTTTAGCCGAAAAAAGTAAAACTACTTAAAGGTTGCGCATAAGAAAGACGCCTTAAGGACGCGCATAAGAAGAATAAATGTCTAAACTTACTTGCAAGATCAATGCAACCTACAGAAAAATAAAGTAATAGAAACCTACAAAATAGAAAACCTACAGATTGAGTTTACAAGGCGAAAAAACGAGCTCTAATAATGAAGTCAACCAGTGCAAACTCTAAGTGCAATGTCGATGGTTTATAGTTTGCATTTCAGGAATTTATATTTCGAAAAAAAAACAGATATTTCTCTTATAGACTTTTACAAGAAACGTTTAAATTTTACTTGTTGCAGTAAATTTAAAACTATGTAACTGGCTATAAATCTAGTATTGGGTAGAAATTAATTAAATTACATAGATTACGATGTATGCAGAGAATCGACAATACCAATAAATATGAATATATATATATATATATATATATATATATATATATATATATATATATATAAAGAAATGTTCACATTTTTTAAAATTAAGTGGCGTTTGTAAAAAAAAACCAACGTATTATTTAAGCTACTGAACCGATTACGTTCGATTGTAATCATTATTTAAGTAAATATATATATATATATATATATATATATTTACTTAAATAATTATTACAATCGAACATATTTTTAAGATATAATATAATGGCTTAATACTACTTAAACTTTGAAAACCGCGGATCTTGATCCAATCCCTACCTATTGAACTAGCAAGCATTGAGGTGCAATATTATTAATTCGTACCGTGATTTATAAACTGGAAGAACCATAGTTTTATCTTATTATCAACACGTAATGGTAAATACATAAAAATTAAATAAAAATGTATTTAATTTCTTCATAGCCAAGTTCATTACATGACGATGTACAGATACTGTATTTAGTATTTATAATTTCAATAGTACATACAGGAAAGTATTAACTGATCATATATTCATTTCATCACTGAATAACCTGGTACCTAATACGTTCTAAATATAAAAACAAAATAAAAATGTTTACAAAGGTTCACATAATAATATTTGAAACGCTATTTCAACACACAAATAGCAGAACGCAGACATGGTAAATTATTAATAGCTTCGAGAGAGCATTTCCAGGCAAAACGAAAAAAAAACCACCATTTGTATTTGAATGCAGGGGTCACAGAATGACTTTCAGAAAAGCTGAATTTGTACTCTTTAACTTACTCTTTAATTTCCGTTTTGAATGTTTACGAAAATAGCTGGCACACCATGTATAGAATTTTTATAACAAGGCTAACGTATCGTGCTTCTAACTCAACCATATTTCGCTCACAAATGGAGTAAGGCGTGCCTGTTAAGTTAACATTGATTTTAACTTCAAGTCACGTCGTTGGTAAGTAATAAAATACATGTAATATTCAAAAAGCTGTACGTTTTTTTGCTTATTGCATTTATAATGTCATTTCGTCTCTTGATTATCTTGTAACAAATTATAACAGGATGCGGTTCTAGTTGCATATCTGTTTTATGAAAACATTACCCAAAATATTTTAAAACTCAACTTGAATTGACTTCCTCTATATATCAAATCTATTACTCCAGGTTATCAAATGTAAGTCACGTCAAATATTCGAATAAATACGTGATAAAAAACTTAATTTCATTGGGAAATAGTATGTTTCTGTTACCACGATCCAAGTAAATATCTTTGTAAATTTCCTGAAAATATTGAGCGTATTTTCCTATTTATTTACCTTCCAGCTACATACGATACCACATATCCCCAGCTCTATTGTTCGCCCCAGTCCATACCCAATATGAGTTGTATTAACGGACAATAGGACTAGCGCACATTCAGTTTGCAAACGAGTTCAAAGCGTTCGAAGCAAAATACTGAATTATATTTACCGAAGATCATTTCATTTTCTTAAAAGTATTGGAAAATATTGTTGCACCCTAAGTTTTTATTTACAATATCTAAAGGAGTTATAAAGTCATTGAAATCAACTTCAAGTTTAATAATATTATACTGGAATCCGTCATTTACTTATCGTCGTTATTACGTTAACATTAATAATATATTTAACACCAGATTTTACCCGCACTTACATTCAAATAAATATAAATTATAATTTTACGAAATGATTTTAAATTAAATATTAAAATCATCAAAAAAACTGATACCTAACAACTTTTGGTAAAATGATAAGAATTTTATAAGTTAGCTAATTAAACTAAATGAAAAATCCAATCCGTTTTATTTCGATTGCATATTATTATTTTTTGAATTTGACAAATATGGAATCCAAGTTTTCCTGTATTCAATAGGCTTTTAAAATCTAGTATTACTATTTTTCTGACTTAGACTACAACGAAAATCATGAAATATTATTTTAAGAAACTTTTCACGCATTAAAGCCTTATATACATAGCACAAACACATTATTAAAATTTGGGTAAAATAATGGAACAAATAAAAAAAAAATATTATAAAGAGGATTATTTTAAAAATTAAAATAGAATTGTTTACTCACTTAAGGACTAAGTGTCTACTTAAGTGTCACCCACGTATTTGACAAGTCACTATCGTAAAGGCACATGATGATGAGTGAGGTCACGTAATGAATATAAATGATGATGAGTGAAGTCACATAATGAATATGAACTTTGTGAAATTATCGCTGATAAGAATTCAGTTACAATGCTGAAAATAAATAAATAGGTTTCTATCATAAGAACAAAAGGGCATATTAAAAAGAAAAAAGTTCAAGCATATATGTTAACACTCGTAGTTTATTTCATTTTGTGTACCAACCTATGTATATTGCAGAAATCAACGGAAAACAACCAATAAAAAAGTTTTAATTCCATTTTATACTTAATGTGAATTTCTATTTAATCTAATTATTTACTTTATTTTAACATATTTATATAGAATCTTCGCAGATATAAACATGAATATTAGTTTCATCGACGCGTCGTCTTGTCTACAATTAGGGTACTGTACGACAGAAAATTTATAGAATATGAAAATGATATAAGAAGTTCGATTTTAAAATTTAAATGAAAGTTGTAGTGTTAAAAGGCAAATATTGAACGAAATTAACTCTCAAAAATCCGTTCAGAGGCGAACAAAAATTTCTCGGCAGTTTCCACTCTATCGAATTTCTTTCATCTTATGAATATCGTCGGCTCTAAAAATAACTTTATAGGAAAAAAAATTAACATATAATCGACAGAATTATTCAGAACTAAAAAACAGCGTATTATGAGTGGAAATACGAATTATTTTAAGTGCAAACTAGAATTAATTAAAAATATGATGCCTTTTTTAAGTAATAAATATTTACCAATAACAGTCACGTAAATTGTGCGTTTGTAACTTATTACATTTTTCATAATCTACTTTTAGTATAAATTGGTAAATAAATTTCTACCTAAGTTTAACATTAAACATAGGGTAGAGTAATTCATATCGTATTATTTAAAATATTGGAATTCATGTGACGATTTTCGTCCTCCTATCAAAATATCAAAATATATTACCTATACTATTAATAAAATTGTAACAGAAAATATTAATGAAATGTATATAAGTAATACAAGCCAGAAAACCTGTTTTTAAAATTTTTGTGTATCTCCATGTTTATCAATTTGTTCATCAATCACCCAAAGTCTACTGACCAGATTTTGATGAAAATTGGTATGGTAATAGTCTATATCCAAGAGCAAAATAAAAGAGAAAATAAAAAATTGTAATAGCTTCTCGTATTCCGAATTTCATGCAAGTGAAACCGTGGGGCACAGTTGGTGTAATATATGTGCAAATTTTGCATCCGTAAAATCAACTAACGAAGAAATACAGCCAATCATTCCAAAAAATTAAATTACTGCTACAATTACACAACTTAATTTAGTTATCGTGTAAAACGAGTTGTCGACGAAATTAACTTTTTCGAAATTTTGACATATTATTTAAACTATATGTATTTAAGTTATTTTAAAATTTAAAAATAATTTGCCGTTTAGTTTTGGTAAAAATCGCTCTTAAAAATTGTACAAAAAATAGTTATTTCACCACACTTAATTTCATTAAAAAACGCCATCGAAGGATTATAATATTTTGAGGGATATTAGTATTTCGCAAAAATAGAAATCGGTTTAGTTTTGTTAAAAATCGCCCGCATAAATTGTACAACGGGCGTTTGTACAATTGTAAAATTGTTACGGGTATTTACAAAAGTAGAAATTTCACCACAGTTTTAATTTTATTTAAAAAAAAAACGTATTGAGCGATTTGTTTAAAAACTATGTCAGTGTAAAATGGTATCATGTCAACATTTTGGGAAAATTAAAAAAATTGTCTTTTAGTTTTGGTTATATTAATCAAAGAATTATACAATTAAATCATTGAAAAAGTACTAATTTCACCTCGCTTATTTTTTCTAAAAACGTGACGACCAATTTGTCTAAAAAACTAAGTCAATGTAAAATTATATTATATTAAAATTCTAAAGAAAAAAGAAAAATTATTTATCGTTTAGTTTTGGTAAAAATCGATTTAAAAAATTGTACAAATAACATTGCAGGAAAAGAAGGTAAAATATTTGTTAACTGTTAAAATGATGTTATAAACACTTTGGAAACCGAACAAAAATTATATAATTTTGAGACCTTACTATTACACGGCATCTACCTTAAGATAGATAAAGTCACAGGAATATATGCCATTGGCTGTGCCACTGTATATGCCACTGGACGTGACTTCATTTGTGGGAAATCCGGTATAAGAAAAGTTAATAGAAATTTATTTGTGTTTTTCTTCTCTCTGAACTCTTTGAACATAAAGTTTACTAAAAACACTAATAAATGGTGATAGTAGTACCAAAATCGTAATATTCACCAAGTGAGGTTGTTTTCACACAAAAAGTATCCTATATGTTACACGAAAGTACTATTGCCATGCCAAAGTTCCTCAAAATCTGTGCAGTAGGTTTTGGATGATTAAGGAACAAATTAACACACATACAGACATGCAGATAGATAAAACTTCGAAAAACAAGTTTTCTACCTTCTACTATCATTCTGCATGCAAAATCAATTACCCTTTTTAAAATAATTAAAAAAAAAAAATAAATATTTTCCACTTACAAAATTCACTCCACTAAAATTTCATTATATGTATAGATAACGGTTGAGACAATCAACGCCTCGACACAACACGGAGTAGAAATTTTCACACGCTGTTTCACTCTGTTACAAAAAAAAATTTTACAAACGAATTGCAAGGAGATTCGATCATACGTCTATTTGGGAGCATTTGTTTCTAATAATGTATTGAAATCAAAAGGTTTATGTCGATTACTAGTTTGATTTTTTACAACTAAATGAAACTACGTGATGTAGTATTATTTCTACTTTATTTAAATTCTTTACCACGACCAACATTTACTAGATCTGTTATAACCGAAGGAAGATAAAAAAGGACAGTAACATCACAAAAATTATGAGAACGTAACTCGTTCGAGCATTAATATTTCCTTTTTTCCTCTATATCGCAGAGACGTGGACACTATGAAAACTAACTAAAAAAAAAGAGGGCTGGGAAATGTGGGGATAGGGAAAATTATCATACTCACACATCCATACTCCAGATACGAAATTTCATAATGAAATTCTTCGAACTTATGTTACTGCATAGCAACGACAGTATTGAACGCCTGGCAAAGTGTCAAGTACCAGACTACATGAAAAAAACCGACAATTTACCTTCTAATAAACTACTAAAAGTTTCACTTAAAAATATATTTACAAGCATACATCATGTTTTGTTAAAATAAAAGGAATATAGCCAACGAAAGACTCAATCATAACTTTTCCCTAAACCAAATCAAAGAAAACAAAGGTTGTAAACTAGCCGTCGGTGCATTAAGTCACTAATATCCCTTTTTGTCCTTTACAATATTTGAACTTCACAAATAGATGTTTTAGCGCATCTATTTATCTTTTAATCCTAAACAGGCGAGCCTAACTAATTTATGTAAAATAATGAAGCTTTTTATTAAACCAGAAGAGTTAATTTATGGTCTAATTAAGGTGAATTATAATCCCTCGGGTGAGATGTATCACACGCCATATTCTTCGCGACTTGAGCAAGACTTGAGCAAGAGAGAAAATTTAAGTTCAAAATACGTGTAGAAGGAACTCAATTCACCCATAAAGTGAAAGCAATTCACCTACGTTCATTATAAAGGACAACATTTTTAATTCTTGTATGCTCTGAGTACGTTACCAGAATATTTTTCGACAACCTGAATGGATTTGAGAAATAAATAACTCGAGAGAGCCTCTTATTGACATCTTATTTTATCTCAAGTATGAACTAACATTTTGGATTACGTATTATCAATCACTAAAAGTGACTCATAATACGTAAGTCAAAATGTTACCCAAATTCTTTTCATACCCTATTAAAACCTTCCTTTTAGTTAGGAAATTTTTAGATTTTTATTTGACCTATTTCTACAATGGCGCAAATAATTTTTAACTGGATCTAATTTTGAATATCAAAAACTTTGTGTATAACGGAGATACATTGTGTAAATTTTGTTGTAGATAAAAAATGCTGTTTTTACTTAGGGGAAGTCTTCTATGTATATGAAACAGGAAACATAATCTTTTCATTTAAAAAGAAACCCATTTTTATGAGTAAAATGTAGCTTCTAAACTACAAAGAATGAAAATGTAATATACCTAGGAAAAATCAGTAAGAAATAAGGAAAGGAAATATTTATACTACCTTATTTACAGATATCAAACAAAACCCTTTCTGTAATTGATCGCATGCGGACTACAAGCAATTAAGCTAGCTTCTAACGAACTTTGCACTAAAACGTTTACAGTAAAATAATTGAGAAAAATACACAAGTTTTAAACATATTTATAACAAACTACACTATCTTAAAAGGTAAATTTACTTCCAGCATTTCAGTGAAAAGGAAGTTAATATCAACATGATCAAAAGCGTTTTTAAAATTGGAATAAGCCACATGCACCTGGACCAACTAATATTCACTAATATAACTAAGATCATACTTCAGTATATGACGCCAATGGATATGTAGCCTATAATAATTAGAAAACACTAATTAAAACTCATCTCAATGTCGCTCAAGTAACAAAAAGAACCATAAATTAATTTACATCCGTAACGCTGGGCTGACACTGCCAGCCATCGTTTCGTTGATGTTAAGGTTGTTTTAAACTACGATCGACCGATCGACCATCTGGCAGTAAGCCAGTATTTAGACATTACTTTCGGTCACTAACGCTTCTCTTGAAACCATCCTCTTTAGGCAGTAAGGAGAATAACTTTACTACTAGCTATTTATATATATATATATATATATATATTCATATATATATATATATATATATATATATATATATATATGTATATATATATATATAGTTTATATATATATATAGAAATAGCTAGTATGATTTTACACCTATATGCATATGGTACTATATATATAGTTTATAGCTCCAAGGTGCTCCAAACATTTATTTTATTCGTGTAAATCATTTTAAAAGTCATGTAAAATAAGTAAGTAAATTTAATTTCAAATTATTTCTGGTTGTATCTACGAGGTTTTTGTATTTAAGAATAATATGCATTCAATCATATATTTGTCAACCCGTGTCGATTTTGTTAAATGACGTATCCAATTATTTATTTCCACTGTGCGAATCGTACTTAAAAGTCGATAATGAAAATAAGTCACTTTCTTAAATTATTTTCGCACCTATGTTGAACTTTTAACTTAGCACGTTTTGTATACTTCTCCGTCGAACAATTATGTCAATTCCATTAAGTTAAAATACTTAAAAAATAAGTTTTGTTGTAAATGTTTAAGTTTACGTTGATTTCACTTCTTAGTTTTAATTTCATATTTATATTAAATATTCTATAAATAATCCTCTATTCATAAATAAAATATTTTATTCACAACAACTTCCTGATATTTTTTTTGTAAAAACAGATATTGTCATATTTATAATCAAGTTCTTGAATCACATTCATTGCGAAAATAAATTTTATGCAACTTCAACAAAAATAAATTAATGCCTTCGTAATACTTTATAATTTTTTACGTTTTGTATTAGACGCGGATGAAAATAAAGAATTTCCCCAAACAAGAATATTTAGAAATAACCATTTTCTGCATCAGCGTAAGTTTGAAATAAAGTAATAAAAATATGATAGTACGATTTATGAGTATTAACTAATGCCATCAAATAATTTTATTTGTCAAACCAAATGAAAAATTATCAAAAATTACCCCAGTAAACAATAATTGATTAATGTGTCCAACCAATTAATTTATCAAATAAAAATATTTGTGAAACTCTGAATTTTTGACACTTGTTTCAAAATTCGACAGACATCGCATGTGAAGTTATAACTCAGCATCGCTATTTATAGTGAATACCTAATTTAATACAACAATATAATTAACCTTAATTTCACGATACTTATAGAAACATCAATCCACAATATGATTTTCCAAAAGCGTTCGTGAAAATGCTTGACTCGCGCTTGGAAAATATTAAATTACTACCGAAGATATTATAATGCCATCAAATACGGCGAAACCCATAGGAATTCACTTTAGGCGAGCAACTGTTAATTAATTGCTATGAATATATAAATGGCCTCTAACAGCTTAGTAATTGTAATTATAGGTTTCCACGTACACTAATAAGTAGAAGATATGTCTAATGTCCACAAAAGGAAGTTTATTGATATACGCATAGTTGGTATGTATAACAAAGAATCACTAGCGTTTTAATTACTTTTACGCAGTCAATAAATAAATACAACTGCAAATTGAGAGATTTTTACAAAATTGACCGAATGGGTGTTAGAGTATGCATAAGGTAATTTTCCGTATTTATCTACAAGTCTTCTAATTGTTTACGCAAATTAATATAAATAAGCTGAATTTAAAGTTCTACTCAAATATTATCGGAAATCATTTTAAAGCTTTTTATTTTAGAAAAGAGACTTTAAAAAAAAAGAAATAGTGAAAGTATCTTCATTTTAATTTCAAAAGCCTATAGACATCAACAGGCTTGGGAGAAAAAATCAGAAATACGTTTTTTTTCATCTGAAGCATCTATTTAACTAAACTTTTATGCACATAGGTGTAAAACCATACAAACTATAAGACTACGATGGATACGAAAAAATTATGGATTTCAATGTTTCGTTACGGAACCCGAAAAAGGGATATACTCTTGAATAATATATTTCGGCTGGAAGCTGCAAACATTCAGGATGAAGGCAATTCACACAGTTTTATAATCTACTAAATATACTAATATTAATTAAAAATAAATAGCCAAACCTAGGTAGCTACAGATCAAAAATAAAAGTTAAAAGGACATCTATAATTTTCAATTCAAATATCAAACTTTCTTCTTATACAAATTGCTTCTCCAAGTCAAACAGAAATATATCCAATGTCACTACTTTTCTTCAGATGGCTCAATACATTCCAATACGCTTTAGGTGTCGTATTTTTAATCGCTCGAGGGGGTTTTTGTAGAATTTTGAATGATGCCATTTAACATGAATCAGCACACAAGTAAACATTTATTGCATGTATTATATGTAGTTATTTACTTGCGCGAAACGAAACTTAATACAAATCTGGAGCCAAGCTCCATCTTCGCTTTATATGCGATTCATTAAAGTGTTACAACATTTTAAAATGTCAATGCAAGTTATTTTTTTCGTGTACCGTATCAATACAAGTTATTTTGTATTTTGTGTATTTTGTATTTCATATAAATATAATACAGATATTTCTCATTTTATTATACTAGTGACTTTCTTAGTTTTCCACATGTACTTTTCTCACTCATCTCTTCCGCGTACTCTTTCTACGCTCGAGTCGGCCAAACTATCTCAACATTTATTTATATGCAACAATATTTGAAATACATTTCCTACTCTAACTTTCTTGCATACATATTGTTCTCCATCCGCCATCGTCCTTTTACTTAATTTTTGTCTTTCCTTTTATCGACAATGAGGTATTTAAATAAGCCAACACGCTCACTTGCTCTGTATATACATTGCCTTACTTTATTTCTAAAATTAAATGTACTTTAGATTATACAAAAATAGCAAAACCCACCTAGGAACAAATCAATTAATAGATTCAATATTCGCCCATGCTCATATTTGAAGATTAATAAAATTATTAACGCATTGACACAAAAATCATCAAATTGTAATAAAATTATTTTTGTCTGTATTCAATGATAATATTAAATTCTCTAATTTCAAAATGTACTTGTTTTATCGAAAGACTATTTAAGCGTATTTAAATTCAGTCAATCATACAATTTCGGTGAATATAACCCATACTTTTGTTGATGTAGTTAATACTATTGTTGAAACAGTGAATATTGTCCTCGTGAGACAATATTCACCGCTTCAGCAATAGTTAACATAAATATACTTTCTGTTATATTCATTTTTGTAATATTTGGTAATCCATTCGAACTTGCCGAGATAAAGACGTTAAATATAACGTTACTTCGTAAACTCTGAATTAGACTCGCATGTAAAATAATAAGTCGTTACATGAACTCATTCAAAGAAATGAATAAATATTTGGTTGTTTGGAAAGTATTGAGCGTTACAATTACATACATTTTTTTTAATTGTAATTCAATATTAGTTACTCTCGCGCATTTTGTTATCTACAATCCTTCGCCAACGGACAGGTAAAGCGTGGATTCCTTCTGATTTAAAACTTCGGGGCTGTAACTCAAAAAATTTATTACAATCTATATCTATTATTTAAAAGAAACGAACTCTCTTGTCGCTTCCATATATATTCCGATAAATACTGAAGCAGTCGGTAGCAATTGACCCATATTTGTATAATTTACCACCATTAATATACATTGGTGCATTCTAAAGACTTATCACTTTCTAAAAAAAAAACTCTAAGAAACGTTCTTTACTTTTCTATCAATCCAATTCATTTTTGTTATCACTAGTTGCAATTTAAGAAAATTAAATATTTTATTGCCCCTCTAAAATTTCCGTGTGGATATTTGGATCATATGCACTTTACAACTAGAAACATTTCGATCATATGAAAGTATACTCATTAAAAACTACATACTAAATTCGGAACCTGATGATTATTTATTATAAAAAAAACCATTTTCAAAAAAAAAATACTAATCAGAAATATGTCGAAATTTGTACATTATATCGTTATTTCTCACTATATTCACAATGAATTTATCGTTAGATATTACACATTTGACCCACACACAAAGGGATTAGAAATTAATGAAACTAAATCACTTAAATAAACTTTTAAAATTACTTTAAAACAAGGTAATTTTCAACAGTATTAAACGTCAAATAAAAAATATAATTATGGTAATTAATTTTCAAGATATCAATTTATAGTGTATTACGTATAAAAAAAATACAAATGATATATGTAACTGAAATAATTTCCGGCGCGGCTAATGTATTTAAAAAATTGTTTAAAAAATAACTTCAATAAAAAATGTATATTTCCCAACAAAATATTTGTTACAAGTATAAGCAAAATCCTAGCCAGGTTTGGGCTTAATTTAAATAATCGACAATAGATATTGTCATAGTTATTGTTGATTATTTATTGTAAATTGTAATAAATATTGTCAACATTATACTTTTTTAACAATGAAAAAAAATATATGAATTTAAAATATATTCTTGCAAAAAAAAAACGGGCACTTGTAGGAATAAACAATATCAGAGTTATTTTATTATTATTTGATGCATTGTATATGGCGACATGATGAGAATATTGTTATTAATTATTAAGATATCCTTTTTACCTACTTCAGTCATTAAAAATGCGAATAAATAAAAAAACGATGTAAAGTCCACAGACGAGCGTCGAACATCAGGAGCTCATATGTGTTCTATCGGATTGAGGTCGGGACTTCTAGCTGCCCAGTCTAACCGATGAATTCCGACCTTCTGAATATACGCATCAACGTCTCTAGAGCGGTGGGCGCGAGCGTTGTCGTCCATAAAATAGACTCGCCTCCAACTGCTGTTAATGCGGGTTGAGCTTGAGGAATAAGAACCTCTGTTTTGTACCTTTGCGCATTAAGTGTGCCATTTTCAATAAAAACTAACTCGGTACGATCATCTGAGTTAATACTAGCCCAAAACATTACGGAGCCTCCACCGTAAGTGGTGATTTCCTCAAAGCACACTTCTGCGAAGCATTCTCCAGGTCTTCGTAAGACTCGCCTACGCCGATTCTCACCACTAATCGATATACGTGATTCATCGGAGAATAAAACACTATTCCAGTCTTGTTGAGTCCATGACGAAACATTTTGAGCGAATCTCAATCTGGCAACTCGATGCTCACGGAGCAATGTAGGGCCCCGAGCTGGGCGATAGCTATTGACGGTTTGAAGTCTCCTGACTGTCCATAGGCTTACTTGTGTACCTCTGACATCCTCCAGGTAATGTTTGAGATCCACGTATGTAATTTGACGATTTCGTAACGCTTGACTGACTATGAAGCAATCGTCCCGTGGTTTATTGCACCGTTTTCTTCCAGAACGGGGCTTTCTACTGACGGAGCCCGTTTCCTAGTATCGTTTCCAGGTCCTTTGGGTGGTGGAACGGCTCACATTATACTGCTGAGACACATAATATTGGCTACAGCCTTCTTCAAGCAGCGCAATAATTTTACTAGCTCTTATCGTTTTTTTCAACCATACTGAGAACAGCAAACAGAAGTGAACTAGTGCAGGAAATAGCAGAAATTTAATTAAAATTTATGCGTTAAAATAAAAAAAACGAAACAAATGAAAAGGAACTTAATAAAAGTTGGATTTCATTTACTGCCAAAAAACACGTTTTTGCCAGTGAAAGAGAATTTTAATTCAAAAAGTTCACTTCAAATTTAGAACGTTCGTTTTTATGTGCCAGATACACTATACCTGCCAGTAACAATTACAATTAATACAACCTCTTAATAAATAGTATTTTGTTAATAATATGACAAAATCAAAACCGCCCGTTTTTTATGCAAAAGAGTGTATATTTAAAATTTAGACAACTACAAAGTAAAATGCATGCCATAAAATATCCAAAAAAATATAAACTTAACCTAACCTAACCCAACTTAACCTAACCCAAACTAACCTAACCTAACCAAACCCAACCTAACCTAACTTAATCTAACCCAAACCAACCCAATCCAACCCAAACTAACCTAAGCCAACCTAACCCAACATAACCTAACCTAACCTAACCCAACCTAACCTAAAATAATCTAACATAACATAACCTAACCTAACCTAACCCAACCCAATCTTACCTAACCTAACCTAACCCAACCCAACCTAACCCAAACTAGCCCAACCTAACCTAAACTAACCTAACCCAACCTAACCCAAACTAACTTAACCTAACCTAACTTAACCCAACCCAACCTAACCTAACCCACTCCAACCTAACCCAAACTAACCCAACCTAACCTAACATAACCTAACCCAACCCAATCTAACCCAAACTAGCTCAACCTAACATAACCTAACCCAACTTAACCTAACCTAACCCAACCTAACCCAACCTAACCCAACCTAACCCAACCTAACCCAACCTAACCCAACCTAACCCAACCTAACCCAACCTAACCCAACCTAACCCAACCTAACCCAACCTAACCCAACCTAACCCAACCTAACCCAACCTAACCCAACCTAACCCAACCTAACCCAACCTAACCCAACCTAACCCAATCTAACCTAACCTAACCCAACCCAACCTAACCCAAACTAGCCCAACCTAACCTAAACTAACCTAACCCAACCTAACCCAAACTAACCTAACCTAACCTAACTTAACCCAACCCAACCTAACCTAACCCACTCCAACCTAACCCAAACTAACCCAACCTAACCTAACATAACCTAACCCAACCCAATCTAACCCAAACTAGCTCAACCTAACATAACCTAACCCAACTTAACCTAACCTAACCTAACCTAACCCAACCTAACCCAACCTAACCCAAGCTAACCCAACCTAACCCAACCTAACCCAACCTAACCCAACCTAACCCAACCTAACCCAAACTAACCCAACCTAACCCAACCTAACCCAATCTAACCCAACCTAACCCAACCTAACCCAACCTAACCCAACCTAACCCAACCTAACCCAACCTAACCCAACCTAACCCAACCTAATCCAACCTAACCCAACCTAACCCAACCTAACCCAACCTAACCCAACCTAACCCAACCTAAACCAACCTAACCCAACCTAACCCAACCTAACCCAACCTAACTTTACCTAACCTAACCCACCCCAACCTAACCCAAACTAGCCCAACCCAACCTAACCTAACCTGGCCCAACCCAACCTAACCCAAACTAAGCCAATCAAACCTAACCCAACCTAACATAATCTAACCCAACCCAACTTAACCCAATCTAACCGAACCTACCCTAACCCAGCCTAACCCAATCTAACCTAACCTAACACATCCTAACCCAAACTAATCCAACCTTTCACAAACCTAACCTAACCTAATCTAACCTAACCCAACCCTACCTAAGCCAAATTAACCTAATCTAACCCAACCCAACCCAACCGTAACTAAAATAATTTCCGGCCGTGGCTGACGTATTAAAAAAATTGTTTAAAAAATAAATTCAACAAAAAATATGTATTTCCAAAAAAAATATTTGATTTGTTCGAAAGAATAAGCAAAATCTTTTGGTTCAAGTTAAATAATCAACAATAAATGTTATCAATATTAAACTTTTTGTTAGTAATAAAATTAATAACAAAATGACAAAAATTAACGTATGATTTTAAAATATATTTAAAATTTAGGCGACTACAAACTGAAATGAATGCCATAATACAAATAGACTTTATTGTTTCTTGTATTTTAGCATTATTTAAGCAAAATGTAGTTGTTTAAATTGACAAGAAAAAAATAAAATTCAATTTTGATAATTAATTGTTGTTATAAATACTTAATAATTCATAACAAATTATCCTTTTAATTGTATAATAAGTGGTTAGTGATAAAAGAATAAGTGAAATAACTGGAAAACATGGTTAAAATCTATTCCATCGCAAACTAAAACTTCAGGTACAAAATTTTTCAAATCTTTTTTTTTATAATAAATAATCATCAGCTGCAGAATTTCTTTCCAGGTATGTAGTTTTTTATGTGTAAAGTATACACATTAAAAACATGCGATGTCAAATAAATTATCTAAATGTTCCTGGTTGTAAAGTGCATTTATACCGAATATTTTTGAGTGCTAATTATTTGATTATATGGGAGTTAATGTGGTTAATTTCTATGTCAAATTTCAAACTTTTTCCGCAAACGATCTTTAAGAATAATGGTTTTTATAGATGAATAGATGGTTGGACACTTGAATGATGTTAAAATAGTTCTTTTTTCCGCTTTTGGAAGAAGAAATCCTCAAGACAATCATGCTATTTTTCCTATATATTTGCTTAATTTCATTGACGGAATTAAAATGTTGTTAAAATTTGAAATAAACTAAGTGCTTACTTTGAGTCATACTAAACTGAATAAAAAGAAAAAAATATATACAATTATTTTATTTATTTTTTAAATGTAAATATTAGTTTTACCAAAATTGTTTGGTGTAACTTTGGGTCGTACATATATTTGTATTTTTGGAGGAAGAAGTGATGAGTATAAAAAATACAATGCACTTATTACAGCAACAAAAATAGGTTGTATTTTAAACTTAAGTAAATTCCGATAAACTGACATACAAACGTTAGTTTTCTTTATTACTTTGGTAAAACATTTTATTTTTCCCGTATCGCAAAAATTTAAATCAGAATTTTGCGATAAGACTCCATATATAAAGAAACCTCACTTCTGAATTATATCTGTTCAACTATATTTCTTCCATCAGAGTAAAATGAAGAAAAAAATAATTATATTATAATTTAATAGAACACTTTTTTTAAAGGAAAATCGTATACTGTATTTTTTATTACATATTTAGTTTTATAAGACTTCTCTTTCCATGAACTATAAAGATCGGCAAGTAATTTACTCATGATAAAAAAAGAATGAGTATGTGAACTGAAATTATAAAAGGTGTCGTAGAAATTAAAACACCATAAATCAAAATTCAATGACAAAGCTCCCTTGTCAATAATTTCGTGAATTTAAATATTGTGAACACCGGAATTAGTAAACTAATAAAATAAAAGGTTGAAACTTCCTGCTTTGTTTGTCCAACAGTTTGATATGTTAGATATATACTTACAATGTAAATATAAATTAATGTAATCGCAGAAGTTTTGTCTTTATTGAAATTACAAAAAGTTTCGTTGAAAATACAAAATTATAAATCAAAATTCAATGACGAAATTCCCTTATCAATAATTTCGTGAACTTAAATATTGTGAACACCTGAATAAGTGAAGTAATCAAATAAAAGGTTGAAACTTCTTGTTTTGCTCGTCCGATAATTTGATATGTTAAATATATACTTATAATGTAAATAAAAATTATTGTAATCGCAGAAATCTACACTAGGTGTGGTCCAAACGACGCTCAGTAGATATTCGGATATCATAATTCAGTATTTCAGCCATAAAAATAATAACACAAAAAGTTTCGTAGAAACAATAGAAATATAAAATAAAATTCACTGACAAAACTTCCTTGCGAATAAGGAACTTAAATATTCTGAACACGGGAATAAGTGTCAGTCAGAATTTCCTACTTTTCTCATCCAATAGTTTGAGTTTGATATATACATATAACGTAAATGTAAACGTATGTAATCAAAGAAGGGTACACTAGATTTGATACAAACGATGGTAAGTACTTGGATGTTGTAATTCAATATTCGGACTCAGGCAACGTTACTAGTTCGATGAGCTCAAAGAGTTTAGACTGCGAATATCATGTGGAAAATTTTTATTATTAATACTACATATTGCACTCTTGCTGCTATATATGCATGACCACGCATATGCTGTAATTTCCTGCAGTAAAATTTATTAAATTAGGCTAATTATCTATATTGTATACAAAAATACAAAATACAAAGATAATTACCTGATTTAAATGTCATAACACACGCATATTCACGACTGCAAAAAGGTATGGAAGTACCGTCGTAATTGGCACAATGTATACTTTTTATCCTATAGAGCAAATATTCCAACAAATATTTTTATTATACTTTTAGGAATTTAATTAAAAAAATTATATCGAAAATATTAAAATGTATTAACTATTATGATACATTATCTGAAACATTGACCCTAAACAAAAATCTACTATAACAATTATATTTTTATAAAAATTCTGTAAACTGAATGTCACAGACATTACGAAAAAGACGTGAAGACCTGGGCATCAGGAGTAAGACTATAATCACCTTTATCGATAAAAAATATGTATCAAAAATCTAGTCTCGCGCATGTTTCCAATGTCCGAAACCTCAATGTAGTTATGAGCGACAGCCTTCCATTTCACCGCAGATAAGTTATATAATATGTCCGTGAATTTCGCGATACTAAGCGTATTAAGATGCTGTTTAACACCACCGTTCGAAGTAAGGTGAATTCGTATTTAGCCATTCATCTTCCATATCAACTAATTTACATCCTAATGTTACAAAAGATATGAAAAAGATTCATTCAATTGTTTTATTTGAAAACATTTATTCATTATTTATGTAAGTTGTCCGAAATTAGATGAAACTTAATAATTATCCAATACTGAAAAAAATTAAAAAATTTTTATTTTTTCAACACGCTTGCAGAAAAATGGTGTTTTCTTGTGATACGTTGTTTTTTGATACACAATAATTTATTAACATTCTTTTTTTCCTTTTAAAAGATTTAAAAACATAATTTACTTATATACATACATACATTATATTGTAATTTCGTTTGGAAATATTTGCTAATAATTTATCGTTCATTTTTTAAAGTGAAACTTTTATTGTATCGCCTCAGAATATTTCGTTTACCTATCGCATGTCGCAATACAGTCGGCCGCGGAGTGGGGGTAAAGTGAAAGGCGCTTGGCAGAGCAGCTGAAACCAATATATGGCTGTACCTATAGCTCTCATCAGCTGTACAGCGTTTACATTCTCACTTATTTTCGTGCAAGTGTATCGTGTTATTTGTATGATTTGATCTGTGTTTTCATGTAAATGTTCATAGTCACTTGATCGCGATGGACGCAAATATAGCTAATAAATCAAATATCCCGATAAACGAGGAAGACCGAGAATAGTGTGAAAATATCAAACGATGAATTAGTTTTACACCGTAAAAGGTTAAATGCCGAGAGAGTTCGTGCTTTTAGGAAAAGAAAAAAAGATCATGGTAAGTCAATATAATTTTTATAGTGAATTTATCAGAATTATTAGAACTGTCTGCTGGTGCATATTTGTTTAAATATTCATTTTAATTTCGAGTGTTTAAATTTTAAATTTATTTAAGATTTTTTTATATATATTCGATTCATTCAATATATTTAATTTTATTTAGGCCTCCCGTCATCTTCGCAAGCCGAACTAAACTCTGAGCCACCGGACAAAATTGGTAGACCGATATCAGATGTCACACCGAGTAGTAGTAGAGGTCCAGCGTTGAGTCCTGGATTTATTCAATCTGTCGCTCAAAGTGGTGAGTCCGTGTCAGAAAATAATGTGACAAAAAATGTTGCAGAAAAAATTCTAAATCAAAAGCGACTAAATGCGGAAGATGCCGTAAGTATCGTCAAAAATGCAAGCGGTTAAAATTGGGCACCAGTTCTAATCAAAACGTTAGTAACTGTGATACGAGTACGAGTCGAGATTCAAACACAAGTCGAGAATTTCAAACACAGGCTCCTGAAAATATTACTGGCAACGCAAACTCCAGCACTCCTGAGGCCGTAATCTGAGAATGCATGTCAAAGTTTACTTATTTTAGTTACCACAAAATATTATTTACATTTATAAACTGTGAGACTCAAAGCGAAGATGAAGTTAGTGATCAAATAATCGGAATTTAAAATAATTCAATGATTTATATAAATATTGATCTACGTTTTTAATATTTTAATATGTATATATATATCATACCGAACATTGTATTTATTTATGTATTTATGTATTATGTACTTTAGTACGCGGAGTAAAATAAACATTCATAGTTATATATCTTGTCTACTATTATCATTTCCTTTTTCACGTCTTAAGTTAATATTACTTTTAAAATCCTAAATCAAGTAGCTTTCGAAAAATTCTCAATTAAATGCCTACAATCTGAAAAAAAGTTTCACTTTCATCGTGGTTTCCTAAAACCACACAACTTGTTTTAAACAATTTTTCATTCCTAAAGTACAATTTGCCAAGTGTTTTCGTCCTTTGCTTTACATTTTGAATATTATAACATATAATTATCGGCAAGTGACATGCACCTAGTCACTTGCGGATAATTATAAAAATTGCATTTATTCAAAATACTACTTACCACTGTCAAACCGTTTACACTGACAAACATGTATACGATTCTTAGATCCAAAGATGGATCCTTCTCATGTATTAAGTGACATAAAATATCCATGATGATCGTGCTCAAGCACACAAGTTAGCGTGCATTACTTAAGCCAGTTCTTGCAAGATACAACGTAGATCGTAGAAACCATTATGATGTTATGCTTTTTCCCGGAAGCGCAATTAATTTTTATCTTACACCTAGAATGCTTCTTACGCTTTAGGTCTAAGATCAATGTAAATTAGAAATAATTGCGTGTTTTTAATGACTACTAAATGGTGTCAACACTAACGGCGAAGCAGACGAATAACTATTTTAAGTGCTGGTGTTTCGCACTTTCATGGGACAAGGTCTACTTTATATTAACTTATCGCACAAGTTGTGAATGTCTGCTGTCACACGTTCAACCGTATATTCTATCCATTTCTCCGTTACCGTGTTTTAACTCGTGGCGTGCGGATCGACGAGGGTAAGCTTGAGTTGCTCACTATTAAATATCGGCAAAAAAAAATTAAATTTTTTCTCAAAAATACACGAAATGAACTATAGTTATGAAATTTTATTATTTTTAGTTTAGTTACCCACCAGAATAAAGTACTAATAAATAAATAACCGGACACCTTATTTACTTGTGTTCATTAAAATATAAGTTATAAAAACGAGTTAAGTGCCTAACTCTCCGATTAAAGATCGATTACCGAAATAATATACCACACTATTCATATTATTACTTAATATTACTAGTACTTAATTAACTAGTAAAATGCTTTTCAATTAACTAAAAGCAACGTCTATGTTTTTTAAAACCCATCTTAATTTTGGTACAAATTTTATAATTGTCCAAATGGTGAGATGCATTTCATTATTAATTTATTTATAAATTTAATGTTGCATTTATATTTATTTTCAAGGTAGGTAGCCCATTTACAGTGGTTCAAATTTTTTTAAGTAGGTATCATTGTGGTAAGTCATTTAGAAAAACATTAGACCCGCGATTATAAGTTAAATAAATATTTCATAAACCAATAGTTACGGTTTTTTTTCGCACTTTTTGAAAAGTATTTACTTCAGTCACATAAATCACTTTTTTCGAAAACTATTCCACTAAATCTAAGAAAATTTGTGATTTTTTTTTGTTGAAAACGATAAGTCGTTAAGGATCTTTAAAATAATCTTTCAAATCTATCTAAATTGTTCGCAAACCGGAATTTATTAGCCTTAACATACACAAAATGTGTTCAGGTAAAATGACCCTACTAGACAGACCACTTTTACGGTGTGCACGTATCAAAAACAGAGCGACATACCCTATTATTATTTAAAATCCAATTGACTAGTTCCTGCATTTGGACTAACAATAACGGCATTCGACAGTTATTGTTTGTTTGTCGCATGCGCGTACCACATCTATTCAACAGTATTAATGGTTTTCCTAACGATTTTGTTTATTTATCAGCTGATCATTGCTCACCTGACTCGGTTTGTGTGTCTTGCTCTATTTAGTGTGCCTTTAGTGATTCGGAAACTATTTTTCAGTACCAATAGCTGAAGATCAACGTGGACTTCGTACACCTTATACACCAGGTGAATACGCAATGATGCATTATTTTTAAGGTGTTGCAAGGGGTTTTTCGAGAGATGCTGCTAAATTCTTCTGCGAATTTGCTGAAAATCAAGCAGAAGTAATAAACAGGTTTTTTCCAAACCACCAGGTTTTTACAAGACTACGTAATTCGTTTTTACAAGGAGTGGTTCCTAGTTCCCGTGGTCGAGAAACTAAACGAGGTGATCCCGACCGCCGTATTACGAGAAATACGTTGTAATCCGAACACTAGTAAAGATGCACAGGTATTCCAAGATCTTTAATTGAAATAATTATTTTTGCTGACGATCTATACCCATACTACAACAAAAGTGATTTTTTTTACTGAAGTTAAAAATTTTTATAAAAGTATAAAAAAAATCATAACTTCTAAATTATTGATTTTAGCGGAACAAATTTTTTTTCTAGTGACTTATCACAAAATTTTCTACCTAACAAAATTTTGGACCACTGTAAATGGGCTACCTGTATAATAAAATGCAATATAATTATTTTCCAATGCACGGTACTGGGTGCACCCCAAAGTAAGACAATTTGGGAATATGGAAATTACTAATATTTCTCTATTTTCTCTGAACGAAGAGCAATGAAAATTGCTACATAATTGCAAATTACTTCTATTATAGTAATAAGAAAAGAGAACAAAAGAAGAATGAAGAAAATAAAGTAATCTTGAGAAACTTTTTCCACAAGTGATATTACATTAACAGTAAGTGAATTAATATTAGTGAAAGCGTTACTAGTTTGCTCACAAAGAAATATCTTATTCGTAACAAAGGTAAATTTGGACTCGCACAAAGGACCGCTTTAGCGAAACAAAAGAGGAACTATATTTCTAATCAGACACGACAATGGGGCACGAGTGAACAATATGTCCAGGTTCTAGGACAACATCGATATTGAATAATATGTCATTATTATTATTATTGATATTTCTCTTCAATTGCTACGATTAAATATTCTCTGAAATCATCTTTTCTGATGTAATAATCTTCTGAAGTAATTTTTTACTATTCATAATCGTAATGTAATTGGAGGTGACGAAAAAGTATATTTTTTAACCTTCAAAATACTAATAACGTTGAAAATAAAAATAAAATCCTTTAATCCGTTTTTAAAGACAGCTGTTTTTATTTCTATTACAAGAAACAAATAAACTAAATAATAATAACAAATTAAGCGAAAAAAATGTTGATCCGCGTTAATGTCAAGAATTCCATGTTCGATTGCAAAAATTCTCATGGTATTAGAAAAGCTAAATTTAAGGAATATTATAGACTATATGTTATCACGTTACATTTCATGGGAGCGAGGCAGGAATTAAAATTGTACCAGAAGTTGGAACACAGTGGTCAAAATGTGTAAAATGTGGAAGAACCGGTTTATGTATTCCTTGACTGATTATCCTAAGTACTCCCATTGATATACCTCCGGCCCCAACATTTGACCTTTTTTTGGCGAACGGAGCGCAATTGAGACATTTAATGACCGCAGCGAGAGAACAACTCAGTGAGACATCATTCCACGCAGAATCAGTCGTATAGACAGCTCACTGCACAACTAACGTATCTTGATAATAGCACTTTGTTTAATTACCTTCAGGACGGGTCGACGTCCAATTTCCAACATCAGAAATTATGTGCATTATACTCTTATAATACGCTCTGATAACCACAAATAATATTTTCGAAATATCTCTCGACGACCATTTCATTGTGTTATAACACTAGACCCATTGGAAGCGAATCGTTGGTTGATTGCAAAGTTAATGAGTAACCAAAAAAAACACACAAGCAAGACAACTTTCGAATTTATGACGTCAACAGTGATTTTGTATGATAATATTTTTTATGATTTTATGAGCTATTATCGTATACAAACAGTAAATTGAAATCAGTGAAAGAATAAATTGGTTCATTCCCGTTGCTTAACTTAACCTGTAAACCAATGAAGAATCGTAATTTTTACAATTATACTCACTCGTCATTTCACAAATAATCGAATACCATTACATGCGCCCATTCAATACGATCGCTACTCATTCTTATTCCGATTCCGATCATAATACGTAACGCAAAATGTAAATTTGCGACGTCGTTGACTTAAAGGGCACGCAATTCCAATTTCCACCTTTCGATTTTAATTATAATTAGTTAATGTAAATGTATATATTGACAGCATTTTACAATTCAATTTACAACTCAATTAGGGATATTATTATTAATATCAAACTGGAATTAATTACAAGTGTAGCAACTGTTCCATGTATTATAATACACGTTATAAATAAATTAATGTGCACGACAAGGATCGACACTTATTATGGGCTGATCGCAATTTAATCATCTCCATGCATTGATCCGTTCAAATCCTAATATAATATTTTCAATAGGCGCATTACTTTCAAAGACAACACTCAAATATAGTAAAATATCTAGCTAATAAGAATACGTTTTGTTTCTTCCAATGGTGCACTCGTCAAATTTATAAAATATACTAATTGGAAAATTATGTACAATTAGAAATGTTAATTTCTTTTTATTTCACAAATCTATGTAATATTTTTAATTCGTTAATATAGCACGCGTTACGCAAAAGCTACTAGACGAATTTTGAAATTTAGTATTTTAGAGACATAACCAACACTTGTAATAGAAATCGTCAAGATTAATACTCAACTCTCCTATTATCTCTCGCCACCGTGTAATAAATTCTACTCAACTAATTAGCAAAAATATCTGTTTTTATTATAGGAAACATAATAAATGTGTAGTTTTATAAGTCCACACTAAGTTGCGGAATTTTTTAAATTTAATATTGGTAACTATATTATTATATTATACTAGTAATTATATTAGTAACTATATTAGTAACTATATTATTCTACTGAACATCTGGGCACCCTCCTGTTTCAACCGAAAAGAAGAAAATTTTAAAATACGGAAATTCGTTAATATTTTGAAACCCAGTTTTTCCGCGCAGAGATATGTCAAAAAATGATAGAGATAAATTACGAATTTTCTTTCACTTTCCTTTCCCAACCGTAAAATCACGACGTGAGTTAGATCGAATCGTAAGTACAAATTAATTCAATATAATATTTAAACACACTGAGAAGAAAAGTGTGAACAATTCGGTTATGTAACGTGGATTACGTTGATAAATCTGTATAAAATGTTATTAAATATATATTCAGTATACTCAAACAGGTAATAAAATTCAGCTTAATACAGATGTACATGACTTTTAATATTTAATATATTTTTACTGTGCCTTCTTTGGACAAAATTATTCATTAGATAATTAAAATTAATTATTTAATAGACGAGAACAACCAAGAATCACAAAGAATGACGTATCAAAAATTGTACAAAAAACCAAACTCTCTTTCATACCACTACTTTTCTATCTACAGCATGCCCCTGAGTTTAAATACACATTGGCATTGAACCTGTCTGCACATTTTATGTATTTCATCCTTAAGTGGAAGTAACGATAAAATTCTCGAAGATTCGAGACCTAGCATTTGTCGTCAAAATAAAACCAGGGTGTTTATTTCGCTTAATATATAATGTTGCTTAAAGAACCGCACATTTCGGGGCAAAGTAATAATAATATAAATATTATTAAAAATTATAAAGCTTTTACACAACTCATATAATACTAATTTCGAAGTTCCCTTAAATTATTTTCTAGTATCTTTTAGACTTAAATCGGTGCAGGTGATTCAAAACAATAATTAGTATATTTTGTATCAAACAAACTAAATAATTAAACAAATATATATCAAAAAATGGTGTCTCGATTAATTTGTACCGCATCCGAAAATATGCATCGGAATTTATTCGAAAATTTCATGCGATAATTGCCACTTTAATAAATTAGTCCTAAAAATATGATTTATTCCGTCAATAAAATCATAACTCGTTGAAGGCAAGCATTATATCATGAAACCTATGTATGAAACCGATATAAGATTTCACCAGTTGTTAAATACTATTTAAATATATCTTTAAAATGTTACGCTCTGCTCGCTTACACATTTTGGTAAGAACAGATAGACCGTGAAATGATTAAACACATTAATGTTTAATAATTTCTCGGTTTATCTGTTCCTACCAAAATGTAACTTCATTTCTGTAAATGTAATTTTAACAATTCCATTTTAGACTACATTTCCCTAAATACAAGCGAAAGCTTTTAAAAAAAAATTAAAACGACCAACAAGTTGTGCAAAATGCCAAAATTACATTACGGGAAAGACGATTTTATTCCAATGACGGGCAACTCTGTGTTATATATATATATATATATACTAGATTTTTAACCACACCTGCCATAACCAAGAATTTTAAACCAATAACATTATGGAGTCTAAAACGATGTCGCTTTCTCGTTTTTTTTGTTGATGCTGATCTCATTGTTTAAAAAAAAGCACTTGTTATCTAAATAGGCAAGAAAAGTCATTAAACGATCTTCCCCCAATAAGCATTGTACCGGCAATGTCTAAAATCATAGAAAAAATTGTTTGTTAGCGCGTTGTGTTCAAAGTGCTTCCCCTTACCCAATCATGTTTACGTGGTCAACACAGTACACACACAGCACTTCTGTCTATTGCTAATTATATCCTATCCTCAGCTGATAGAGGGGAGGCTACTGCTGTCTTTATTTTGGATTATTCACGTGGTTTTGATTGCCTAAGTTTACCAATTTTAATGGCTAAATTAAAATATACGGTTTATCGGAATGCGCGTGTAAATGGTTTAAAAACTATTTTGAGCGACGGTATTAGTACGTCAAAATATTCGATAGTAATCAAACTCTTACTTCTAAAGTTCATGTCATTTCTAGAGGTGTAAAGCAAGGATCATTCGCCGGGCCGCCACTTTTCACTTTGTATACATCAGATATTTCGAGCAATTTACAGCACCTTATAACTCATTTTTACTCTGATACTTTGCAGCCGTACACATCCTTTAGTGTGGGAAATAAAGACAGAGTGAGCGAAAATATTAATGAAGATTTCATAAAAATCTGGAATTGGTCGTATAAACATCCCTTTTTATTAAACCCTTCAAATCATATTTTCTAATTACGGGAAGCAGGGCTCAGGTAACAAGATCAGGAAGATTGAAGCTCGCCATAAACGGGCAGTCCATTATTATGGTGGAACTCGCCAAGAATCTGGGCATCATAATGGACTCACAGCTGAGATTTCATGACCACGTAACAGCAAAAATTGAATGTTGGTTTATGTGTCTCAAAACGCTGTGCAGGTACCGCCCTTATTATTATGTTCTCTTTAGGAAAATTCTAAATGAAAGTTTACTGTTTACTAATGTTTTTAGTTTTCGCTTTACTGCTAATATTAAATTTGAATTCTTACTAAAACTATTTCCCTAAATTATTTTCCCTATATTAGAGCGTAAACTCCTCAAATGAATTTATACGTTTTATAGACTTCTTTTCAACTTTTTCTCCACTAGCAACATGGCCCATGCCACAAATGAATATCTTAAACAAATAATTTTATGGTGACATAAAGCGAAGTCTCTACAAATGACAGATATTTATTCACTGTGCAATTTTTACTGCAACACGAAAACCCAAAACCTAGAAGTAATTAGTCAATTTTAGATCCGAGGAACTAATGGTTGTATCAATAGATACATCACGTGTTACAATGTCACGAATATAGATCTATGAAATACTAAACGTTTCGTTTTAAATATTAACACTTACTGGATATATATAAGTTTTTCTTTCAAAATTTTCAGAATTTTATTACGTCTCTTCTCTTTCATTCTGTGTCTTAAATTAATCTATTGAACCATTTTACAGCCTTATCTTAATGAATAGTTTTTGTCAAAAAAATAATATTTCATGTCATTTAATAAAATTTTCTGTAAATATTAATTACTCAAATAATTCAACACCTAAATTTAGTTTTAAGTTTACTATTCAATGTTTTGTTTGAAAACACACATTCACGATCGAACAACCAATTTATAAGTCTTAAAAATTCAGAGCAATGAGTGTATTAAATATTTAAAACACCATCTTCATGCGATTTTTTATTTTATTACTAGCTTATCCGACAGACCTTGTCCTATCTTAGCTATGAATATTCAATTCAAACTGGCATAAATAATAAAAAAAGAATAATTAAAAAATATAGTGTTTATTGTATTGCTTTTTGATACACAACATTGTTAGTTTTGTTTTCTAGCGCGTAAATAAATAATGATGATTGTTTTCCGACACGGGAACCGGCATATAATTGGCCATGTGAAAAACATAAATTTTCAAGATTTATGCCACAAACACTTAACGACTGCCCTTGCGATTTATTTATCGACATTGCAAATGCAAGCCGCACTGGAAATTGTAACCGTTTCAAGTCGAATGGCAAGCCGTTCGGAATCATAAGGATGCCTGGAAACAAAACACCTTTACCTTTGCACTTTCCTTTCAAAATTGTGGCTTCGATGACATTGTTCATTAATTTCTTCACAGTAAGCCAGGTACCATTATAAAGACGTGGCTTTACAATTAAATTAAACTACGTGATGTAGTATTATTTCTATTTTCTAGAGAGAAATTAAGAATCAGAAATAATTAAGAATACGAAGTATAAATAATACTATATCACGTAGTTTAATTTAATTGTGAATAATTAATTTCTACAAAATTAACGCCAAATATGTTCAATAAGACGTGGCTTGTTTATATTCAGGAACATAATGATTACCATCAGACTTTTAATTGCAGATTATGAGATGGTAATCCGGGCAATTCCAGTGAATATAAATATTCCGCTGGATGGTTGAAAACATCATCTTGGTTAGTAACGGAATAAAGCTATTTGTATGTCATCAATTCGTCAGCTATCTTACCTTGAATCCGAAAATTAATTTCGTTGACATCAACGATTTTTTTTGCACCCAATATAACACATTCGCTGAACCAAATATGTTTTTTGTAGTTGTGAGCGATGTTTGGGAGAACGTCTCGATGAGTTCGGACTTTGATTTACTACAGTAACAAAAATGAATGTAATGTATTCAGACGATGTGTCAACAGGAATTTTGCCATTTCCAATGTCGAGCAATTGTTTAGAAAAAACTTCTTCAGATTGGTCGTTCTGCATTTCGACTTGCATGTTCATATTTAATTTAAGTGTTTTGACGTTTTTCCATAAAATTAAAGACTTCAAACATATATATATATATATATATATATATATATACATATATATATATATATATATATATATATGTATATATATATATATATATATATATATATATATCATTATATATAAGGTCAGTGATCATAGAGGAATCCTTTTTAATTTAAATTATTTCTGCTTCTAATTTTAGGTTTCAAATATTCAATTTTTAAAAGACAAAACATAGATTATTTCTTCAAAACTTTGTTTTATGCTTAAAAAAATATTTCTTTGGAAATACTAATTACTTTAACTACAACTTTTACTATAAATACAGACAGACACCCCAATTTTGTTACATAAGTTAGCTTATGTCATAAAACAGATAGTAAAAAGCGAGCTGGCATGATCTCTAGTATTAAAAGTTTCCTCTTCAAAAGGCTTTTAAAGAATTTTCTTTCTTGCAGACAAGATCATAAAACGTTATTCAAATTTCCGGAAAAATTAAAAGTCAAATAAAAAAAAGAAAAGTATTGAACAAAGAATTATATTTTAAAAATTAAAATATAATTATTAATGGCTAAGTGGCTAATTTCAAGGGTATCAAATGTCACCTAGTAGTTGATATGTCACTATTTTACTTGTAAAGTGAGTACAAATCTTATTGAGTTATCGCGGAAAACAATTCAACACAACGCTAAATATAAATGAATAATTTTTTATTCAATGATTAAAAGAGTAAATTAAAAAGAAAACAAAAAAAAAACTGTCAAGGCTCCTAGTATATTTCTTCGATGCCAATATCGAACGTACGTATATCGAATGGATCAAAGAATTACAGCCAGTAGTAAAATTGTAACCACGTTTTAAACTTAATATTTCATGCCATGACTGAACATTACTTGATATGCAATAAAGTATTACGTATGTAAGCATTTTATATAAATATAAAATATATAAAAAATACTTTATTGCATAAACAATAGTAATATTATTTATTATTGTTTATGCAATAAAGTATTTTTTATATATTTTACATTTGTATAGAATGCTTAGTTTTGTAAACAGGATGTCTAGTTTCATCAAGGTAACGTCTTCTGTACCCTTCATTTAACTGTTTTCAAACTGCACGAAAATAAATATAAGAATATATAAATGAAATAAAAATGTTCGGTTTTTTTAATTGGAATAAAATGTGATAGTGTCAGGTGGTAAATAATAAAGAAAAATAACTTCCCAGAAATCTGTTCAGAGGCAAACAAATTTTCCTAGGTAGTTTCCTCTAGAATAAATTACTTTTATCTTAAGAATAATGCTAGGTTTAAAATATTTTTATACGGAGACAATCCAGTATTCGATCTTCAGAATTATTGATCATCAATAAAGCCGTGTAGAGTGTTCTAAAAATAATAATTAGAAGTTATTCGTAATGCTACGGTATTTTTTGCAAAAGTAATGAATGTTTATCAATGGTAGTCATATGTTTTGTTATACTACGTAAGTATAATTTATTGTTACGTAATCTGCTTTTAATCTTGTCCCTCCAAAATATCATAATATGTTACATGCATGATACGTATACAAAATATATACACATGACATTTTCCGTAAGAATTTAATTAGTGTTAGACGTAGTATCAAACTAAAAAAACATGACCCTGATTAAAACATAAAAGTTGAGATATGGAAAGTTACACAATTAAAAAAAAGACGTGTTAATTTTCTTAAGTACTAATTTTAAATTAAATTTTGCTGTAGTTCAATATTATTCAAAAGTACCGTCAAGGAAAGCAGTAAACGCACTTCGTACAGAAATTAAGATTTTTAATAATATATTTCTTTTAATTCCGCCTTTTTTAATTTTTCATGTTACACCACGTAAGTTTGAATTTACTAATTACTTAGGTTCAATTTTTCATCATATATGCCAAGTCTATCAACACTAAAGTTTTACACTAAATGCTTCCTAAATATTCTTGTCTATTTGAGCCTGGTAACTTCTGTCGCTAGAAAAAATATCTACTGGCTTCTGTCGTTAGAATAAATATCCATGGCAAAAATGATGTTGTGCTCCTTGTAATATCCTATTTAGGGTGTATTTTAATAAGGATACTAGGGCCTAATGAAATCATCAATACCAATCATCGTCCTAACAACTGCTCTCTTTGAATAAGAAAATGACTGTTTATTAACCAAGGCTGAGAAATTCTTTCTTTTTCATTATATTCACCAGGTATGGCTGCTTCAGATTATCATCTATATATTAAAAACATCAATTGTATCCAAACTGAAGCGACAAATTCAGCTTCTCTAAAATAAGATTTTTTTTAGGCACGAAACGAAACGAAACTATACTGATACGAAACTTCCATTATATATGAACTAAATTGATAAAAAGTAGGGGAAATTACTTTGAGAATTATTACTGTACTCCAATTTCGAAAATAAAGATGTTGCTTCTATATAGGAAATCAAAAGAAAATATAAGGGATGCTCAATTCAGAATTACCTTTTAAAACGTTTCACCTTCAATTATGAGGAAATTTAATCATTTTTACATTAATTACATTATAAAATATAATCTACTTTAATTAAATAACATTAACTTAATTTGAAAATAAACGTAAACCCATGAAGGTTTGAAAAGAATTCTCATGGTTAGATTTTGAAATTACTTTCGTAAGTATCATTAAAAGTACATTCAACAATATTCGCTCAAATTTTGGCTATATTTGGGTATGGCCATATTTGGTAAAGTATGAAATTTCTGTGATATAAATATAAAATTAACGAAGATAATTCCGTCAAATTCATATTATCGATATTGTTACTGGGAAGGTGTGTCTAATCTTTAAAATAATTTTTAACACTCTAGTGATCTTGAGTTGGGTATATTTTACGATATTACATACTATTAATAAATAAAGGAATTATGTGCACAATATATTGAAGTAAATATAAGACGCCAAAAATGCACAATATAACTTATTTACGGAAGTGGAAATTATTTTGAAAATTTACTAAACAGTATTCGGAAATGGCATAGTAAAATACTTTCATCATTTCATTTCCATCGATGTACTTTCTAACAATTGACATTCTAATAGATTATGGAAAATTTTATTTAAAAAATATTCCAGGAGCATTCATTACATTTTGTGAAAATAACTGGAATATAATTAATAAGGTGTAATGAGTGAGGAAATTGATGACTTATCTACTTGTTTCGTCTATCACGTTTCGCTTTTAAAAATGCATGTTTACTTTCGGCGTTCCCATTTAGTTTTACTCCTAAACAGGCGAGTTTAACTAATTTATTCAAAACTGTGAAAATTTGCAGTATCATAAGTGGTATTAAACGAGCAAAATCAATTAACTACTTCTCCGAGAAAAAATTATTACTATTTCTCCATTGAAATGATTTTCATCAACAAATTTCATTTCTTTTTAATTGTCATATGTGCTTATTATACTGGCAGAAATAATATTTGACCAGAAATAAGTGTTAGTTTCAAAAACATTTTAAAGTACACATAAGTAAAATAAAAGTGTAAACGTCAAAAACCGAAAAATGGTATTTTCACTTTCATATTTTCATTCCGATATTATTCACCTGGGTTTGGCACAAAGAACACCAGTCTTCTAATTAAAACGGGATACGAAAGTTTTTCGTTTAACTACCACAAAATTATTTTATAAGTGAAGTGAACTTCAACGAGTATTGGTCAAATCCAAGAAAAGATAAAAAAGAACTAGGGAAAGATAATAGCCATACCATCTATATAAATATCAAATAAAAGTATTTTCGACACGTTCAATCCTCAGATTGATCTCGGTCTCTCATGGATTACAATTATTTGGATGGCTTCTAACTTACTTTATTTAAAAAAAAATTAATTGGAAAAACGTACCAATTACGTAGAAAGTTGTAACCAACTAGACTGGGTTATAAGATAAATTTGCTTCCAGTAGTTCAATAAGAAGCAAAATAATATCAACAAGATCAGAATAATCCACAACCGCTCGAATCAACTAATACATGCTTCAGTATAAGACTCCAGCGGATATGTAGCCTCTAATCATTAGGGAATACAATATCTTCTAAGTAACAAATACAACTGAAACTGCCCCATCGTAAGCGAAACCGCCTTGGTATTAACACGAAGCCACGTTTAACAACCGTAAACTAGTTTACGTCCTTAACGCCGGGTCGGCATCGTTGGCTGTCGCTTCGTTAACATTGAGGAATATTTAATGCATACTACGATCGACCATCCGGCAGTAAGCCGGTACTTACATATTATTTCCGGTCACTAACGCTCCTGCGAAACCATCCCCTTCAGGTGGAAAGGGAAATAGCTTTACCAATAGCTATTTCTAGATGGCTCCAAAGTTACTTTCACTGTAAAACTGTGCAGAACTTATGCATGTGCATATGTGTTTCGTTTTGGATAGTAATCATTTCAAACTTTATATAAAGTATGTAAATCTACCTTGAAGGCTAGAAATCTACCTTGATATAATACAGATTTCAACATTTATTTGTAAATTTGGGTTAATTTTAATAAATGAGGCGTAAAAATTTTAATGTCAACCGTGCGAGTGATCAAAAATGGTTTAAATTAAATTTTTTTAATCGGTTATTATAGTATCTGCATATATGGAACTTGTGACGTGGTCTGTTCTTACTTCTTCAGTAAAAATTCTATCAGTTTCCTTAACTCAGAAAACTTTAAATTTTGGCAGAAATATTTAGCATACGTATGTATATACATTTTGCTTCTTAAGCTTTTATTTTATTTTTATACTATAAATCTCATAATTAAGTCTTATAATTAAATCTTATAATTTTATAAATAACACATTTTTAGTTTTCATGACAAACTTGGAATTACTGGTCAAAAACAGACGTGGTTACATTTATAAAATTCCTAAACCAGACCCGCTGTAGAAATAAGTATAATTCTATTTTCAGCAAAAAGAAATTAAGTCAAAAAGACTTTAAGGCATATTGTATCGCAATGTAAATCCGAACAGTATTCTACACTTTTTTAAAACCTAAAACTTCATATAAATAATACTAATACATCTGTAATGGGTGTGCCAGCGTTCGTCACGAAAGAGCTGAGACGGGCAACTTTTTCTCCGATTATGTTGACATTATTAACTATGTGTTAAAAATTACACTACATATCTACATGCTATATAGCCCGTTGTAATCTGGAAACTATAAGCTGTAGTAATGCGTTGTATGTCGTTATTGTGAATTTCTAAAAACCTAGTTATGAATTATCATACCTAGTGATGAAACTCCAAATATTGCCCCAATAAAACATTACTTGTAAATGTGCCTGCCTAATTGTAAATTATTTTAAACAATTCTCGTTTAAAACAGTACTCGTTTTTTTTTTAAATTTCGTTTATAATATGGGATATGGTTTGAAATGGATTGTTATAAGGATCCAAATATATTTTCTTAAAGTTTAGTTATTATATTTTCAGAGATGAGCTGGAAAATGTGCAAAAAACATATGTTTCCACAAACGGCGAGACCAAAATTCCAAAAACAAAGCCTTTGTGTTATTTTACTTCTGTCATCTTCCCCTAAGTATTTTTTCGTAAACACCTTTGATAAATGTATAAGCTAATTTTGCAGTTTTAATATGTATATATATATATATATATATATATATATATATATATATATATATATATATATATATATATATACACATATAAACAAAAAATACAAACAAATAAATACAAATACGTAAGAACCAAAATTTAAACCGATTGTATTAAATCTACAAAATTAATTGATTACAAATATGAACGACAAATTTCCATTTTAAACAAATTGAGAAAAAAAGGAAGCTCCTATCGAATATGTATTCCAACATACCGTTGTGCGTACAACGTTAAAAATGTTATGTGCAAAATGAAACCAGCAACGACGTCTGCCTTTATGCATCTGCCAGCGTTCAGATTACTTACAGCGTACACACCACTCCATGTCATATTTGTGATTTCACTGTGATCAGGTAGAAAATTACATTACGTAATTTACAATACACGCGGTATCATCTATCAATGTACGCACATAAACTATACAATTGTTTAATTACTATGCGTCTAATAGGTAGGTATTTCTTTGTATATATGTTTTACTAGTGAAATGTAAATGAATTTTTGAAAATATTAAATATGGATATCTTGTCGTCAGGTAAACTGATAGCAATGAAATAAATACTATATATTACTTTATGTCAACTCATATATTTTTTAAAGCCCATCTGAATTAAGTTAGAAGTTTTTATGTGACGTGTGTTTAAATAAGCACAGGAATAGAGAAAGAAACAAAAATTCCGATAACAAAATTTTTAAGTGCTGTTACTTTTATTATGTATCCGTAAATCGTTCTTTCCTAAATATCTTCAATATAGACATGTAATTTCTTAAAAAGGAAACATGATTGTTCTTATTGCGCCCTATTACATTATAAAATCTTTGTTCTTTACAGACGAAATAAAATTGGCAACAAGTAAATAGTTATTACATACATGTACTTGTTCATGTACTTGCGCAAATCGATGCTGAATTTAAGAAAAATCACCATATCAGTACAACCGAAACCTTTTCCAGAGTGCCCTATGGAAAATACGACCAAAATTCCGACTTCGTCTTATATGCGATTTAATGAAGTGAAATCATTGAAATCAGTTTGATGTTTCAGTACTGGTTATTTCATTTTCTACTGCATTTTTTACTTCGACTGAACTAGTTTTTATATCATGTTCAGTCGAAATAAAAAATGCAGTATTTTTTTAGTGAAATGACACCATATCTATCATATGTATTACCATACTAACCCATTTGTAAATTATTTAGCTTGTTGTAAAAGAACCCTCATATTTATCGTGTTAAACACAATACATATTTACTAGTAATATAAACAGTATAATTATATAATCAGTGTAAATATTAAAAATCCGTGCCAATTATTTTTGCAAACTTTCCTTTTTTTATAGCAATATATAAATCTCTTCAGCATCAGTAACTGACATCTAAGAACTTACCTCTGAAACCACAGAACCAATTTTGCAATTTATTTCATGTTAGGAATATAATTTTTGTATATGCATAATAAGCAAATGGATATGGGCTACAGTTTGTTTCGAAAAGGCAATGTTTACTTTAGAAAACCGTAGTATTTCCGAGTCAATTAAGAGATAAATCAGTGATCTGGGGGTGTTTAACTTACACTGATCAAACTGTTAGAGATTCATAAAAATGTTGCAGGGACACATTATACATTTAAAAATATCTACAAAAATGTTCTAACTAGTTTAAATCCACATTTAAGAGCACCCTATAGTATTGGTTTTTTGAATTAAAACTTACTTATTAACGAAAATGATGGACTTTAATAAACATTTTTAAGATTTAATATACATTACATAAACATAATCATATTATAATAACTCTTTAATAGATAGGATTTAACACCCAAATAATCAATTTATGGACATAGTAGTAAATAATTATATGGAAAAGCCGTGTGACGTAAATTAAAATCAGTTTCCTCAACTTTAATCTGTTAATTTACCAATATTTTTTAACAACTGACTTTATTACGCGTGTCCTCAATATGTTTCAATGTTTCCAGCTACTATTTAATGGAAAAAGGAATATAATAAATAATTTTGTAAATTTTAGAAACCAAAATTAATTAAGAAATTAATTAATTTGTTTTAATTTAAATTTTATAAATAATACGCCATGAATCAAAACATAAAAAAAAATTTGGAGACTTTATTTACCCCTTCGAAATTTTCATATTAGTACTATTGAGGTATTTTTAGGTTAATATTCTTATCATTGTATCAAATTTTAAGTTTATGCCGCATACATTTGAGCAAATGTTTGTGAATTTTTAAAAAATGTCTTACAGAAATTGTAACACACATATTTTTGGAATCATTGTTGCCTTTCTTGCAATTGATATCAGGAAATAAACATATTAAAACTACGTTATTTGCCCCACTAAAATGTCCATATTACTATTCTTGAATAATTACATCGCGCTAAAGTCCATTTACTCACATTCATAAAAATTTATTATTAATTTTGGTATACTCGTATGTGCGTTATTGCACTTTAGCACTATGCTAAATTTTTTGCATAAAAAGTTTCTGAGGTAATAATATATATATAGATATAAGAGTTAATTAATGATGTAGATGCGGGTTAATATAATTCATCACTTTGCCAAATTTCAAGTTTCTGCATCAAACAGTTTTTGCGAAAATGTATAAGTGTTTATTAACAATATATAAGCGGGTTAATAAGGTTTATCGCAATGCCAAATTTCAAGTTTCTGCATTAAACAGTTTCTGAAAAAAAAACGTACGAGTATTAGTTAACATTATATGTTCGGACCACTTAAAACAAATATGTTACTTTTCCTATATCTGTGCTAGATTTCTTTATGTACTAGATAGAATTAAAATGTCGCGAAAGTGTAAAATAAACTAAATGCTTATCGTTAAGTTACATTGAAATGATATCAAAATAGACATTAATTGTTTTACCTATTTTTAAGTGTAAATATTAGTCGAACCAAAATAATTTTCGTGTCAATTTTGATTACAAGTCTATGAGTATTTTCGAAGGAAGAAGTAGTGACAGTGGTGCGCAATGCCTTATAAATAATTACAGGTGGTTTGTTCTGAACACTTGACATTTTTACATTACATATATATGAATATTTAATTTATGGTACTCAAGCAAAGTACGAAATTTGGTACGTGATCTGTAATCTGACGTTCAAAACAAACACTACCAGGATATAAAATATTAGATGAAACGTACAAACTTTATACATATCTCGCGAAGTATGATATCAGCAGTAACCTCTCGTCGCAAAAGTTTTCCATATGAAACTAAAGTTGATTACGTCATTTCAAGCGGCTAAATTGTAAATGAAATTAAGGTATCATTCAACAACTTACAATTATATTGAAGAGATGTGAAAAAATATGTGTATTGTTTCATATAATTAGCGCACCACACAGAAATATAAAGGCAGAACCACGGTGTTATTATAATGATATATGCGAAGGAAACAAACGTAGACGAATAAAAATTAAAAATATATTTAGTTTTTCATTTTATAAGTACACCTATTATATTTTGTCAGTGAATTCAGTTGATTGAATTAGTTATTATTTTAAGCATTTTGTATTTTTGTTTATTTTATTAGTTTACTATTGTGAATGTGCATTTTTGTCATGACAATTGATAGTTGGTTGAGTGTTGCTCTGCAGACTATATGGTCCAGTTGAGATTTTCCTATTTATATTTTATTGAATAATTATATGATCCTAATAAATAGGTTATACGCTATTTCCATATGCGATAAGTACTCGTATTCATGGTAAGCCGGAAATTTTACTTTCATTTAAATGTCGTATTTATCTTTATGATAGTTTCACTTTTTTGTTTAAGGAAATGAATAAATACAAATGAAAAATAACGTACCTAATGAACACTATCCGCTCGTGTTGGTTTCATGGTGGAATAGTATCTCTAACGAAAAGCACTGTACGCTACTAAGTAATGAATATCGGTATTAAGATAGTTTAACGTATTTATCTTTAGAAAACTAAAAACGTGGAACATGTACATATGCTTACACACACACATTATCAAATTACTTTTTAATGTTTAACAGAATCTGGTCTTCTCATTTTTTTTTAATTTATTAAACTGACTTCACAACAAGTCACTATACAAAAGTCTTTAAATTTTTTGGCAACGATTTTTAAAAAGTGGTAATTTATTTGCTTTTTTTTAACAACAAATGGAAATATTTACGGTGATATTTCTTATATAAAATAGTCTCACAACTGAATTATATTCGTTCAATTTTATTTCTAAGGTCAGTTTTGGGTGAAGTAAAATATTTCTTTTAAAATTTATTTGAAAACAGTTTTTAAGAGAAACCGTATTCTTGTCACAGTGTACATATTCAGAATCATTAAAATTGAGATAATTGAAATATGTATAGAATAATCAAACTAAAATTATTATACTTCCGTTTTTTGGGGAGATTTTTGAATTTGAGGTCCTAGTCATTAATCAATTCTTAGTTATTTATTTACGCATCTTTGAAAATTGTGTATTTTGTCCCTTTCATAAATGGACTGTATTGAAAAGGACGCAGTAATTTATGAAAGGGACAGTGACTGGAACTATTATCATTATTAAATCTTGTCGTATTCATTTTAAAGACTAAGTTAATAAACACTTTGTTTTTCTCATATAAAATGAACTTAAAAATTATTAATTCTTAAGATACTTATAACCAGTTTCCTTATAATTAACAAGAAATTTAACATTTATATAAAATTAAAGACAAATCAACAATTTTATATATCATTTTGTAGACTTAGACTGCAATCACACAAAAATAATAATTGCTTTTTTTGATAGAATTGTAATCGACAGTCTCCATAAACTTTGAATTACAGTCTTAAAAAAAGTAAAAGTAAACTTAGATACTAGTCATTGTAGTTTTTAGTAACGCAGTAAGCAAAAATAATCAAAAATACCTTTAACGCCACAGGTTTTGTGTGCCCATTGCGTGCAAATTTTACATTGAAACCAATCTTCATTGCTTTCTGAATATTTTTTCTTACATACATTACATTGGTCATCGTCTCCTGTTTTATCTCTTGTAATGGTACGTTTTCTTAATCTTGAAGTGACTTCTTCATTTTCAGAAATATCATTTGACGATGCATCTACTGCTTGCGATTTTTCATGCAAACTTCTTTTTCTTCTGACTAACTTTAGCATTTTTATTAATATCGGTTTTCTTCTTTGTAGCCCTCTCGTTACTTTTGGTTTTGTTTGATTCTTGATCTGTTAAATTGCTATTGAAAACTTGTTTCACATGTTTTAAGTTTCGTTTCTCAGTATTGGGTGTTTTTTTTAAAGATATCTATCATGTTTTCTAAAAGCAATCTATATTTTTCAGGGGTTTCAGTTATAACCGTGGTTTTACCTTTATGCTGCTTCCCAATAGCAATTTCTTAAAGCTTTACCTCGGTAAAGTTTTAGTAAATGGTCGAACGGCTTCCGGAGTTATTAGAGGGTAAGCAGAATTAGAAGATCCAGGTCGTGTCTCTTTTGTGGTAGATGTTCCAGGTTGTGGCTCATTCAAAGTAGAAGATCCAGGTCGTGTCTCTTTTGTGGTAGATGTTTCAGGTTGTGGATCGTTCAAAGTAGAGATGGCCCAGCTTGTGGCTGACTTAAAATAGAAGGTGAAACGGTTCGTGCATTTGAATCAAGTTCAGGATCCATAACGTTAGAAAATCTGTGAAACAGTTCTTCGTCGTTTGAAGAAGATTTGTCAGAGTTTTAAGCTGAACCAGTGGGGGTCTTAAGAGGCTGTGGTTGATCTGTCACGAAAGCAGGTAAAAATCTTTATCTGAGAAAATATTTTTATTAATTCGACATATCACAGTGTTCTTGAAACCAGAAGTTATATTATTCATATTAAGAGCAGCATAGAAAGCATCTTTGGCAAATTGAGCCACATTATAAATTGTGACAGTTTTGCCAGAGTTTGATGTCATCCAGTCATTCATACTGGCTCTATACTGAGCTTTGAAACGTCCGAATATTGTCACATCGAGGGGTTACAGGCAGTAACTACAGTGAGGTGGAAAGGTTAGTATTATTATGTTATTTGCCCGGGCCTACAGCACTACATTAATTCAGTTAAGCTGATTTGACCAACTCTCTTAACACCTGCTCGGGCAACTATCTTGGGTGCATTAGTGACCGTCGTGCACCTAGTTTCATCTAAATTCCATATCATATTTGGAGGGAAATTATGCTTTAAGTAACGTTTCTCCAAGTTATCAAAAAAGTTTTGAACGTTTTGTTTATTAAAGTTAGTAGTTCTTGCTAGTGAAGTATTCTCAGATTTTCTTACGCTCAGCGAATCATGCAATTTTAAGAAACCCTTTAGCCAATCTAGACTAGGTTTATTATTTTCTTCTCAAGAAGATGGTGTAGTACTATTTAATCGAACAGCATACTGATATGCTAGTTCTCTGACTTGTTTAGTTATCAAGCCATGAAAACTTTTTTATTGACAATGTTTGGTTCATAAACAAATGAAGTACATTCAGAAGCTTAAGCTTTTGCAAACAATCTATGCAAATGTGATTTGCTTACATTAGCTTTACATTTACATTACATTTATTTGCAGCCGATCTCACAAAAATGCCTTTTTGTAATACTTCATTAACTGCCTCTTTAATTTTGTGTGCATCAACACGCGTTCTCTTCTCAGGTGGCATTTTTAATCTGATAAAGAAGTAAAAAAAATATTACAAACCTAGTGCAAAATAGCATGCTTGAAAGGAACAGTTATGAAGGAGACGTCCCATTCATAGCCGTTTGTTGTATCCCTTTCATAAAAATTATATAACAATTCAAAACATTACAACGAAATCTACAATATTAATTTAAAGTTCACTGACCTTATGTTCTTGCGTCTGTAGATGTCCAGCCTATTTTAAACAGTGATTCGCACATAAATAAGTAACTCGCAGTACTCGATAAAACGTTTCACAATAATAAAAGAAAAAATAATATTCAATGCCAATAACAACACTTGCACGTATCCGCCATGTACGAAATGACAGGAGTATGAAGTTAGCCGCAAACGAACTTGCATCAAGGTTGCCATACTATAAAAATAGTGTTGTCTCGAAATCATTTTTAATTTACCAGTAATTTCATTTGTCCCTTTCAATACGTGTCGCTTTCATGCCAACCCTCCCCTATCACATATTTATATCCACAGGACTATATTTTCAACGAAATATCATTAAGATTGTTATTAATACAGTTACGATAAAGAACGAATTAGCATATAAAATAAAAATTTAAAAAGTTTCGTAGAAGCTACAAGACCAGAAATAAAAGTCAATGATAAACTCGCTTGTGAATAATTTCTTGACATTAAATATTGTGAATACAGGAATAAATCAATTAACCGACTTGAACGTCAGAGTTTGCTACTTCGCTCTTCCAATAACTTAAAATGTTTGATGTATATTTATAATGTAAACATGAACTTATGTAAACACAAATCTGTATATCATTGCAGACTAGACGTGATCAAATCGACGCTCAGTAGGTACTCGAACATCGTAATTCAATTTCCGGTTCAACGTCACGTTACTCGCTCGACGGTCCCAAGGATGTTAGACTGCAAATATCTTGTGGAAAATTGTTATTTCAAATCACTGCATATTGCGCTCATGCTATTACACAGATATACTAAAGTATGTTCTGTAATTTACTCTTAAAAATATATATATTTTAATAAATTAACTAAATAAAATTTAAATTATTATAATATATTAACCATTATGATCTAAAAAAGCAAAAATATAAAACGAAGTGAAAAAAATTCCTAATTTTTACCCGGGTATTCAAATATGTTTTGCAAAAAATTCACCATATTGATCTTTACTTTCACGCAAAGCCTTAAAACAAAAATCTGTTTTAGAATTGAAGGTGTTCTTTAAATTTTCATTCAGACTTATGTTTGATGATTCAATGAAAAATGTTAATCTGGTGTCACAACTTAATAATTTGTATCATACATGAATAAAAAGCATCTACTACTATGGAGAGACATAAAGACGTGGGCATCGGGAGTAAAATTATATTTACCTGTATGATTGAACATATGCCTCAGAATAATCCAGTCTCATGTATATTTCTAGTGTACAAAGCCTCGCTATCTTTTTTTCATTTTATCCCAGATTTATTGTATGGTGCTTCCGAGATTTTTACTATACCAATTTTTTTAATGTATTTTATTAATGTGTGTTAACCGTCGTATTAAATTAGAATCGAATTTAACCTCTCGATCTACGTATAAATATTATATGCTTATATTTTAAAAGTTTTGAAAAGATTTTACTTGGAAAGAAAAATCTCCATCAGACAAAAAAATTAAACGCTATGCAAAGAAATAAGCTGGATAGGAAAAAATTAAAGAACAAAATAGTTAGCTTACCAAATTTATTGGAAGATTTAAGGAAAAAATCATATATATCTTTAGAACATGCCTTCTTGTTGTTAAGTCAAAAGAAATAGTTAAGAGAATTATACACTAAACCAAAAATCCAACCAAGAGCAAAATATCATCCGGCACTGAGAACATTCCCACTGACAATTATGCGTAAAACGTAAAAATTTACAACATATACGTAAAATTTTCAATTCATGTTTACCGTATCAGAACATCGATGGCAGTATTTGATTTATTAAAGATGCTAAAGCTTTTCTAAAAATTGCATTTTATTTTTTGTTCTTTCCTAATTTTCAATCGCTGAATAAGGATATATAAGCAGTTCCTTATATTAAAAAAATACCAGCTTTTTAAAAATTGTGATTTATTTCTGTAACGTCAGGCAACTTTCTTAAATTTTTAGATTATTTTATAATATAATATTATAGGAGAATAAAATATTTTCCTTATTGGATTTATAAAATATTTTTTTGATTCATAGAGTTTTTTCCTACGCATATTAAATATATGCAATAATTAATGTTTTAAGTCTCAAATTTTAAAAATGATATTGAAATAATTGAGTTTTTTTTAGATGTTGACTTTAGATTAGAGTTTCCCTCTAGGTAAATTTTTTTTTATTTCTTTTGTAGTTTATATCTTTTATATATATTTTTAAATTTGTTTTTTAGTATAAATTTTTTTTAAGAATATTTTTATTCTTTCAGTTTATTATTGAATTATTATTTTTTATTGAATTTTTTTAAAATGTTTAGGTCTCAGATTATTAAAATAATTTAAGTACATTTTCTTTTATTAAATGCAGAATAAAAATGTTTACTTTTATATTACCTTTACTTTAAACAAATATGTTTTTACTTTATTTTATTTTTAATGTGATTTTTGTTAAAATATTAAAGCATTCAAAATTATCACTTGAAATCAGGTTTACTCAGCCGAAAATCGTATAGCGAAATTATTTAATATAATGAATAAATCTGTATGTCTAGTATGCTGGTAATTTGTTATAGAGTTAGTATAATATAAACAATAAACAAATTGAATATTAAGTTTTATCTACTTCATTTAAATACATCATAATATGATCATTGCAATGTACTTATTATATATTTAAAAAAGTAATCATTACGCAAATTTTATTTAAATATAAGACATGTGTTATGTATACATATGTGCCCATGTTGCCAAACCATTTTCGCTGAAATTCATGTTATTTTGTTGTCCCGATCTGTTATGCTCGAGGATGAAAACATGCACTCTGATATACTCTGATTGTGATTCCCGATACCTGGTGCACGGAATTTAGTTAATTCATTTTTGCAAGCGCTGCTGCGTTTTGGCTTGTTTTGCTATTCAATAGACAGCTTGATTAATAAGATCGTAGATTATTTGAGTGGTTCATTATCATTCATAATATCTAGTAGCTATATTCTCTAAAAATAGAAACATAAAGACAAGCAATTTGATTTCCTTTATAATTTTTGTCTTAAAACTTAATGTATATTTTTATTAATAATAAATTATTTCACCAGCCTCTAAAATAAACTAAAGGTATTATTTAAAAAAAATATTTAAATAGTTAAATAATATATATTTATATATAATAGTTAAATATATAAAAAATATTTTCATATATTTATTTATTAATAATTTCTTGGAAGTGTAACTAATAACTAAAAAATAGCAAAGCATTTTTTTATAACATTGTATATAATTTGTTCTAATCATTTTACCCCAACAATGGTCTGTAAAATGCAGCTAATTTGGCTTTGGAAAAATGATTTCTAAATTCATACCTGAACATTTTGCAGGATATCAAAACATTTTAAGACGCGCGTGAAGAGCATTGTTCTGGCGATAATAGTTACCTAGTCGCTAACTTTACCCCTTCCTTGTCGGTAAGAACATCTTTATTTCTACAAATTATCCTACTCAAATTACGTCTCCGGGCTAATAGAATAAACTGAAATTCGATGTGAAAAATTATCCGCCGACATGCGCATTCAACAGAATATAAAAAATCATAACTTATTCAATTCCAATCACACGCTTTAACCACTACCCCTTCTTTGAAACTATACCTTTCATTCTCACCATATTTTCCTCCTTACGATACTTCACTTCTTATTTTTAGAATTGTTTCATCTCTTGTGTATCACTTTGTTTAGCGGAAAAACGTTTCGTTTTGTGAATTCATTAATTATTGGAATTATTTTAACGACAAGAAAATTGTTCTTGGTCTAGTAAGTCTGCCTTATGTGTAAACATATAGTTGCATTAGAGTACACAAACGGACATAAATAGATACGCATATGATGGACTCCTAAATCGTATTACTGTAATGGATTTTATGATCATTATCTCAAGGAATATCGTACTGATGTATACAACATTTTTTTTGTTTTTATGTTCGTGCTAATATTTGGATTTAATATTCCGATTTTTAAAATCGTTTTTGTTTTAGATATTTTTTTACTTAGGGTAAGATAACATAGACATAGAGTATATCTTCATTCATTATCTTATGATTTAATTACAGAGGCAGTGATAAAAATATACTCACCGATGTATTCCCGACCCCAACGTTCGATATCGTTTGGCGAATAGATCACATGCGTTTAGTAAACGCGGGGTAGAGGTGGGAGCAAGATATTTAAAGTAATTCCACGCAGATCAAACCGTGGGGGACAGTTAATAGTAATATAATTTTTACAAGAAGTTAAATGAATAACTAGCTACAAAATTATCTTATGAGGGCTGGTGTGAAGTCTATTAGAATAATATTGTATATTGTACAATCCAGCAAGAAATCGTTAAAAAATGTAACATTTATTTAGTTTGTGATTGTACTGTATGGTGACACAAAATTTAATTATTGAAATTCTACGAGAGGTAAACTAGGAACAAATACTAATAACCAATAAGGACGTGAAAACATATGCATGATGTACCGCAATTCGAGCCTTATTACACTTATAAGTTTTTTTTCAGTGACATCAAATTTTGCGGTATAACATTGGTTAAACGATATATAAATATTTTATACCAGCAAATGTACTCACTTACTACCATATAAAAGTGGACAAATCGGAGCATAAAGTTTTGTTACCATTTCATTCCAATAAAAAATATTTGGTTTCAGATTATTAAAATTTATGAGTTCTAGAAAAGTGGATATTATGAATAAGAGAATTTTAGCCTGCGTTACAGAGCAGTGCTTTTCTCTCCCTGTGGACATATTTGTATTTATTGATTTCTTCTCAACGAATAAGTCGAGGAAATTTCGTCTAATCGACTTATTCGTTGAGAAACATGATCAAATCAGTCGATTTAGAAGACATTTCGTACAAATATTACTATTAAACCAAATAAGGCCATACACTATTCATATTATTAGTAACGTTATCAATACTTAATTAACAGCATGATCCTTAGTCGTTATACTCTCAGAAGAGTGATGATGGGCGTCGTGTCAAGTGTGTTGTAGATGAATGATGTGCCACAGGATATGTCGCCATTCTCCTCTGTCGGCTGTTTTCCAGTTAAGAGAACTTCCATGAGTGTGTTGACTTGATCTATCTATCTCATCAGTGCTTTCCCATGTCTCATACCTTCCACATTGCCTAGTACTACCAGACGTTCAAAACTGTCGCTGAATTTGTGTAATATTGTACAAACGCTGCCTGATATCGAGTTTTTGAAGTACAGACGCATTAGTATGGACCTCCTTCTTCTCTAGATAAAGATATCCTTGATGAACTGCTGCACTAGGATGGAAGTGATTTTATAATATATCTTCGATAATACATCCATAATTACCCACTAGAGGGCGGTATTCGTTTTATATTAATATTTTTTTTTCTTTTATTAACACTTAATTTATATTTATCTATTAGAAACTGTATCACAATCACTTCCTATTAGATTTCAGGGCACCATCCTCACCACCCTCGGTGCATACCCGAACAAGAAAATTTGAAGACCTAGAAATAAGTAATATTTCATAATTTTTCAGATGTGAAAAACTGCTACATTATTACATAAATACTTTTACTTTACAATTAAATGAAACTACGTGATGTAGTATTATTTCTACTTTCTTTAATTTCTTTACCACGACCTAGGTTTCGTTGTATGACAAAATCTTTGCTAATATCCCATCTGAAGATGTTGTAATACAACGAAACCTAGATCGTGGTAAAGAAATTAAAGAAAGTAGAAATAATACTACATCACGTAGTTTCATTTAATTTTGAATAATTAATTTCTACAAAATGAACGCCAAATATATTCAACTTTTACTTTAATTATACTTTTAAAGAGAAATATAAAATAATGATAAAAATAAATTAGACTTCAGAAAATAATTTTTTTTCTGCAAGTGAATTGATATTGATGGTAAGTAAATTAATATTCGAGAAAGCATTGCTAGTTTGTTCATAATGGAATGACCTAACAACGGCAATTGAGGACTCACAAAAAGGACAACGTCAGCAGAACAGAGGAAGGATTATATTTCTAGTCCGACATGATAATGAGCACGAGCAGATCATTCGTTCCCTGAGCTTTAGGACAATCTCAATATTGCGTAATACGTTAGTATAATTAATATCTTCGTGTAATATCCTAATTCAGCGTTTAAGTAATACTTTGAATGATAATGGAATGTTACTTATCTTTTGAAGTGCGTTCCTATATAAATGTGGATGACGAACAAGTATCGGCATATTATTTGGCTTTTAAAGTACTAACTACGCAGAATGTTAAACAAAATCATTTAATGCGTTCTTGACGAAGGAAATGTCTTTATTTAACATGAGTTAATATAACTTAGAAAAAGAAAAAAAATAGGCATATTTAGAAGAAACTACTGAATGGAAAATATCCTAAAACATTTTTATCCAAGCGATGAACCAAGAGATACACAAACACATCCAAGGATGAATCCAAGAGATACACACACAAATACACCCTCATACGTACATGTGCACACACGTGCAAACGCTAATGCATGCACACCACACAGGCGTGCACACGCATTTACTCGTATTACTGATGCTTTCAAATGAACAGAATATACTTTCAAATTAGCTCCAAATCAGAAACGTAAAAGCACAAACAAAAGGAGAAAGTCGTAAATTAATAATTCGTGCTTATTTTAATATTAAAAAGAAAATGAGATTTTACCCATGTGTTTATTTGTCATTTAAACTTTGGCACAAAAAGAGCTTATCCGATTAACATGAAATTTTCAACATCATATAATTATAGTTTCCAGATGGACATAGGATATCTTCACACAATAAAGAAAATGGAGATATCTGCCTCTGATTTTGGAATTTTCAACTTTTCGATACTTTTCCGTTTGCATGTTCGACCATTAAAAGGAAATTTTATTGTTTTTTTAAAGATTATTGATCACCTGGAAAAAATTAGTTTTCGTTTCATTGTTACATTTCAAACGTCTCAGAAGATTTGATGATGTAAATGTTGTATAGAAAATGAAACAAAACCTTTGCTACACGGACGGTGGGATGCGAATGGCATGAGAAGTAGATGGGGGCGGGCAGGAGTACGGGGATGAGGGAGCGCAGGTCGACTCGCGCGGAATTTAGACTAAACTGAGCTATTTGCGTCTAATATAAGAAATTAAAATAAATACATTAAAACACTGCACTTGTATTTTGGAATCCCACACGGACGAAGTCAACCCAAGGTATTCCTTGTAAAATACATATCTGAAAACGTCTCGATAATAGGCGATAATGATATAAGTGAATGCACTCGAAGTGCACATTTTTTAGTTACAATACTTTAAGCATAATAGGTTTTTTTAACATTTCTATTCAAAAGTGTGATGTACAATTCTGTACTAACCTATAGTAGAGAATATTTGAATAAACCGTTAAATATACGGTTTATAAATTGGCTGTAGGTAAATTTTACATAAAATAAAATTTGAGCGCGTGCAACTCAGTACACGTGAGAGAAGTGAAACTTCTTTGGCGATCTAAACTTCTATTTGTCAGTATATGGTAAGGGGTAAAATGGCAGAGACAGAGAGAGAAAGTGAGAGAGGGAGGGAGAGAAATAAATATTAATTATTATTCACTATTGAAATATATACAGTACATAAACAACTTAATATTACACATTTTCACTACGAAATGCAAATAACTCATAACTAATGGTGTAGAATATCAATATATATTTCTGAAACACAAACACTATTCACGTCCATGCCTTATTTTTCTCATCCTATGCTCATTTTTATTTGTTGTTTTCGTGCTTGCGTACAATTAAAAGTTGAAAACGTGCTTAACGGCAAGATTAAATGAAGCAAGATTAGATGTGCTTAACGGCGAGATTAATGAACACTTTGAGTTAAATATTTGATATTACAAAAATAAACTAAGTGTAAGTTTATAAATTATACTAAATTCGTATAAGAAGATTCAGAAAAGTTAATAAAATGTCTTTACAAATTGACGTAAACAATGTAATAACATCTTTATATAAATTTAAATACACAATTGTCAATTAAAAAAATAGCCGCGATGCCAGTACCATATTACGGCTGAATGCAGTTGAAGGAAGTCAAGATGTATTGCTCCTGTTGTAAATTATATTTACGACAATTATATATGCGGGTTTATTCCAGATTTATAAATAAAATAAGTACGTATGTTGTTTTTCTGGTAATGGATGAAATACACGTAAAGTTGGGAATAAATCAATCACAAATAGGTAAATAAACCGACAAAATTTTGACAGTTTATTTTTGACACACATATCGTACTCGTATCGTATACATTTAGACGTTACACCGAAACGTTGCATAAAAAAATGCATGACAAATGTTGGGCGAAATTCTTTAAGGTCGAATTTCGCCCAATTTTGTTTTTGTTCTCATCGTACCCAGAGAAGGCACATTGGGTCAAAGACGTCAAAAACAACTGGAACAAAACACAGTCGTTGTCAATTCTCACCAAGAAATGTTAAATACCTTGAAATATTACTTACAATAGATGTAACTCAAAATGTTTCTAAACGAATTTAATATAAATAATAACAATTTGGTAAACAACAGACTAGAAATAGATCATAAATTAGAAACAATTTCTGCTCGAGGTCCGAACAGAAATCTTATTGGCGACGCTGCTTGCCATGAATAAAATTTGGTTTTCGTAATCTCAGCTAGTCTCATAAACTGGAAGTTCAGCGAATGAACTTTAAGCAAATTTGAAAAGTTCGTTAGAGTTTCGACTTATGTAACGAAAACCTTGCGAGATTCTGTGAGCGCGGTTCGTAAGTTCGATACAATTAGTATTCTAACGTGAGAGACAGTGAACATTTTGTTTATGGAAAAACTCATTTGATTTTTTTTACCAGGAAAAAAACACTTGTCCATAATTTTTATTACCCTGATAAACATGTTTGTTTTAATTTGTGGTTCATGTAGTCACCTTTTTTACCATAATACTATAATCATTTTGGAATTTCTTTTCTCATAAGTTCTGCTGACTTGAAAATGTATCATATTGGCATGTAATTAAAAAAAATTAGTCGTTATTAATTTACTTGTACTTTAATTCACTTAATTAATGTTCCCTTGTGTACTAAAATATTCCATTCCTCTCCAAACATGAACTCGGATTCCATACTTCAAACAGTCCATGATTTTCTTTAGAGTTACTCAACACAGCATGAGTATGCAATATGATCTGCATTCACTTCTATGGCTACTTGAAATCCCACTTTCAAATGACAATCTTGGAGTATTTGACCATGTCGTGACTTGTTCAAATATAATACTGTGATCACACTATATACCCGTTATATTTGTTTTTTTTTTGTTCATTATTTAATTATAAGATTATTTTAGACGAATCGATTTTTTAATTAGTTTTAAAATTATCGAAGCAATTAAGTATTATTTCTACAATTGGTATAAGTTAGCCAGAATAAGTTAATGAAAATCCGGTAAGTTTCTGTTAACATTATCGATCAAGGACTGTGGATAGGATGGAAAATACATTCAATGCAACAGTCAACGAGACCAACGTTCCGAAATTACGAGCATGTCATACTCACTCTTGCACCAACCCCCAATATTAATACATAATGAGAGTTGGCTGGCTAACGATTTTTCATTAGCTGATTGCGATGCAACTCGTTACTGTCCATTATCACCTCGCACCACAAGCTCGTGGCGCTCGTCAGTCAACGAGGTTATTTGGTTGAACATTTCTGTTAATCGTTGAAGATGCGTGTAAAGTTTCCTAAGCCATGCCCATAAATAAGTTACCTATCACACTTGAATACTCGGTTATTTAATTGAAATATGCGTGTCTCCGACCAATAGTTTCAACTTTTATGTATGATGCATTTAAGATGTGACCAATAAATTAATTAGGATATTTTGTTTATACGCTTCATTGCAATTACAAAGTGAGCAACGTCGAAGAGATGCCATACTTCATTATTAGACACAATACAGCTGCAGTTACCAAAACCCACTGCCACCATAACTATTGGAGGAAATATAGAGAATCTATTAACTTTTAAGGTGACCTCTTACTTACTTCACCGAAATGGCCAACCCTCGAGCTGAGATTGGGAACTAAACAATGCATCACCTAATTGAGTTACAAGACATTCCGCAAAAGTATTTAAAAAAAAATTTCGGAATAAAATTTCTCATTTTATAAAAAGATTCAATATTTTCGGTGTTTTTATTTTCATGAAAGTGAATCTTTTCAATTTACGTGAAAAACTCAACGATACTAAACGATATAGATACTTTTTAATTTTTGACCCATATAATGTAGTATTTTATAACTTCAGTTTTTTTTCTAGAATTATAATGATCAGGGCTAAATATTTATGTTGCTCATAAATAATATTTACGAGTGTAATTAAAATATTGTCAATTAATGATAAAATAATTATCTTACAAAGAAACACATATATTTTCGTTCTTCTCTGTATCCATTATAACTAAAAAAATTAAATAAATATCAAATGAACGGGGAAAACTCATCATTTTATTTTCCCATGCCCTTATAGAACTCACAACGTACGATTTAATACGTGAGTAAATAAATAAACTCAGATTATAAATATTTATGAATCGATTTTTTTTCGCGCGCTTCAGAAAATTTACCTTTAGTAACATCGATATTAATTTAGAGCCACGTTCTTCTGTGGAAAACCCTTCATGATGGAAATTATAATTCTTGGAAAAAGATATATGAGATTATGTGTAAAAGCAAGGTTGTGCAAACTTAAATTTAAAAAAAATTATTAGTTTTTTTCACATAATCACGAGTACGAAATGAAATTTTTTAACGGTTCATATTAGTCAATAAAGTGTGTTCGTATTTTCTTGCAATTACAATAAAAACAATATTTTCACTAATTTATAGTAATATACTTAATAAATGTTACGGGAAGCCATTGTATAAATGATAATACCACATTCACTTATATACGTAATTATATTATATATAATTACGTATATAAGTGAATGTGGATATACGAAATTAAATACCACACCAAATGCGCGAAATATAAAATAGGGGTCCTTAAAAAAATAGGGGCGAGGGGAAATATAAAATAGGGGCGAAAATAGGGGTCCTGGCAATTCGTTGACAGATATAAATAAACTTTTTTATATTTTCTTTCGCCATATTGTTAGCACTCGGTCATTTCCGCCGATAGTCGGATACGTTATGTGTTTGTTTTCTCAAGCGTTAGTGCTATTTCACACTGATTGTCGTATGGTTCCCATTCCGTGACTGGGGACCATACAACAATTAGTAGCGCGGAAACACGACAGCCGCGCGTGATAGCACCACGTGTTCTCGCGGCGTAACCGTACGGTCGGTCGAACTTGGGTCGTTTTGCCAGCGTATGGGTAAGTTATAGATTTCTACCATGTTTGAAAACCGAAAAACTCAGATTTGAAATTCAATCTCGGCCTGCTATTAAGCTTACTTATTATAGCAACAACGTAAAGAAAAATAATGGCTGACAATGATTGTTCAAAATGTGACAATGATTGAAAAATAATGCGAAATGATCACAACAGGTTTCGAAAATAAAACAGATATGAAAAAATACAGGAGGTAGTTTAACGTTTTTTTTTACCCATTTAGTATTTTTAATTTTGACTTAATATGCTTAATATCTAACAAGAATTATCTAAACATACAGGAAAGCATCAGAAGATAACGAATCATAGATTACTTCTCTAATGAGAGTTATTGCGGATAAAATTGAGAAAAGTAGTGCCCAAGAAACACCATGCATGTTCTACAATCATTGCGCGAAAATTTTGAAAAGATACCGTCAGGGAAAAAGATGGACGAAAAAATTGAAATAACGAACCTCATGAGGAAATATAACAGTCTGATATATCGACAAAATTTCTATCAATTCTGTCTGAAATTGAGTCTGAAGTTACAATTGGATTGGAGAAAATAATCTCAATGTTACAAAAAAAAAGTATATATATATATATATATATATATATATATATATATATATATATATTAAAAAGGAGGGCACACAGATATATTTGCCAATGATATGCTACTGGCGATACCTTAGATAATCCGTGATTATAGTATATACAAAACTACGCTGAAACATCGGAAACTCATGGTAAGAATCCAGTTGTTACAAATATATTGCTTATAAGTGACCGCGAAAAGTTTAAACCGAATAAATAAAACGGTATTTTATCCGCTCATAACATTTATTATTATTATATACTTTAATGTATCTAAGTATCATATAGTGTTACTTATTACTTAGACTTATTACTACGAGAGCAATCTGTTACACTCAACCAGAACATCAGTTCAGACTGGCCAGGTATCAGTCTCCACGGTTCGCCACGAATCAAAGGCCATATGCCTTGTGATCAACCCAACACACCACACGGATGATAAACTTACCTCAGCGTAATAATGAGTCTTTCCTCTGCTAAAATGATGTTACGATATTTAGGGTTGCGACGTTGAAATTGCAACGCGACGCTTCAGACTATCACATCACGAATATCACATAGGTGTAATCATCATCTCTGAAACATCTGTGGTCAGACTTGTAAAAAAACGTCATTATTGGAATTATACCTGACATACTATATGAATGTATATCCAATAATTTTTAGGAAATTCACAGCATTTACATCCCTGTGAATAATATACTTTACAATATGATTACATATATAATGTAAAATTATATTGATATTTACGATATTTTTATGGAAACAACATCTACCTTTTAATTTATATATATATATATATATATATATATATATATATATATATATATATATATACCTAAGTATGAATGGAACCCTCAAAATATATAGATCTGTCAACTGATACAGAAAAACAATAAACAGTCACTTCAACTCATCCGTTCATGATTGATTTAATAAAGAAAATAATTATTATACCCGTACACTTCTCTCTTGAAATATTTCCATTTATCTCGACATATAACAAAGAACGCAGTTAACTAGCGTTAGAGATTCGAAATGCAACTAGCATATCATAAAATAAACGGAGCTCCTTAGTGCATTTATAAGCGCCCAGCATGCGATTTTTCTCATATTTTCCCGGACAAGCTATGCACGAGAAAACTCTCAAATATTCACTTATCATGACACTCGACAGGCGCAATATTTTATTGAGACTTATTGGATTTTGCTCTCCATTCCGAGTGTTCGATCGGGTATGAAGTTTGTCATAAAACCTTTCGACTTTTATGATTCAACTATCGCTAAGATTCATTTGCGATTGCGAGATGTGCCGTCATTGCGATGGAACAAGTAGCCCGCTGAAAGATGGCTCGCTACCTCTTTTAAGATATCGAGATTTATTGTTTGGGCTGGAAATTATTTCAATTAAGTCTGTTTGTAAGATAAATTTGATTCTTTTCTTATAAGAAATGGCCACCCGTCCGTATCGATTTCCGTTTGCCGTGTATTATTTTATTTGATTGAGGAGAATTCTTCATCGAAGGCGGACTCGTTTTATATTGAGATTTATTACATTTATGTGAATAACCCCGATTGCTGAGAACTTTTAGGAAAGTTTAAGATAAAAAAAAATTATCACTCTACATAAGATTAACTCATATGTGGTTATAATAGAGAGAGAGAGAGAGAGAGAAAGAGAGAGAGAGATTAACGATAGAAATGTTTAACCTGACTGCACAAACCTTTACATAACTTGATGGTGAAAGATGCCATAATCTAGTTTTAGTGAATTATATCACATTCGTTTATTAATTTTTATATACAAATAAAGATATGTACACATTAATATAAAAATTGTCACAGTAATTAATAGAGTTTTTGAAAATTAAAAAGACTAAAAAATTAACTGAGAAACCCTTTAAGAAAAATTGAGTAGTTTGTAACTGATATACACGAAAAGGAATGCGGTCAACGAAATTGATATTGAAAGTTGGGAAAAATGTCTTATCATGGTTTTTTATTTTTTTTTCAATATATTAACAACTTATAGAAATATAAAACTTTTTTAATGTTATATCACTAGAATATTAATAAAAATTTAGATGATTATAATAAGATGAAAATGTAATAGTTAACAGAACTTTTGTTTGGAAATTGTCATTCTAATTATAAAGAAAATTACTACATTTTTATTATATTTTGAAAAACCTATTTAATTAAGGCTCAAAAATTATGTGATCGCCATTGTATACCTGTAAGATGATATTGGGACATACGGGGGTCTCTTATTTGGGAATTAATGGATATGTAGGTATATGTGTACATAAGTTTTTCTCTTTCTAAATGTACATATTTCTGTACTTATGTATTTGGAAAAATATTGTATGCACACTTTAACAATATAGACGTCGACTCATAATCTGATCATTTTAATAAATACAAATATGGTGGTAATATTCGAAAGAATCTCTGTGGACATTTTAAAAACTTTACATAATAATTGTGTAAGTATTTATTAATTTCACTTTTACTTAAAATATAAAAAAGACTCACACTGATTTGCGACAGACAAAATCGTCTTTCCTTTTGTCAAAATTTTTCACAAATGCAAATGATCTAAAATAAACAGGTACAAAAACTAAACTTACTTCATATAAACTAAACTTACTTCATATACCAAATAAAACCGTGATTGATTCAATAAATTCAAAATTCCATAATTTTTTTATTTAAAAAGTTTTGGTATTCTGAGAAACCCTGCATATAAAATAATAATATAAAGCAGCCTATAATTTTTTTCTTTTATTTCGTATGAAAATGAAGCAATTTATAACAAAATTTTCTCATATTTCTTGACTAAATTTTGCTAAGCTAGTCTTACGGCTCGCTACTGCATAAAAAATGTTTTAATAAAACATATTCATGAAAAGCTGTGTGAAAACTTAAGAAAACGACTTTGGGTAACTACCAGAATGCCAATTGAAAACTCGTGCCTGAAAATATTTATTTTTTTAGTTACTAAGTCTCAAAGTGTCAAAGTTGGAGGTTTTCCAGATTTCCATGATAATTTATATTCTATCTTACATGCGGCAAATATTTTAGATATCTCAACTGAGAATCTTTAGCTGGTGTTTTTAAGTTGTCTAAACTTACTGTACTCGAAATCAAACAAATTCATAGACGTTTTTGTGGTTAATTATTAAGCATTTATAGCTTAACTTAAATCTCGACATACCTTTGACCTTCATTCATTGTACATTTACAACATGGTAACGGTGCTGGGACTTAGTTTCTGGTTGACGCAACTAAAATATAATTTTATTCAATTATATTGTATTATTACAATTATGTCTGAAAATCAGAGTTTTCATAATTAATTCATAAATCTAAGTCGTTAAATAAGTCTCCTACGAGCCAATGTATGTACAAAAAATACTTTTTCCTTCTAATTTACATACTCTTATTAAGATGTAGAGACGAACAAAAAAAAGGTTAACGTATCCATATTTATGGGGTATTGTTATACAATTCTTTTGAAATGAAATTATGTTTCATTTTCAGCCCCATTTAGGGAATAATGAGACGTCAAAAATGGAAGAAAAACCCAGAAATGGGTTTTGGTCACTAACTTCAACCGAAATAATTTAGAGTAATTCAACTTCTTTCGTTTTGGAAATATAAAAGAAAAACCTGGGAACAACGCAGATGGCAATTACAGTACGGTTTAACCTACTAGTGTACTTAAAATAAATTAACATTGATTATGAAAATGTTTTTTGCAATATTTAATTTAAAAAATCGCTAGATAATGTTTAGTCGTTATTACCCAGTGGTTTTTAAATTGAATGTTGTGTTTTGCAATAATTAATTTATAAACCAGTTTTCGATGTATTAGAACCCTTGTTCCTCTACCATAAATATTTGTGAGAACGTATGAAGAGGACATAATATTTTATAAAATATATAATACGTTGATATTTTGTAAATTGACTTTATAATCGTAATATTTGCGTGGTCCGACATGCACTTGATCAGTGTTATTTTGTGTTAGATTAAAACAAATAAAGTAGGGTTACATATTTGTTTATATTTCTTAAAATGTTTAATACAATTTACATGAAATAAAACTCATAATTAAATGCTAGTATTTAAATTTATTTTTCAGATTTTACAAATCCATAGGAAACAATTAAAGAGGGCGGAGGAGAAACACGACACTATGAATCTTAACGAAGTATAATTTTCTTAATAATTTAAAAAAATTGAAAAATAAATCTTAATTTCATTTTGAAAGTTATTTCTGATGATTCCTCGTCTCGGTTAGATGTGCAAAATAAATGTCAATATAATTTACATATATGACTTTTTATTATTTTTTTTTACAATATTTGCGCTGTAACATATGATCTGGAATCTATTTATGAGACATCTGCCTGAAATATTTCATTTAGGTACGTAATTCTAAAATTGTTAAACTACCAGATAGTGACGACAAGAGACTATTTTCGATATTTGTTTACGGAGCCCTAAGCAAACGATCCGAAACGAAAGATCCAAAATGAAATTATTTACATACTCGGTAACCAAATTCAACAATTTATTTTAAATTTATGTAAAATTAATAAATATTTTTCAATAATACTGGATTGTACTCCTGACGTTTCACACGTAGAGCAAATTAGTATTATAATAAGATTTATCAATTTTAACACAGAAACTAGAAAGTTGGAAATAAGGGAGCATTTCCTAGCCTTCTGTCCAATTATCGATACAACTGGCGCTGGGTTAACGTCATTCATAATAGAAAAACTAGACAAAATTAATTTGGACATAAACAACTTAAGGGGACAGGGCTATGATAATGGATCAAATATGCGCGGTAAAAATAATGATCTTCAAAAAAGATTGCTGGATCTAAATCCCCGCGCTTTCTATGTACCGTGCGCTAGCCATAGTTTAAATTTGATAGTAAACGACGCTGCCAATCTCAATCATCATACGACTGGATTTTTTAGTATTGTGCAAGAATTATATAAATATTTTTCGTCTTCTACCAAAAGAAAGGACTTATTAAAAAAATATGTCATAAATCTGACCTTAAAACCATTGTCTGAAACAAGATGGTCAAGCAGAATAGATGCTATCAAACCGCTGTTTACAAATTTACCAGACATTTATGATGCATTATATAAAATATCAAATGGTGTATCATATGAACAGAACGCAAAATATGACGCTAAATGTCTAGCAGAAAAAATATGCTCCTTTTCATTCATTTGTTCACTAAATGTATGGCATATAATATTGACAAAAGTAAATTTTGTGAGCAAAATGCTGCAGTCAATCGATATGAATATGCAAGTTGCTTTAGATGCTTTAACGGAATTAAAGAAGTTTTTGATAAAAATTAGAACCGACGCAAATTTTGAAGAAATTGTAAATGATGCCATGAAAATTGCCGAAAAATTAGATGTCGAGGCTGAATTTGAAACTTCCAGATCCAGACCCCTAAGACGTCGTAAGACTCCAAAGAGTTTTGATTATGAACACGAAGACCACACTATAAATGATCCGAAAATAGCTTTTAAAATTAATGTATTTTTTTATATATTGGATCAAGCTTTATCCTCCGTAGACGAAAGATTTAATTTATTGAATAATCACAATGACGTGTTTAATTTTTTATTTAAACTAAATGACCAAGAACAAAGTCAATTAAGAATTAGCTGTCATCGTTTGCAGGAAAAACTTACAGCAAATGATTCATTGGACATTAACCCGATGATTTGTGTGAAGAAATTATATCATGTCAATCTTTTTTTTAAAAAATTAAATAATGATATGGCGAAATTTCTCGAATTTATATATTTAAACAATTTGACAGCTGTATGCCCTAACATCACAATAGCATTACGAATTTTGCTAACTATGCCAGTTACCGTAGCAAGCGCGGAAAGGTCCTTTTCTAAATTAATACTAATAAAAAATTACCTGCGCTCAATAATGAGCCAGGAAAGATTAACAAATTTAGCAACAATATCCATAGAAGTGGCCATATTAGACCATATACACATACACGAAACTATTAAAGATTTCGCAAAGACAAAAGCTATAAGAGTGGAAATAATATAATTTAAATATGTTTTTTTATATTCTTACACATTTTAGACTTTTGTTGTTTTTTTAACATAGCATACGTAATAGTTAAATTAGTATTATAAGAAAAAAGTCAGTTATTTTGTTATTAATATATAATTATACGATTAGATGGAACATCAAAAATAAAATATATAAAAATTTAATTCGCGTTTTATTTTTCGTAATAATTGGCAAGCAAAAATAAACTGGTTTTACCTATTTAGGAAAATATTATCTAATTATATAAAACTAGAGAACATTTATTTCGGTCAAAATTAAAAAATAAGAAATAAAATGAAACAAATGAATGAATGAGATTCATGAAAAAACGAGGCGCTTCATAGGTTTCGCACACAGGCGCTGTGGGGGGTTGGCGCAGCCCTGCGCACATGACCCACAAAAATCGGTCTCATAAAAAAATTGGAGCGAATCGGAACGTTACTAGTTAAAACGCGTTAACGGGATAAAGGACAGGACATGCAACTGATGAAAACGCTAAAAACGCTAACGGTAACGATGAAAACGCTGACGGTAACGGGAGACATTTAGTCGGCGGCGCGCACATATTAAATTGTGTGAAGTCGGTGGAAAATCCGCTACTGGCTTTGTAAAACAAAAGTTGGCACTTGTTGGTCGCTAAAACTATCTACAAAAGTCATTCGTCTGATGTATAAGTAATCATTAAAATTTTCCTATATTTTTCCTATATATAAAATTTTACTATATTTACAAAATTAATCTCGGGTTAAGGCAAACAGTTTATTATAATTACTCGTAGTTTCTATACAAGACTGTTTGCAGGTAGATGCTTCACATGAAGAACTCAGCAGGTAGCCAAATAATAAATTTATTTTAATGTACCTCTCGATATATGCAGAATTGGCTTAATCAATAAATTGTTTCATTCACACTATCAAGTATGGTATTAAGTCAAAATGAAATTGAGAACCATTTACACTTCCTTTGCTTCCAAGCTTCCATTGTGCTTCCATTCCATTGTAATGTGGAATAATTAAATTTTTCAATCGTATGCTTGAAAGATCTGAAGAAATTCAAAATATTACTATTTTATTACAATTTTTAAAGTAAAATTATTTTGGTAAATTTGCATCAACATTTCAAAAGAGGTAATTGCGGGACCATACCTTGTACCTGTACCGATACTCACTTGGCCAAGAAGGTATGAGCTCGCATTACCCGGGTTTCGTACAAATTTAAGCTTATGTACTTTTAAACATTTATCAAATTGAAAGAAACAAAGTATTTCCATTAAATTATTTACAAATATAAAATTTTCACAGTTGAATATATTGTCTATACTATATATTTCACAGCGTTAAAAACATGATGCTTATTTGAAAATTATAAAATTTAGAATAATCTTTATAGTTTTCCTGAAATTGTGTAGTCAGATTTTGCTAAACTCGTGTCCTATTTCGCATTTTCGCATAGTAACAATCCATTTCAAGTAATAACGCACATTAAAATAATAATTACAAAAATATTACGCATACTTCATTTACGGGGGGTAAATTTATTTTAAAAAGTTTTTTTAATTTAAAAAGTTAACTAGTACAAAATATGTGGGTGTAAAAGATATATCAGCTATGTTTCTATGCGCATAGTTTCTTAAAAAATCGGCTTTGACGACACGTCGATATTCTTATAAGGGTTCTATTTTTAGTTTAAGGTACAGAAACTTAAGACATAATACTTTTTTGTATTAAGATATAAATTCATGACACAACTAGTACAATCCATAAATCCTAACTTTATTTAAAAAAAAGAAGATTGTTCTATTTGCTCAACAGGCCTGTACTCAAGTATCTATATATATATATATATATATATATATATATATATATATATATATATATATACATATATATTTATATACGTTTACATCATATTAATTTACAAAAAAATTTAAACTTCATATGGCATTCAACATCATTTTGCAGAATACTTAAGTCTGTTGAAAAAGAAGTTCCCAGTGAACAGCCACTAGAAAAATACCCCCTAAAGAGGCACTCGAGGAAGATCGACAGCTCGAAGGGCAATTTAATGGCATCGAATAAGCTTGAAGTGAAAAAGGTTTTTTCAATATCCAAAAAGACGAAAGTGGTCACAGCGGGGCTCCTCTGCAAACGTGGTGGGGGACAATTTTAAATTGGGTTTAAACCTCTCAAACTGTTTTGTAAATAGTATATTTTCAGCTTATTCTAGGCATAATTTAAGTCTATGAAACATAAAAGTCTTTAAGATATACATTGAAAACTTTCCTCTAATTTGGATTGCAAATAATTCGGGAAAAACCATTTCTATTCGTAGCCTTTTTTGAAAATAAAAACTTATTCGAGCAAATACTTTGCACGTTATTTATTTATTGTGAACTAAAATTAATATCATTAACCGTAGTCATATTTCATTATCATTTGTATCCAAACAGAACTTATCTAATATCGATTTACCACAATGTAAGAAAAAATAATTTTAGATATATTAACATAGCCAAGAAATGAGTCTATTAAATTTTTGTAAATCTTTACTAATTTAAAAGATGTTTATAATGTGAACTTCTTCAGCATAATAAATTAGACAGAATAAGATTCTGTTTCATGGAACAGTCCATCTGTTCTATATTTTAATAGAATAAATGTTAAATTAAAAGTAAAATATCCGTCGAAAATGCAATTTATTTAAGAAAATTGCAAATGGTAACATTTTTAAACATACTTTAAATATAAAAAATTAGTCAAATATATATCTTTATTCAAATATATAGTTCTTTGGAATTCCTTCTGCATCCGGTTAAAGAATTCCCTATTTCAAATAATTCAGTTAATATAAAATAAATCTTTTTCTCTAAATATAATACAGATTTCTTTTCAAAATTTTGATTTGTTTTTAGTACTATGTCGCTTTTGAATTATTGACTAGAAGAACTCTTCTACAACTTTTTCTCTCTAACTAGAAGAACATTCTTTTCTATTAGGGTGTTTAATATTTTTCTCAATTAATTCCTCATAGCTTAAAGCGGGAATAATTTTTTCTCATATCTCATTAAATGGGGCACCATCCTTATGTTGAAATTTTGCACAAAACACAGCAAGATTCTGCTCATTTCCAACATAGATTATATTTATTTCCACTGTCATTTTACTAAAAATTAATTTAAAACGAAGAAAAGCAACTTTTTACGTAAATATAACAAAATTATAAACTACGTAAATGAAAAGTAGTTAAATTTGCCTTTCAAATATTTATCGAAACATGAAAAATAAATCTTTTAGCGGAAATATCACATTTTTTAATTGTTTTTAAAATAAATCTATCTTACACAATCCCACGTTATAGCCTATGTAACTCGTCGCATTAATCTGCAAAATTATAGCAAAAAAAATAATTTTATAGGTCAAATAAATTTCATACTCGCTTGAAATATAACCGACCTTATTGGGGTTGGAAAACGACTATCTGAACTCCAGCTACTGAAAATTTCAGCAATATTCTATAACTATTAATAACATAATCGAAATTCAAAGTATGTTGTGTCATTATGACCCTTAAATGTACCCTTAAATATATGTATACACCTAAGTATGTTCGTAATCTTTTTAATTTTATAGGTTTATCCTTGTAGTAGGCAGATTTATTGACTTATAAACAAATATTTCTCAAAATAGGAATAAATACTTATTACATTATCTTCAAAAAGAGTCAATTAAATTAGCCAAAACAAATTTCACACGGACCTTTATTTTTAAAGAACTGAAAATAACTGTAAAATCATAATTAAATTTTTATTTCGAATATGGTTACAAAATAGCTTTGTAGAGTAAGTTAAAAATATCATTATTTTATCATTCCGACATTGCTTACCATCGCTGACAGATACTTCTCTCGAATTAAGTGCGTTAGGTAAAAATATTCTTTAAAAAGTCGCCGCCGTCACGCAAATCGAATTTGATTACGCTCTTTCAGAATTATTCAGGATGCGACGCGCGAGGCGAGGCGGAATTAGAATGAGACGGACTTATCACGAGAATCGAGTAGTTTTGTGATAAAAAAGTTATTGACTATTGGCGGTGTACACTGATGTAACTAACACCAAATTGCGGTGAGGGAAGAAACAAAACGTGTCTAACAAAATAATTGCTTTTTAGTGTTTCGTGTCTCGCGAGGAAAAAAATAGAACCCTTATAAGATTGCCTACATGTTCTTCCATCTATCAGTTGCAACTGGTTTTCACAGAGATCGTTCACCTAAAAACTAAAAATGTTACATTGGGACATAGGACATATCTGAAATATTAAGTTCTAAAACATTTGTACGGAAATTTTAAACTGAGTCGACTGTCTTTTTTTTGATTTCATGTTTCATGTGGGTTGTGTACCAATTAATAGAGAATTTTGTACAGATTAAAAATAATTTCCTTTTTTCTTCTCTATCACCGAATTATGTTTAAAGTAGTTTTAGAGATATTATAAAAAATGTCCAAAAAATATCCTCGACCACTTTGCCGACATTAAAATTTGAAAGCTGGCAAAGTAACACGTTTTGTTAATACACAAATTTGTTTTCTAACTTTTTCGTAATATCCATCAAATAATTAAAGAGGGGGTAAAAGATCTTAAATTTTTTTTTTCAATTTTATACATCATGCGGGGAATCATTTGAAAGCTTTTGTTATGAAGAATGAAAAAAATTCATAACTTTAGATTGTGTACTTAAAAAGGTATTTCAAACAATGTACGACAAGAAAGTAATACCTTACTTTCAAAACTCCTAAGCCGAAGATCATAATAAAAAAAGGGCTGATAAAAACTGACTAGAATATTACAGAACAACTAGCACTTATTCTAGATCTCACAATCTGAAATATTCCCTATATTTTAAACTTTTTATTTAATATTCGTAAATAATTTAATAAAAATACTGTGTACTCTTAACTGTATTTCATAAATATGCACAGAAACCTCGTAGCGCGGGTACTGCTCATGCTTGGCAAAATTTTTAAAACTCACAAATTTCATTAAATAATGAAATAAAAGTTTAAAATATTTTTTCAAATCTTACAAAAATTTTAAAAAAAAATTCGAATCTTCGTAACCTTAAATTATGTATAGAGATCTATCCCAGTTATATTCTGTAAATCATATTACACTTCCGCATCGATGTCATATTATTTACAACTATGAATCTAAGGATCAGTTATTCTCGATACTCGAGAACCTGTCAAATATATTTTATTAACAACAATCGGAAACCGTTGGACTTAGTACTTCCTCTGTCGCACACCTGTGCTAATATTATCATTAGAAATGGCAATCTTCTAACAGTTTAATTACATTTATTGCAAGTTTTTTTTTCTATTAAAATCAGTAAATCAAGCATTAACTCCGGAAAAATAGATGGACATGCATGTATTTCACATATAAAATATATAAAACAGATGCAAATGCATGTATTTTATATATTTACAATATGAACTACGTCTTCCGATGAAATGTCATCGCCATCGCTCTTAAACTAAAAGAGTTGTTATGTTGTGCAGTACAAACAGACAGCTGACTACGAGGAGCTATAGGGGTTTCATTTTTGGCCATTTCGTTTGTTTATAGAACTGCAGTAATTTCCCTCTTTGTTTATTACTAGCAAATACCCGCGACTTCGTTCGCGTGGATTTTTTAAACAAAAAAAATATGTATCGATTTTTGGTGTTTTGTTTTATAGAACTAATAATTGTTAAGAATGGTTAATTATTCATTTTAAAAATTTTCAATATCAATAAAGTTTAACCTAATCAAAAATTAATACATCGAGGACTGAGTATAAACAATACCAAATATACATGAAAACACAAAAATTGTTTTATCAAATAGATTTATCTTCAAACAGAAAACTTCATAATTTTACCTCTACCTTTTATCACACTGACATCTGATCGACTATTGAGAACTCCATTGAATGCATAGAAATAGTCTTATCCTTCTGAATTTTAAAACTAATTTATAAAATTGTCTCTACCTAGTAAAAGTAGTTTGGCACAAACAAATGATACAAGAAATATATACGCGAGAATTATCTGAGGTTTTTTTTATTACGAATTTAAGATAAAATAGTAAATACGTTCCATAATGATATGTAAACTGTTATGGCAATTGTCTAATAGAATAATTAGTACCTAATGCAACACACAGAATATTTTATGATAACAAAAGCAAACAATTAAACTCATCGTTTATCTTTCATTAAATCAATTTTTATAAAATAAATAATACTTAATAAATGCCAAAAAATCAAGAAGAAAAAATAAATATTTTCAATGAATTCAAAACCTGCTCCTTCATCAATATCTATATTTATTTTTAAAAATAATTTATAATTGTTTATTTACTGCTTTGTTTAAAAATCATGAGTTTACTTCATAATTAAGCTTTTACTACACTATTTTGCATTATTAAACGACCATATAATAGAAAATGAAGTAAGTAGGTACATAAACAAAATAATAAATAAATAAATTTATTTCATATTCAAGACGAATAAAAATTTAGCAAATCATTCACATCGATATCAAATAATCAAAGAAAATTCAAAAAGTAATTTAAGCCGGATCGATATAATACCTAGCAAAATAATAAGAATCTCTTAATTAACTATGTCATTAATATTATTTAATGAAAATATTGATAATCAAAACATAAAAACTAAACAAAAAAATAAAAAGGTTAATGAATTTAAAATTACCAAACTTATTTAATATTCAAGGCGAATAAAAATTTATTAAAACATTCATATTGATACAGAATAAACAAAGAAAATTCAAAAAGTAATTAAAGCCGTATCGATATAATACCTAATCAAATAAAAAGAATCGTTCAATTAACTATATCATTAATATTATGTAATGAATATACTGACAATCAAAACACACAAAAACTATTTGTTTGAAAAATTGTAACCAAACAAACAATTTAATACATAGATGTCGTAAGAATTTGATAAGAATTTTTAAAGCTCATACTCAACACGAAATTACTCACAGTTGCTCAAGTCAGAATGTCGAATCATACAATTCCATTTATACGAACTGCTATAAATCCACTAACAAAAGGTTACATAAGTCAGGTTAGCTAATGACAACGATACACACACACACGTATGCAATCATCGCCTAAGTAGAATGATCCACAGCGCCAATATGCTTTGGTCGTGCTGCAAACCCCCTCATCCTCATCTGCCGGCTTCTTTGCCTCCAGTATTTGCACGCACAGCATCGAGACACACTACATCGGTCAAAATTGAAAATTTCGATGTTATAATTATGAATAAAATGAAAAAAACTAACCAAGATCCATATTATTCATATCCACCACATATATAACTATCATAGACCGCCCGTTTAGTGTAGCGCGTTTCGATAGCTACCCTTTCATCCACAATTTCGGAACTCTTAAAGATATCGAAACAGACATTTCAGAAAAAAATGGTTATTTGTGTTAAGAATTATTGAATCTTAGACAAACACTAAAATTAATTCATATGTAAGGATGTAAGCGTCCTGACCATTTCTTCCCTTAATTTATTAAAAAAAACAGTTATCGCTCAGCCTTTTATATTTTGTGGCAATGGTACGTAAAAACCTAATCAAATAATTTATCGGTAATTTAAAATAATTTTATTCTAAATTACTAGTTGGTCTTGAGTTATAAGTGTACACACGGGTATCTAAAAAGCTAGAGGGACGTTAATTTTAAGAAACTAGCCAGATAATCGACATATTAAAAAAAAAACACATGCAAATCAAACAACTGGTTTTCGAGTAGTAAACATGTATAGAAAATAGACAAACATAAGAAGAGAAATTGCATTTTACAATATGGCAAGGTATGCGTTGTTCCAACGAGTATTCTGGTACACTTTGTATAAACAAAAATGCAACATCACGATTGTAGTTTGCAGTTCGTGTAGCAAACACGACTTGAATAACAATTATTTCTCATTATTGTGAATTCACAAATACAAACTCCTTTTACCGGAAATGACCAGTTTGCAGTGCGAGCGCCCATCGCGATGCCGTTCGCCCGCAGCGAGACGGTACACTCTCTTTTATTTTTGATACTCTCGTCTTCACCCCTGGTTTGTGATGATAAAAGGGAGATGCGTCATAACCCCCGCACAAGCAGCATTGATTCGCCGTAAAAGAACATAATCAAATTTGATTTGACGGCGGCAACATTTCAAGTAATGTATATTTTCAAGTCGAATATTGATTGGTGGATTTAACAAATTTCTATGTGGAATGAGAAAAGTATTATAATGTGAATATTGTGGATTCTTTGGTTAAAATGACCTTTATATTAAAGTCATATATTTATTCCGACTAATGTAAAGTTTATGTAACGTACATTATGTTTTCCATTATACTTACAATTAAAATGGGGGCAACATCCCTGTTTTCGATCCAAAAATTATATTTGACTTAAACAAACTAAATCCCGTGTAAGAAGCTAATCTTAAAATAATAATGGCGTTTTTAGAGGAAAGCTTGGTGTATAAGTAAATAGTGTCAGTATTTATGCCACGCATGGTACAATTTAAGTAACGTTTTAATATTTTTTGGTATACTCTAGCGTTCAAACGATTCTTAAAATGAATGCCGCCTACGCGAGTATACTAAATGAGAATGTTTTCGTGTCACGTATTCCAGAGGATAAGAAATTAACTGCGTAATTACTGCATGATATTCTTATAAATCAGAAACGTTGGCAAGGATCTGAGTAAACCTTCACAAAGAAAATAAAGTAACAAAAGATTTTATAAACAACGATTCATTCCAATTTCGAAAAAGAAGGTTTGATCGAATTTTTCTAGAAAAATCCTCCATAAATATTACAGCGACCTATCTAAAAGGATGCAGGAATTAGTGTAGGAAATGTCGTCTAATACGTTTGGAGTTATGTAAGAACAAAATTTTATTTCCAAAAATTTTGATCTACGTGCTCTTATAACTTTAAATAAAGAAAATTACCTGGAATTGCGTTAATTGAGCTGGAAGTTTTACTAATAATGTGGTATTAGAAAATCAAACAAATCCAGCAGCAAACGAATTCAAGAGTTCCATTGTTCTTTTGAGGAGCAAAATTCTGAAAACGTCTTTAATATACGAACAAAATATAATTTTCTTCACTGATTCTTAACTATGTTCCTCCAGATTGAAAAATATGTATTATATTTAATTACGTACTTTATATTAATACTAAAACTTGTTATATTTCTTCTTCTAAGGCATTGATTCACTATCCTAGAAAATTACAATTCGGAAAGCCTATTCTAAATATTGAACAAACTTTGCCTATGAAAATTTAATTCAACAGAGTCAAATTAAAAGATTTTACTTTCTTATTAAATTTAACAAAGGCCAAAATGATTCAATTAAAAAAAAATAACTTAACTCAAGTTTCTGGTATTATCTCGCTATCTTATTATAACGTAGCGTGAACATTTTCATGGAATTTTCTATGCATATAATAAAGTCGTAAAGAAATGAGTCTGTACATGGGATATTTTTAAGTTAAGTTAAGTGCTATTTGTCAAAGATATGCTACTAAGCCCAAAACAACAGTTTTTAGAATTATTGTCTGTCTACTTGTCTGTTCGCACTTTCGTTGTTCACGCTAATTTCTGCAACGGCTGAACCCATTTGGATGCGATTTTCAGTGATAAATTTAGATTAGCTTGGCCTAACACTTAGGCTTCACATTTAGTTTAAATTCAATCGGTTTACAAATAAAAACGATACGTCAATCTTCATTACACATTCGTTAGGCAATATTAGAACCAGTGGAACCGATTTTGATGCGACTTCATATATATTGTATAGATATAAATTTCATATGTAGTGATAGATTCATATGTGTAAAAGAGATATGCATATAAACCTTATAGAATCTTTTAGAGATTAGTTGGGATTAGTATAAAAACCGTAGTAATAATAATGATTTGAGATCCGAACAGTTACCACCAACTTGGAAATGAGAATCAGTTTTAAATCAAAACACGGAGAGTACGAAAGCAGACAGTGAAACAGCCATTTTATGACAATTACGTCGAATGATCTCGGAGCTACTTTCTTTCAAAGTTATTATCGATATTTTTAGTTTATATCTCTTTCTAATATACGTCAAATTCACCTTTTTATTAATTGTAATTTACGGCAGATTTTATTTACCGATGCAAATTTATTTATGGGTACAAATATATATATGTTGTCAAGTATTGCCTATATTAGGTAAATGAACTGACATAACTTTTCTTTATTAAAAACGTTATTCCGCAAATTTATTCGACTGCATAAATAAAATAATAATTATTTAAAAAATTCGATTTGTCATGAAATCAAAACGTCAGTACCTAACTTACTTTTTTAATGAGAATATGTAAAATATATTTATTAATTCAAATGTACTGTCATTTACATCATCTGTCATATAAAGAGGTGTCTATCTGCCGTTTAATCTCTCAAACTTTCCTTTTCTTGCTCACGCGTTTTACATATTCAAGTGCATGTAACTACGATATGAAATGTACATTTTATATCTGTTAATCCATGCGTGCGAGTAAGTTGAATAGTTACTCAAAGTGTCGAGCGTAGTAATTTACACGTGCTTTTACAGGGTAGTGGTAAATTACAATTACCATGTTATAGAATTGGAAAGAAGTGAAGTTTCTTTCGAAATATATTGAAATCATTATATAACATGAAATAAAAGGAAATGGGGATGAGGAAATTTACTTCTACTTCATAAGAATATGTTACCTTTTGCATAATAAGTATAAAAATACAATTTTTGTGGCTATAGCAGTGAAATCTGAACTTCTTTATGATTAATGTTTGAATTTTTGAAATTTGGTCTATTTGTCGGTTTGTTTGTTTCCTGTCTCTGCCCATCTTCATTGTTGATGCTAATCTCAGCAACGGCTGAACCGATTCGGATGCAGTGTTCAGTGGTGTATTTAGATTAGTTGGGGCTAATATTTCGGCGTTTTTTTCATTTCAATTGGTTCACAAATAAAAAAAAATATATGCCAATATTAATTTACGTTCATTGTAAACGTTAATATCAGAATCGGTGGAATCGAGCCAATGTATGTTATCCATTAGCGTTTTAGTGAATTTTGTGCTCATAGTGTTTATGTAGAAAAAGACATAAACAAATTCCTAATAAATTTCCTACTTCGAATTTGACGCGAACGAAGACGCGGGCAGAGCTAATTGATTCATAAAATATATGTGTATGTGCTATATATATATATATATATATATATATATATATATATATATATATATATATATATATATGTATGTGTATATATATATATATATATATATATATATATATATATATATATGAAAAGGACGTTCTCAATCGGATTATATGTTTTATATATGTTATCTCATGTCTCGAGTATTTATGAACCAATATCGTTCATTCTTTTTTTCAAAGATATTCTTCCTGTGTGGTCCCATAAAAATTTAGTGAGAATCTGAACATAAATTAAATATTTGCCATACATGTATTCACTAACAAACATAGAGAATAAATTTACGTCTCTCTTACTATTTTAAAAAATCCGTAGTTACACATAGTGCATACAAACTTAGTCACAACTACCTCCTAAATGCAAACTCTCAGTGCCATAATTTTCTAAGTAACCCACGCGAATCAATACTTATAACTGCGAATCAGTGTGTTTGTTTACAGACTCATCATATGATCGCGGTATGAGTTCAAACATTTCGGTTGAATTTTTTCTAGTTTGAGTATTAAATTGTGTCTTGGCACTTTTTTATATCGACAATTATATTTTTAATTAAAGCGTATATCTAAGGGCTTAAGTCTACATATACTACATATACGTGATACTCGTCTAGTGGAAGTAGAACCTAAAGTTAACGCAATCTGGTGACTAATTCATAATTTGGGACTTTATTTTGGGAATTTTTTAGGAAAATGTGACGTTGTTTATTAAATATATTCTCTGTTTCTGTTGCCCATGTTTCTTCATGTATTGCTTCTGGGCAGAAATAATATGATTGTTAATGTCGCCGTCTGATGATCTTGTCTGCGAAAACACGTTTTATCTAGATTGGGAGTAATGTTATCTTCTTCGACTCTTTATTAGTAGATACTTGTACAACAAATGAGCTGGAAAAGATGGTTCATGAGCTGTTATTTCAGATTGTCTTCTTTTATGAGTAATTTATTTATTCGCCATTGTCTTCATCAGCCTTTATGAATTTTTAATTACCATTCACTTTTGGATTTTCTTTCTGCCATCTTTAAGATTATACTTTTTGCTTCAGTTTTTGTTCTATTTCAATAGCCATTCTCTTGGTATTTTCCCTTAAAGAATCCCTAAAGTCATCATAGGCGTCTTCTTTTGAATTTATTCTTTAAATTTACTTTTTTTCCATTTTTTTCTTTTTCTTTCTCTCAAAGTTTTCGTGAAAAAATATCACAGCAACTTTGAAAGTTGTGCTTTTGTTTTTATGTTTTATGATATTTGCTTCGTTGAAGATATTTCAATAATATATTGCTGTTTTTTAAATTTTGCACTTCATGCCTGCTTTTTTAGGTTTTTCAGTATCATACATTTCTGGATTTTATTTATTTGAAGGAACTTCTCTCCTTCTGTCAATTTTTACTTGGCAGCTTTGCTGAATTTATCTTCTTCGTCTTTTTCGCCGTTTTTAACCTAAAATATTGTCAGCTTAACTAAGAAAAATACGAAACTAAAGTTAAGAGACTTAAATATTAAGGTTGCACTTTATAGAATTCTGTCATCAACTGGCCGCGACAAAGCACCCTCTGTATATTAGTAGTCTAAAAGGAGAGAGAGTATTTAAAATAAATCCAAATAATGCTTTCTTAATTTTTGGTTAAGAAAAGGGGCATAAATAACTCAGTACATATTAATTAAACTTTCGGATAATGATTATCATAATTTTCACCAGGAAATCACCAAGTGTACGAAAGTAGTACGAAACATGTGAATACGTACTCAAGTAGATGGAAACATACTTCTTCATGATATATTTGGAACATTACGGTAATTTATGACATATAGGTTATTAAAGTTATTCCTCGGTGAAAGAAAATGCGATTTTCATGAGCGTTTCTTTTATATTTCTTATTCAATTTACTTTAACATATTGGAATCGATGGTAAGAATTCGAAATTAACTACTTCTTTTATTTTTTTTTAACAAAAGATATGGTGGCCCGATCTTTTAATGTGTACTCGAAAAAGCATAAACTAGCGACTATTTTAATTAAAAAATATATTTTCTGTAAAAATTAAAAATTTACTAAATAGGAAGTTTTTATGTGTCCTTTGAAATCGATCCCTTCTAATGTAAATAAAGTCGGAACACTGCATGATTCATTTGTGCATTAGCTGGTGAAACAATTTGCATTATAAAAAATTAAAAATCCATTTTTAAATTTTGATTCATAAATACCTCGTTATCCGTTTTTCTTTTCTAATTTGTGGTTATACAGTTTTTGTAACGATTTTTCATTTATGGATGATGCATTTCTTGGATGCCCAAACCGTGTGAATGATTTCCACCCTAAACCTTTCCTATTTTTGACTTTTTTCTACCCTAAACTTACTCACTGGTATTATAATTTGAATATTACATATACATGTATAACTGTAATCTGAATATTACATTTATAATAGCTTCCCTTTTTTAGTTTGAGCTATAAAATATCCAACCCTTATAATTTCGTCATTTTTATCCCTCTATCTAGTTTTATTTAGTTATTTTATAGAATTATATATTTACGCGCATAACATTTTAGATAAATATATGCTTCAGTTAAAAAAAAATCACTCCCACTTCCCTTACGAGTGAAGTGGAGGCGACCTTTATTTTCGTGTAGCTTATCAGTCTATCCAATGGGATGGCCATGGTCAAAATGATGAATTGAACTTCAAATAATGAAGTATTCCATCTTTACGATTTCATCCTCAAAAGGAAAAAAAGGAACCCGAATAAGATCACTTCATTGTCCGTCTGTCTGTCCATCCGTCAAGACGCTTTCTCTCGAAAATGTATGAAGGTATCAAGTTGAAATTAATATAAAATACTTAAGTTCACGATTCCTTTGAGATGTAATAAAATCAAGTTTCTAAGTCAATATGATTAAAAAGTATCTCAAAGTACGGCCATTTATCTCGCATATTTTGACACTCGCATATTAAACAAAACCTATAGGGTACTTCCGTTGACTTAGAATCATGAAATTTGGCATTCAAGCTCTCACAGCGTAAGTAAAATGTGGAAATTGTAAATTTGTAGTAGTTACATGAAATAATTTAAAGAAGCACATGTGAAAGGAAATATATATTCGTTCGTAACAATTAAAATTTTGTAAATAGTTTAATAGGAATATTACGTACTACAAAATTTTTGTAATTACCTTAATTTGTAGGGAACCCTCGTAGTGCGAGTTTCACTCATGCTTTACAGTTTTTTTTAATTTTTATCTGAAAGCCTCTTACACGAAATTATAAGCTTTATAGTAATGTTTCTTTCTATTTATTCAATATTTGAGTAAAATTAAAGATTTGAAAATTTCAGTCAATTTGTATCAACATTTTCACGGGACATAAAAAGCTATAGAAGCATACTGCATTCGTGTACCAGCCGTAGATGTGTCAGAACACATCTATGGCTGGTTCTAGTAACGTCTGGTAATTTTCAGATGCGTTGATTGATTGAAAACTAAATAAAAAGGCACTGATTGATTATTATACATATCAATGATGTGTATATAATGTAAGACCAAGTATCTTTTGCTTATTAGCATTATATGTTGTTGTACGCCATTATAAGCACTAAGCTGTTAGAAGTCGCTTAAACGTTCGCAGTAATTAATTAACCGCTTCAAGCGAATTCCTATGGGGTTCACAGTGTTTGATGGTATAATAATATTCTCGACAGTAATTTAATATTCTTAAACCACAAGTCAAGTACACTGAGATGTACTTTCAAAATATTATATCGTGGGAGCCTGTTCATATTTCTGTAAGTATTTCGTGAATTGATGTTCATAATATGGATATATTCGTTATTAACATCATTGCTGTGTTATTATATTTCATGTAACGTCTTTGTCGAATTTTGAATCAAGTGTTAAAAATTTGGAAAGTTTTGCTTGTATTTTTTTTAATTGATGAGGCCTTTATTTGGATCACTAATAAATTATGGATTAGGGAAGAGATTTTCGAGCAACCGTCACTACATACTTTTTAAATAGATTTGTCAAAACATTCTTTTATTTGACAAATAGAAGAGTTTTTAGGCATCAGTTAGTACACATTTATGCTGCTTTTAGAGAAAAATGTTTCTTAACGTTGTATTGTCTTCTAGAAACATCATTTTTATTTAGGCTTTCAAAAATCGATCTTAACACTTACGTTTAAAATCATTTTTGAACGAAAGTGTTATGATTTTGTCAATGTTCTTGTTTCAGAATCATAGATCAAAACTGGTTTAATGAGGGCTATATATAACAGGAATTCCATTTGCTTAGAAATAATTGTGACCTGAGAAGGTTTTTCAGTCCATCGAAACCGCTTATTTACAATATATTTAATTTAATATGAAATCATAATTATTTATCACAGATTTACAAAAAATTAATAGCTGTGAAATAAATGCCAAATCTACATAAGTGCGCCTAAATATTTGAAATAGACTGGCAGAATTGTATAATGGAGAAGGTTACAGAACAGGATAGGTCATAGGTTGCTAATAGGTGTGAAAATAACTTATAAAAACAATTTTATTTTCATTTTGAAGTTTCCAATAATATGTGGTTGAAATCAATAAGATTATGCTTCATTGAATAGTATCGACCTAAGTTAAGAAATAATTGATTGAATATATGCTATTCCAAAACTTAAAAACTTAAAACATATAAATAGATACATAAGCTCTACGCAGTTTTGCAAAATGAAAGGAACTTTGGAGCCATGAGCTTACCAGGGAGGGTTATGTCTCGAAATAGCTATTGGTAAAGTTATTCCCCTTAGCGCCTGAAGGGGATGGTTTCGCCGGAGCGTTAGTGACCGGAAGTAATGTGTAAGTACCGGCTCGCTGCCGGATGGTCGATCGTAGTATACATTAAAAAACCTTAACTTTAACGAAGCGATGGCTGACGATGCCGGCCCAGCAGTTCGGACATAAATTTGTTTACGGTTGTTAAACATCATTATCTGCTACGAAGGCGGTTTTGTAGACGATGGGATAGTTTAAGATGTATTTGTTACTTGGAACATAGAGAGCTGCCAATTATTAAAGGCTACATATACATTAGAGTATTATATGGTTCAGGCGAATATGGCTTATTTGTTGTTGATCGTTTTGATATTAAATGTCTTTAAACTGCTGTTGGTTTATTAAACTGATGCAGGTTTCTCAAATCTATTCAGGATGTTGAGGTATGTTGGATTGATCACCAGACATACGGTATTTGGCGGCGCAGCGCACCACGGGGATCCGGGTTCGATTCCCAACCCTTGTCGAGCGGGGCTGGCTTGGTGTTCTGTTTGACTGTAAGATATTGCTCTCGTAGCAATAAGGCTACCATATATATCAATCAGATACATTAAAATAGATAAATTAATTAAGTTATTCTGATAACGCGCATACAAATTGCACGAAGTTACAAGGTTGCCCTTTATACCTAATTTAGGTGTAGGTACTTATACACCTATGTCATCATGGTATGGGCGAATTTATTTCCTTCTACATGTAACTTGCGTCTAAACGCCATACTCTTGCTCAAGTCACGAATTAGCAGCGGAAAATATGGTGTGTGGTTCAACTCACCCGCGGGAATGTATTCCATAGTGGATAATAAATTTATAATTGGGTATTTAATATATTTTTCTAGTTTAATAAAGCTTATGATACTTCAAATTTTGATTGTTTTGCATAAACTAGTTACGATTCGCCTGTTCGAAGTTAAAAGATAAATGAGGGGGTTGAAAGTTAAACGTGCATTTGTAAAGACGGAAAGTTATAAACAACAAAGGACAGATAAGTGTAACTTAATGCATGTATTTTTACTACACAATTTTTGCTTTCTTTTGGCTTGGATTTCGGAAATATTTTGACTGCCTAACTCATTAATTAAATTTTTGTAAATCGTGGTGTATATTTGAAATATATTTTTAGGTATAATTTTTTACAGCTCTTTACAACATACATTCTTAGAATGTAAATCGATGGAAATAACGCGATGAAAGTGATTGACCGCGCCATTCTTGAGTATTGGCGGATAAAGGAACTTTCGTGTTCTCTTCATAAAGAAGGGTTGTGGTGCAGAGGAGATTAATATGCCCATGTCATTTTTTATATCACTGATATTTGCAAATTGCAGAGGATAATGTGAGTAGTATACTTCATATGAGTTCTTCTATATTCTTTCTAGTCCAAGTAAAATTTATTTTTCTTGACAAGGAAATATCTAAATTAATATTGGAATGCAATAACACGAACTGTTCTGTACCTTGGACAGTAAACAGTCATTCCCCTCATAATCAGTTGATCAAACAGATAGTTTCACCAGGCTTCTATGTTGGTGGTTCTAGTAAATTGAAACTGAATACGGAGCGTATTCAAATATATGACAAGATTAAATTTTAAAATAATTTTTTTTGAATTGACATTTGTTGAATTTTTGACTCTATAATATTACGTTCGTAGAAATTCAAATTAAATGAAAAATCGAACTACATTCTTTATTAACGGGTGTAGTCTGCGATGCATGTGCGTTTGTACATACTTTTAGAAACAACCTCCGAGTCTTGATAGTTCTTTTTTTGAGCTTTTTTTCCTTTATTATCCTTTCATTTATGGAATAGAAATTTCTTTGAATAGTTATTAGCAATAATTTGACCAAACCTTTATTTGTTACGCAAGTAACCTTCTGTAGGTTGGTCTTCAGCAGGTTGGTCTTGTTAAATACTAGGTGACACATAATATTCTTGGAACTGGCCATTTAGTCTAAAGGCAATATAAGATTATATTGTAATTTTAAAAATGGACTTGTTTGTTTATGATATTTTCTTTTGTTTTATTTGTGTCTCAAATTTGAAAATAAATGATATTTTGGTGAATTTAATATGTGAAAAGTTTCACAAAATTGATATGATTTTCGTTGTAGTTTAATACAGCAACGAAAATTACAATATACCAAATGTTAAATTACAATATAGTATTATAAATGTTAGTAATATGTTTAATTACGGAAATATACTATCCAAACAGTTGTTAGACAAATGATTTACTATTTTTATATGTTCAGTTTATTAATACAAGTTGAATTGTAGTATTTCATAAATAGGGCTATCTTTTTTTTTTAAGGTCATTCACATACCTGGTTAAAGAGTTAGGGAATAGGGGGAAGGGACAATGTAAAACGTTTTAGAGATTCGTACACCGTAAAGAAGAGTGCTTGTTAAAATTTATACTAATATTTTGAATTGTATTTCATACGAATTCGCAGATCAATTAAAAACAGTACATTTTTAAAGTTTATGAATATTATCGAACGGTGGAACGGTATGGAGTTATTTAATTTATACTTTTTTCAAGGAAAGCTATATTTATTGAAATATTTTGTATTTGCCATGTTAGTTTTGCTTTGCCAGTGCGGTCTGTCTTAAATAAGGATCACTTATGAAGGACGTTTAATAACTCCTTAAAATAGGCATAAAATGCAACACCTACTTGTTTAGCATTTTTTTTTTGTTTTTCTATCTTCAATATTTATACATTTGTTATACCGCACGATAACCCTTCTAAAGTTAACCTTTGTTTTAAAAGGAAAGTACGATACCTATTTATACAAAAAATTGACATTTATAGACCACTTCCAAATATTATTTTTCTCATTACTACCTCTCACCTTGTTATTGATTTCCATACAAAATTCTTGTAATTTTTTGGTTATAATGATAGTATATTCTTTTGATCTGTAGTACACCTTTAGGGTTTTGTTAATTATTTATACTTATGTAGGCAACTAAGTACTAAAGGATTTAATGTAGTTTTTGAAAGTCTTTTCGTTTTTCAGTCGAATAAATTGTGAAGATCGTTGGTCAGTTTCGTATGTGATTTTTTGTTCCTAACCGATTAAGGCATCAATAAATATTAAAATTACTTATTAGAAACAAAGGAGTGACGCCATAAAGAATTCATTTATTTTTCAGATTAGTTCTTAAATTTTTGAAATCATTTCGATGCTGGCACGAACAGCTATTTCTTGCAGTTAACTGCTAGTTGTCGTCATATTGTTCACATTTTCAAGTGCAGCTTTAAAATTTAAGTAAGACACTATCATTAATTAAAAGGTCGTTATTTAATATAAGCTTTGAAACTAAAGTCGGGTCGCATTGTTATGTTTTTATACGTAATGTTTTCGGAAAGTTCGACATAATGGGTTGTTTGGCAGCATACCAGCACTGGTACTTCACTTCTGATATGTAATCATTTTCATAGCGCTATTCTCTTTTTGCGTTAATAGCCAAGCGGCGATTGGAATAGTCCTCGTTTTTTTATCTAATGACAAAAAATGAATTGTTATTTGTAGTTTCAAAGATCAGGGTGAAAATTTAATACCAATAATAAAAATGAAAACCAATAAGAAACATTAGTTCCAAAGGTACGCGTATATTAATGTTTCCTAACAATACTTTGGTGGGCAGTTATAACCTTGGTACGGGTCATGTTTTACGTATTTTAAGTTTTTGAAGAAAATATCATATAATACTTCTGTTTATTTTAAATAGGCGTTTACGTTTTATTTTATACAATTAATTTACCTTTCCAGAATAAAAAAGAAATATGCCATGCGTAAATAAAAATATTCAAATGTTGGTTTTATTTTATAAAGTAGTAAACATGATGTTGTACAAGGTGGATCATAACAATAAGGTTAATATAAAACCGTTTTTTTCGTATTTCATCAAAAGCGTTTAGTCGGATGTCCCACGACACGTCACTTTTACACATAAAATCGTCACGTGACGTACTCGTCATTGGCCAATTGTGCAAATTTCTGCTGCAAAATATGACACGTTTCTTCCTGTTAAAGTTTAAATAATAGTGCAGTAATCTTTCGCAATCTCTCTCGACGAATTTATAATTCCTTATAAGTGATAGGAAATATGATAACTTTTGTAATAAAGTTAATATCGGAACGGAATCAGAGATTCTGTTTCCGTGTTGACTTTAGTTACTAAAACTTATATACGTATATACTATTTCGTTAAGTACATTTCGAACAAATCGTTTTACCATATGATTTTGTGTCTTATTGCTTCTGAAAGAATTTCTAAATCAATGATGCAATTGTAAATTTCGGACCTTTGAATTGGTCTTTTCTTTTCGAAACGTGGATATTATTTTGTGTCCACGATTATTTTACCTAAGTTATTAAAAAAATACAAAAGATAATGTGGTAGTCGTGAGTATTTAAACTTTGTGATACAAAAATTAAATTTTTGTTTTAAGAATTGTTTTAGTTATTAAATTGAACATAACAATTTAACGGTATCTGTAGAATATTATCTTTATTAAATAAAAATAACTGAAGCGTTGATAATTTAACATATTGCTGTGCTTCATGTAAACCTAGAGTGACAAAATATGATAAGTTTTTGTTTCTGAAGTACAGGTTTAATTAAGAAAACTGTATTGATTTTTAAATCCTTCTCACACATTTAAAGTTAAGTCATTTGATTGTTTTTGAGGGTTCTGTAGGGTTCTGTAGGGTAATAAGATTATAATTTTATCAAGATTGTCTTAACGTTTATCAATTCAATCATCTGTTTGTTATACACTCATATATTTTACAGTTTTAGACCTAGGTTTCCAGATATTTTGCAAGTACACGGTTTAAATGACGATCTCTATTAATAAGCTTAATTAAATAAAAATAATACGTAACATTTTTTTATGGATCCGCTTACATATAAAATCATTCATCTCTTATATCATCATCAGTTGATCATCACGGGAAAGTCTTTCAAAATTAAAATGAAGTTTGAGTCATCATTTTTTATTTATATTGCATGGACAATTAAGAATTTTGTTGGATATTTCGACGCGCATGGTACCAGGGGTTTATTTTATAGAAACAAAATAAAAATATCATACTGTAAAAACTCACTGAGTACATGTATGTCCTTAAGGCGAAAGACTAACACACAAAAATAATATGTAAGACAGAAGAGCATGCGTACTGCATGCTCTTCTGTCTTACTTGGTCTGCTCTTCTTCTGTCTGCCTAACTTCATTCACATATGTGGCAGATTCATGTAACTGTGTTTTTTATGCAAGTGTTGATAAAGCTTTAAACAGATTGATAAAGTTTTGAGTAAAAAAATAGTAGTAACCTTTTATATAATCGCTTTTTGCTAATATATTTACAGGATTGTTATACCAAACGATAAATTTTAGATTTATTTGATATAATCTGAACGTACTGAAAAATAAAGAGTTGACGATAAATAAGGTGTGAATTTTTAAAATAAAAATATGTTTGAAACTACCAAAATGATTTCAAAATATGTTTCAAAGTTAAATTAATGATAGTATTTTATGTAAATTTAGAAGCTAGGGGAAGAAATTCCAAAATCCATTCAAAAGAAGCCCCTAAAGAACAACTAGTCTTAAAGTCATTAATGCAAATACAATTACGCTGAGCAAATGACGGAGCCCTGAGTAAAAAATATAAACGTTAATATTGATTTTAATGAGCCTTCATCATTCATTTAGCTACTTTTGACAAAATAAAATGAAGTGGAATATAAATCAAAATCATATTTCGAATGCGTCGAACTCGTTCCCAAATAGCTTGGGCAGCAGTTCTATTGTCCATTTGCACAACTTACATTAGGTATGGATGGAGGCGAACAATGGAGCATAGGGGGGATATGTGGTATCAATATATAGCTAGAAGGCAAATAAACAAGAAAATACGTTCACTATTTACCGGAAGTCGGCGTAGATATTTACTTCGACAAAGGAGACAAAGGTTTTTGTTATATATCAGTAGCGTAGCAAAATGTTTGAAACGAACGTTAATATTATTTCGAATATTTGATGCAACTTACATTTGATAATTTGGATTTATCAGATACGTTTCATTTACAGAAAATCTGGTTAATTCAGATTGTGTATGTTTTAGCATATTCTTAATAATATTTCAATGAAACAGTTAATTTGATAAGTTACTAGAACCGCTTATAGGCTTCAGTTTTATTCTTTTTATCAATAATAAAACGTCGCAAGAAAATGATTTTTTCATACTCTTGTTATTGCTAGAAAAGTTAATGTGAATACTCGTTTAGATAACATGGTGATACAATTGAAGTAGAAGGCAAATGACGTGTACACTGTTTGCTGCACATATTTTATTATTCAATATTATCATGACTAACTGACAATCAATATTAATTTAATAAGCGTATCATACGTTATTGCTAACTATGATGTAATGTAAAAATTAAATATGTCAGGTATTTCTTCATGCTTTCAATATAGAAATTAAAGGGTAAAATATTATGAGAACATTATCGTGTCGAAATAATTGGAGTAAACAAAATTATATTTTCTGAAAAATTCCGAATACCATCCGAATTTTAATCAAATAGATGCTTTTCTGGTATCCATTCACTGACTTCAGAATTAAATTGCATATCGTCTTTTTCTTCTATTTCATGTCAAAATGCGTCTTCGAAGCTATTCATGACTTGCCATGCCGCGCAAAAATATTTTTATATTTTTTTGCTTGTAGTCTTTAGGAAATGTACATTTTTATCCAATACCAGTGTGGTAATCAATATCGCAGGTTGGTGTTGAATATATTCATAATTTCAACATTACTCATTTTTATTTGAAAAGATTGGAAGGGTCAGGATTTAAAAGAGCATAAATATATTTTCATCGGCTTATATAATCGCGTATATCGTGTGAAGTATAACAGGCAATATAAATAAAGCTCTGAATATAGTTTTAAATTTACTGCAACAAAAAACTTTAGAAATTATTCGTAAATATGTTATAAGAGACACATATAATTTTTTTCGAAATGGAAACTTAAAAAGCCAACTTGAACACGAGCAATAATTCTCCAAGATCCATCGTTCATTTAGGTGTTTGCATTGGTTGCCTTAGTTATTATCGCACATTTTTTTCATTTTGTAAGCGCAATTTGAAGGCGTGCTACTAGCATTGATATTAAAAATTAGTTACTCAATCATAAATTGAGTGTCTAATTTTCTCCTTGTAATATTTTTCCAAACGTTGTGTCACCATCTCGATATTGAAGCATGTTATCCTTTGCGTGTAATCGATTTTACCGAATAAACTCATGGGGATTTCCCAGCGGGCAATGTGCTTAATTGGCTGTGTTTTTCTGTGAGTAGCAGGAAAATAAAGTAACTAATATCTAATAAAATTTTCTTTTTTTTCATGCATTTAATACTGTTAAAAAATGCTTCAATATTTATTGTTTTATTATGACAAAGTGTACTATGATAGCAAATCATCGTTTTGCATTTTCATTAGTCAATTTAGTTTGAAGCTGATATCAAAATAGAAACGCCAAACCAGGATTACAAAAGTCACTTCCCAAGAGTAACGGTAAAATGTCTCATATAATTTTCAATAATATTTTACGAGTGTAAATTTTCATGTTGAAAGTATTGATAACGATTTGAACGATTAGGGATTTTTGCTCTTTGCTTCTTCTGCTGGTTCCTAATAATATTCGTAAGGAGTGATCCCATATCTTTGAACCAGGTTCTAAAGACTAAAATACTCTTTCGATACCGCTAAACAATGATAGAAAGATGGAATATTGTTACAAACGAAATTTTGTTCAAGTACAACATATCTAGTTTGATTCATTCTATTCTGTGCTTTTTTATTTTATCCGTATGTATTATTTGCATAATTTCGGTGTATCGTACCGTACGTCTTGTTTGCTTCGTCGAGTTATGATGTTTATACAATATTTTTCATGTTTATTCATTTAATTGTCACCTTTTTGATGCAAGGTAAATGTATATATAATGGATTTGTTGAAATTAGAATAAACTCTTCTACTTATTTAAGTGAACTTGTTGCTTTATAGTGACGGAGTTTGTATACAAATGAAAATCATTTATTCAATAGAAATAAATATGTATGCATATATATATATATACATATATATATATATATATATATACATATATATATATATATATATATATATATATATATACATATAATATTTAAAAATGTATAAGGTCAATAAGTTTTTCATACTGGGATTTAACAAATCGTATTCGGAAATATGACATTTAGGAATAATGAAACCTCGTCGGATATTTGATCGTAGTCCTAACTCGTAGGTAAATAAGTCTATGAATCTGGAACTTAGAGGTAAGAAAATATGTGTGGATAGCTAAAAAATTAAAACGTAGAGAAAGAATACGAAGAAGAAACGCCGCTCGTGTAAGCCATGATCTAAACTCAGAAATATGTGCAAATTTTTGAAGGTTCTCACTATTTTAGCAATTTTTCGATAATATATCGAAAACAAAAATATCCCATAGTCAGGTAAATATAAAGAAAATTGATAGAGGCGATCGATATATCGAATCGATAGAATCTAATTTAAGTTTAAACTTCTAAAATCTCAAACAACATCAATATTTTAAAATTTTATTTGTGTTTGAATATTTTCAATCAAGAAAAGCTAAACTAACCAAAACAAAATCAATATGCTCTTCGCCCTTGAGGAATTTTTATCCTTGCTTTCCAGCTGTATAATCAGACCTTGGGTAATATTTATAACAAAAGGAGTCTTCAAGATAAATCAAAAATGCCAAAAAGATAAATCAACTTAAAGAAAGTAATTCTCACAATTAAAGAGTACGTCATTAAATTTCGTCTTTATCATCGAACTTTAGCTACTACTTATGACCAAAAAACTTGACAAGATAATTCAAAGGAGTTATCTTGCTAAGGAATATCACGAATCTACTTCTCGTCATTGAAGAATTCCTTTCATTAACTTCTGGCTTCTTTATCAAGCTCTTATTACAATTTGTGGCTAAGGCACGTGTCAAGATAAGTAAGATCAGCCCAAATTTTATTAATATACTTCTGACTACTGAGAAGTACCTGTCACCATATTCTGCTTCCATAATCATACGTTGGATATAATTTGTGACTGAAGGACTCGTCAAGATAAATCAAACGAGCCTAAACTCGATGAAACTGCTCCTCACCATTGAGGGATACTGTCATAATCTTTCGGCTCCGTCTTCAGAATCTGGCCAGTACTTGTAAACAAAACACCCGTCGAGAACTCTAACGAATGCAAACATGATGAATCTGTTCATCGCCATTGAGGAGTTTCAGTAATCACCTTCCGGTTACTATGAGACTCTAATCATTATTTGTAGCCAATGATGAGTTAACCCTTAGCCACCTAACGTGTATTCCAGTAACACATCCACCTAACGTCGGTCATGGTGAAAAGTTGCATATAAGTACTATTATGAAGGTTAAAAATCATAAATTGGCAAAAATGTAAACTACATCATTTTCTTCAGTTGCTTTTCATTTTTAATTGTTTCAATAAACTCTTCAAATTAACACTTCTTACTTCTTATTACTATTAATAAAAGTTGACTTACAAATATTTTAACAAATTATAGATTTTCTAATTAAGGTGAGATCTAAGCAATAACAATCAACGAGACTACTTATTTTTAATTATTTTTAGTAAGTTAAATATATAACCTCTTATATAAAACTATCATTGGCACAATTAAATCACGATCATTACAAAATTACAGCCCCCTAACATTCACAATTTCTCGCGGCAGCCAACACAGAGAGAGCATTCAACGCAAATTGGATTTTGAGAGCATTCAACGCAAATTGGATTTTTCAACTGAAAACACAAATGAAATGTTTTACACTTTTCTTTGGGTCACACGTTGAGCAAGTTTTACGTATTTCTAATTTGTCAGAGCTGTCTGCCGAAGATGTTCTGGGTTCTTATTCTATTTTGAGAACCCGGCGAATAGCGCTCTGAAGTTCCTTTTGCAATCCAAACTGGTTCGCTCGACGTCTTAAATGGGGTTTGATAAGATCTTCAGCCAGTCGTTTCATGAAATTCAGTCTGGGCACCTTTCTCTGAGATTGGTTCATGCTGCTGATGATATATGCATTTGCTGCAGATACATCCAGCATTCTGTAGAAGACAACCATTGTCCAGCGCTGTGTGCGTCGTGAAGTTGAGTAAATGGCACATTTCTGATCTAATGTATCGACGCCACCTTTGGTGCTATTATAAAAAGTTATAATTTCTGGATTTTGCTTTTGTGGATCGATGGTTGGTGAGTGATGCATGCAGGAGAGAACAAGCACGGACATGTTTTGCTTTGGTACAAAAGATAACAATGTTGCATCTGACGTGAATCCAAAAATTGAAGAGCCAACGTCCCGATGATGGCCAGGCTGAAATTGAGGGGATACTTCCCTTTTATTTTTTTTAAGGGTACCCACAAGTGTCAGCTGGTTTTGCTTAAGAATATTCAATAGCTCCACAGAAGTAAACCAATTATCAGTCGTAACATTTCTGTGGGTTCCTTCAATCGACGCAACCAATCTCGAAACTTGCGTGGGTTTGTTCAGTCTTTGGTATTCAAGGGGCAAGCCTTGGCCATCTGAGTCTTTTCCCAAGTATAGGTCATCCACAAGGTATCCGTTTTTGACGTCAGTCATGCACATAACTTTTAATCCATATTTGTTGGGTTTTTTCGGCATGTACATTGTGAAGCTGCACCTCCCAAGGAAAGCCACCAACATGTCGTCAATACAAGCGTAACTTCGTATTGAACAAACTTTTTTGCAGTTTTGTATCAGCTTATCAAACAGCTGAGATATAGGTGCAGCTTTATCAGTGCTACGGCGTACATCTCTGCTACTCGCATCATCAAAACGAAGGCAATTCAGCAGTGTTTCGAACCTGTTCTTGCTCATTATACAACGATAAATCTCTCGTCCTGTGCCATCAGTGCTGTACCAACATGTGCAATGTGTGTGGTTCTCCTTGAAAATTGCGGTATAGTACAACATACCGATAAAAGCCTTTAGCTCCATTACGTCGAGGTCTTGAACACATGTCTGGTTTTGATAGTTAGGTCTTATCTTTCTAATTTTTTCGTTAGCATGCTTTACGATTTCTTCTAACATATCAGCAGTAAAAATAACTGACATAAATCGGATGGTATTGTATTTCTATTCAAAACATCACTGAAATTCCTTTTCAATCCTGGAGGTTGTTGAACGATGTTGTGTTGCAAAGTCCTTGATCACGAAACCGGAGGTTGAGATGACCAACGGAACCGATTTTTTCCGAAATAGTTCCGGTATCTTGCCAATGGAACTTCATCATCGGAAGATGCAACATCAACTGGCAGATCATCATTATCGTCATCTTCATTTAACTCGTCAACATCAATTTCAGAGTCCGATTGACATTTACCATCAACGACGTGGTCTAATGGTACATCTTCTACGTCACTGCAGTATTCATTTGGTAATTCCGGCACGTCCCTTTGATCCTCGGAATCTGAGTCGCACTCTTCTAACCATCTACTGATATTTCGATCACGTTCAGACATGATAAACCTAAAAAACAACAATAAAATGTTAGCACTAAGGAGAGGGAGGGGAAAAAGTACATAGAGTCACAGGCGCGTGGCCCGCGTAATAACGGAAATATTTGAAAAAATATATCGTCTGGAATCACTGTGACTAACGCTTGGTGGTTAAGGGTTAAGTTAAACGAGTCCAAACTCAATGACTCCACTTCTTATTTGGAGAGTTTTGTCCTCCAGCTCCATCAACTTACTAAAATATACATATAAATATGTCAAAATAGTTAAAATTCGGGTGGTTGTACTCCCTTCTGTTGAACAGTTCCTAAAGATATCTCCGCATTCTATTATCAGGTTCTGACCATATTACATAGGACTTCTGTGAAACTAACAAAAAATAATTCGAAAAAAAAGAATAATGAAAATTGATCAATGTATCATTGGGTTACAGATGCACATATACGAAGAGAAATACACGCGAGTGGAGTTCAAAACCTCCTCCTTTTTTTGAGTTCAAAATTGAAAAAGTAACGAAGAACCTTGAGGTGATTGTTACTAAAACAATATAGTCAGAACAAATATTTAATGTAAAAAATACGTGAGAAATATTTTGTTGTCCGTCTAAGGTCGCGTAAAAACGATTGAAAATATATTTTAGATTGTATGAAAGAATGTTAAAATATTTTCGTCAATATTTTCTTAATTTTTTACCGAGCGATTTTAAGAGAGAAGAAAAAATAATTTATTGGGTTATTTTAAAATTATTTTATGTCTACCTTTGCTTTTCTCGCTTCTATTGATTTAAGTGCTAAATGAGGCTGACAATGAGGTCACGCAGATATATATATACTTGGACTGACTGACATAAGTACTCACTTATAGCTATTTTTTTATAAGGTCCTCTGAGTTTTCAATTTCAGAGGAGAAATTAAATTCATTTCTTATCTTCAAACAATACATCTATAAATAATTTACATTATAATCTGAAAAAAAAATGTTTTAGAGTTTTCCAAATAATTTTTTTTAATCTTATGTATGCTCTGTTTAAATTTGTGAATTTAAATAGCACATTTGAAATTAAAAAAAAAATTATTTGACAGCTACATTTGCACTTTCAGAAATTTTGACATAAATATTTCGAATGTTACTGGAATATATGCGAGTTAACACGCTTTATTACCGCGCCACATTTTAAATTTAAACGCCAAACGGTTTCTGGAAAAACGTATGTGATAAAGAGGTGGATAGATATGTGAGCGATTTTACATGGGTTCCATTTTTTTGCTTACGTACGGAATCCCAAAAATTTTAAGACCTATTGAATATATAATATTTACATCGATACATACATAGACTTTTGAGGTTTTAGTAAGTAAAAAAAGTTGTTGTTTATACTGTCACATTTCTTGTTTATACTGTTAAGTTCTTTTTCCTGGAATAACAGAATTACAAAAGATTATAACATACATAGCAAAGTCAACAATTATGGCAACATTTATTCATTTAAAATTATAAGGGAAAACTGTTTTCCCAAGTTAAGAAAAGAGATTTATGAAAAATATCGAATAACACATCATGAATGTAATTAAACTTGTGATTATAAAAGGAAATATATTATATTTATTTATTTCTTGTTTGTTTATTTTATATATTACTAACTTGATTTAACGTGTCTATAACTTGACCATTAAATGGATTAAATATGGATTATCAATTACAAATAGATGATAAAACTAACGTCTGGTAAAAGGATAAGTTTCGAAAAGATAAACAAAGAAATTAGAATTCAGACGACTTATACGTATGTACGTACTGTAAATACTCAAAAATTAAAAATTTGTAGCTCTTGTTTCAACAGAAAACCAGTTTAATTTATGGGGTAAATTCACTGCATAAATAACTAAATAATTTTTCAGAAGAAAATGTCTTGAAAAAGTTGGATTTTATTTTTTACTTTACAAATTATTCATTCTTCATTCCTTTCAAAATTTCTTAATTTTTAATATTTTACCTCACTTAAATTGACCATGCGTCAAGCTTACACATTAGATAGCTATGAAATTTGGTAAAATGTAGTATATTAGTGTAGTTAAAAATAAATTTTTTTGATTAAAACTGAGGATAAATTTTTAAAATTTTAACCACTATATTGAAATGTGTCTTACCTATTACGGTGTTCAGCTTTCCAAGATACACTATGTAAAAAAGTATAACAAAGAAGACATGAAAATTACCTTAAAACTCTTGTGATTAATCGTAAGTAAAGTGAAAAAATTGGAAAAAAATATTTACATGGGAATATGATGAACACCTTCCATTATTTGCAACATTATTGAAAAAATAAAAAAATAATACTTACGATTCCTTTTATCTCACAGAAATGAAATATATATTTCATATTAGAGAAATGAAATAGGAAACCATTAACCTTATATTTGCATCTGTTTATATTTTATATTTACACTTATGTGTAGTTCGACTTGTGTTCTTGAAATCATTACAATAATAACTTATTTCGATGAACCGGCAATCATATTAAAAAGTAATACTAATTATCAACAGAAACATGATTTAAGGTAAAAGCTATAATAGAAATAAACATGAACGTGGTATTAATGAATTGTTCATGTTAGAGAGAGAAGCAGTTACTTGAAGAAGTAAGAGACATAATTGTATTGATTTTACCATTAATATGACGTTGCACGAAGATCTACAATAACTACTCAAAGAAGGTGATGGATTACCAGCGCAACGATTTCCTGACAACCATGTTTTTATCAGACAAAACTTATTGTATTTTGAAGGCAGAATAACTGGAGTTAGCTTTCAGAAATGTTTCATAATCGAAAATATTGACGAAGGAGAAAAACAATTACTGACTGAAATTGAAAATGATCTGACCTGAAGTAAGTTTAACATGATATAAATAATATTATCATAAAAATAATAGACTCCATGATGAACCTAAATCCAGTAGTGAACTTTCCAACGGAATTTATACATATTTTTGATGTTCCCGGATCACTATCACACATTATGAATTTGAAAAGTTGAAAATAGGAGTGCCAGCTATATTACTCCGAAATATCAAACAAAATTGCGCAACGGCACATGATTATTAGCTTAAAATTAATGAAAAATCTAAGTAAGGTAACAACTTGGACCTCATAAAGGTGAAGACGTACTACTTCCACGAACACCACTCCTTCCGATCGATGTAGCGTTCGAGTTCAAACGATTGTAATTTCCAATACGCTTTGCGCTACGACTATCAATAAAGTGCGAGAGCAATCTTGGTGAATGTGCGATTTGAATTTAGAAAACGATTACTTCTGTCATGGGTTGAAAACGAACAAACAAAAAATATAGTTAGAGGACTACATTTTTTGTTTGATAGAAATTTACATAAAAAATTGATTTCCGTGAAAGGTATATTTTTTTCTTTCTTTCTTTTCATGCCATACAGTAACCAAAATGCAAAGCAGAGTACTGATAGTGTTTCAGGCTGAATTTATGTTTGCTGGAATACGTTTATTTTCCTTCCCTTCATTTTAATTCAAACTGAGCCACGTCGAAGCGTTGCTTAGTTTCGGCCAGTGGCTCAGTCAAGACAGAACAAAATTAAAAATTTAAGTTTTAATTTATCTGTTTAGTTTTTTATTATTTGTGAATATAGTGTGGGTACTATTTTAAATATTTTGCGATACTCACAATTTTCAATTGCCATTAATTAACCTATTTGGTCTAATTTAGTAACGGGAATATCTAGCAAATAATTCGTAAAAAAATATAAGTATACTCTTTTTTCATAATATTTTCGAAATTTAATGGTACAAGTTTTATTATGAGTTATATTTTGCCTTGATCAATATTTATTATCACCAGACAAATATATTTATCAAATCTTTTATCCTGCACATTAGCATGTCTTTCAATTTATTCAACAATTTCTAGCGCAAAGGCGTTTCTGAAGCTAGAAATTAATTTTAGTACAATATAAAATAGTAACGTATGTATTGACTTGTAAATTAACCAGTAAAATGTAGCCAATGTATTCATTCACATAACTTAATAACTATTAAATTCGCATGGACATCGCCTTAACTTTGTTTTGTTTACAGCAACGGTATCCCAGATTTACGTTGCGCATTACGTTTTATGGAAAGAAATAAAAATGAGTAGCGATCGTATTGCGCGAGCGGACATGAAGAGATCAGTTCCTTCGTAATCAGTTGAATGAGCGGACGGAATGAAAACTTAACTTCAATAGTCAATGGGCTTTTTAAAACTGGGCAAAGATTGGAGCAAATTACTTTTATGGTTAATTCGAGTCATGTCCACAGACTTTTTCTTCATCAATTTGGAGTTAAATGTGATTCAATTATGTAAAATTGATAATAAATTATACTGTTCTTTCAATGATTTATATATATTTATGAAAATCCTACTTAAATTGTTTGTGCTTTTTGGCACCTAAGTGAATGTTAGGGTTATTCGTCACAGATAATTCATTAATATTATTATTTTAGTATTAGATGATATCAATATATTATTGAAAGCTAAATTCATACTGTATTTAGGATTATATTGTATTTTACCTTAAGGAAAAACTTTTGGATGGATACAGACTGGTCTTAGACTATTAATAATTGAAACGTATAGGATATAAACATAGGAAAAAAGAAAATACAAGTGGTCCCAAAGTCCGTTAAAATTTCATACGGTGATAAAAAAACTAGTAATATGAAAGAAAAAATGTTTATTTATTCTAAAAGTACAAAATTTGGGATTTTATTTCTTCAAACTCACATCGTCCATATGCGATTCTTAATTTTTTTGACACTTCTGCAACCCGGAGCGGAAATTTTCAATGACCGACTGACAAGTGTTTCGGGAAATGTTTTGCATTTCTTCGCAAATATGAGCCTTTAATTTCTTAAGAGTCGCTGGATTGCTGTTAAAAACTCTACTTTTAAGGTACTCCCAAAGGAAAAAAAATCATAAGTAAAATTATAAGGGGATAAATCCGGGCTACGAGGTGACCAGTTAATGTCACCTCTTTCGGATATAACTTTTTGATCGAAAATTTTGCGAGCTGCACTTAAAGACTCGTTGGAAGTGTGGCATGTTGCCCCATCTTGCTGAAACCACGTTGATTGAAACCATCAAAATTCTGAAGGGCTGGAGCAAAAAAGTTCTACAGCATGGCAATATACCGCTCTGTATTCACTGTAACAGCGTTTCCTCTTTGATCTTCATAAAAATATGAACCAATAATGCCTCTTGCTGATAAAGCTGATACAGTAACCTTGGGTGAAAGCCCATACAGTAACCTTGGGTGAATGCAGGGGTTTTTGATACTTCAATTTCGGATTAATGTCACTCCAATATCTGCAGTTTTATCTGTTTACATGTCCATTTAGTGGGCTTCGTCTGAAAAAAAAAGTTGTTAAAGCTAGTAAACCTCTCTAGCATTTCGTTAGCAAACTGAAGTCTGTGAGCATAATCTTGATGATTTAACAGCTGAAACATTTGAATTTTTACAGATGCAAATGTAAATCCTTCTGTAAAATGCGGTTTAAAGATGTTTTGGATACGTTTAAGACGCTAGATTGCTTTCGAGTAGGGTCCAGGTTGTTAACGGACATACGTTTTCGGGATCCTGTGATGTTCTAGGTTGGCCAAATAATGGTTTATCTATTGTTGAACTAGTTTCTTCAAAGTTGTGGACCCATTTTTTAATCGATTTAATCGATGGAGCTTTACTTTTATGTCGTATATTGTAATGAGCCCAAAATTTACGTTACGCTAGAGTCGAAGAATCGTTGTTTTGATAGTACTCGCGTACGCAGAACGCACGTTGTTTTCGTTGAATGATGCCATGGCACTAAATTCCCATCAGCCCCTCTAACATTCAGTACTTCGCTCGACCCATCTCTCCCTCGCTGCTCGGCGCAGCTGTCGATCCAAATGTTAACGAACTTTTAGACCACCTTTATATAGAGATTAATAACTAAGGAACTGCTGGATATTTTTTTTTATTATGTTATGAGTAAACTTTTATTTTTTATTAGTCTACGTGTGAAAAATTCGATAAGTGTTGATAAAGTAGCAGCTAAGTTATTAAGCAAACGAACAATTTTCCATTTATAAGATTATATTAGAGTCATTTTTGTGGACTATTAGTAATTGGTGACCACATGAAAAAGTTGCTTATTTAGGGAAAGCAGCCGCAGCTCTCTGTAACGACTTGCATCCATATATTTTTCATTAAACAATATTGAATATACATACCAGATTTTGCATTATCTCCAAGATTTTTTTTATGAAGAAACCCACGTGACGCATAAAAAATTGGGGTTTATTTTTAGGGTTTATCGCAATTATTTACTCATATAAATTTTTTAAGTACTAGTATAACTCCAATACGAGAGTTAAGCACACACTTAGGCGCATATAAATATTTAATCGTTAAAAGTATTTCTATTGAACTATTTATAAATATTAATATTATTTCTCACGATGTAAATATATTAATATGCGTCCAGTACATCTTTGGAGGAAATCATAAATTTACATTTTCAAATATAAAATAATTTTTGCGTGTGGTTTATGTCATTTGAACAGAATTCCCTTGAACTTTATCCCGACCCAAGTTGATATCATGAATTGGTTGACTATTATTCGTATCCTACTTAGCTGTAATGATTTTTCACTTAATATGGTTATATATACTACCATTTTGAATACTTTTAAGATATTCTAAAATAGCGGTACAGTGGGAGTACGTAGCTCTAATAAAAATATAAAAATTAATAATTCGTAAATGGATTCTTGTATCAAAAAATTGATTATAATATACCCCCTATATTTTTAAAAGATCTATTCAACGTTACCATGCACATAGGGGTTATTGAATAAAAAAAGTTATCCCCACTTTTTACGTGTACAATTATGAAAATTTCAGGTTCATAGCACAAATAATCTGCGAGTAAAATTTATGTGTACGGGTGTGAAATACAAGCGGATAGACAGAGAGATATGATGAAATTATAATGGTTCATATTTGCTACAGAACCCTAAATTTCCTACACAAATTCAGTTTTGGTTTCACGATACAGATATCTTTGTTATGTTGTATAGATTGAAAATACCCACTTTAAAGGAGCGGAAAACTGATTTATTTTAAATTTGAGAAAGGTAAATAATGAAACATATTTTTAAAGCTATCTGTATGAAATAATATTTATTAAATATTAGTTATTGACAGAGAAACTTGGAAAGAGACCAACGAAATTGATTTTACAGAATAAGAATATAATTTACAAAAAAGTTGATTTACAATATGAAAAATGAAAACAATTGAATTGTTGATAATCGGAAAGGATAAAAAAACTAAAATAGTAATAAAAATATATTTTGAATCAAAAATTATTAATGAGAAATAGAAGTAAAAATTAAAATTTAACAAAGTAACTATTCAATTTACGAAATTATTACAAAAAGTAACCAATATAGATCGCTTCTTGAGCATATGGTAATTGTTTAAAGGATTTAAGGATTACTGTCATTGACGTTCCTTTTGCTTTAATAAGATGAATGTGTTTTTTTTGGATTTATGAGTTTTATGTGACATTTTTCAAGTCTGTGATTTTCAAGAATTAATATGTTATGTCTGTATAAAAGACCAAATTTGTATTTTGTTTCATTTCTCTGCTTTAGAGTTTCATAGAAACAGCACTCCCAAATTACTCTGGAAAATAACCTAATTTTTACGAAAACGTACTAGGTTTTCGATTTATCTGAATAACTTGAAATTGAAAAAATTTACAACCTATTTTGTCACTTCCTTTACATAAGAGTGTGTTTTTATTCGTGGAATACCTGAGCCTAAAAATAATTTGTTTTAACGTTACATATCGTATAGAACATCAATAGAAATAGGGCCTTATATAGATTCCAATACGCTTTATTTTCAGAATTTTACTAAAGAAAGTATTAAAAATATTCCTGAAAATAACCAGAAAAAATTTCTTCGCCACTGTTGGACATAAAAATTAAAATTTATTAATAGAAACTGCAGAAAAGGCAAATCTAGTAAAATGTTTTTATTCATTTCATGTATCGTGTGTAATATAATTCGAAAAACCAAGTTTTGACGATTTAAAATCTTTTCTGTTTACAATTGTATGTATGATACTTCTAGTTCTAGACATATTACAAATGTTTACAAAAAATCTAGTGGATACAACTAGTATATGGTAATTAGAGTTATCCTAAGATTTCTTTGAAAACTATTGCGATTCATCTAAATTTCGTATATTTTGAGATTTTTGCTTACGCCAAAATATGCTACATTGTGAAAAATACGACATAGAAAATTAAGATTTATTTATAGAAACTTTAGAGAAGGCAAATCTAGTAAAACGTTTTTTATTCATTTCATGTATCATGTGGAAAATAATTCGAAAAACCAAGTTATGGCGATTTAAAATATCTTCTGTTTACAATTTTATATATGATACTTCTAGTTCTAGACGTACTACAAATGTTTACAAAAAATCTAGTGGATATAACTAGTATCTGGTAATTAGAGTTCTCCTAAAATTTCCTTGAAAACTATTGAGATTAATCTAAATTACGTATATTTTGAGATTTTTGCATACGTCAAAATACGCTAATATATTTACATTGTGAAAAATAATAGCAATACTTATGAATAGTTTAAGGGAAATGCTATATATTCTTAATAATTAATATATGTCCAAGCGTATACGGAACCCTAGCAATTAACAGATTTTTTTCAGCTAACATAATTATTTAAATAGAACTTATCCAATTTTTTTACTTATGTTTTTGGTGGAATTTCACTTCTCATTAAAAGCTTATTAATTTAATTATCCTAATTATTATCAAAGTGTGGTAAGTTCTAGTATATGGAGATTTCTTTAAAAAAAAATTAAATTCTCAGCAAAGTCAATAACCCTTGTAAAATAAGAAACCAAAATCATCGAAATTATACATCATATATCAAAATATCGTAAATCTATAAAATGGTCATTCTTTGGATTTACGATATTTTGATTTGCTTAAGCTTTATACGGTTTATTTTTATTGGACAAGAGTAGCAATGACATGAAACGGCTAATATTAAAGTATTTGTATAAGACCATGTCATCTATTCGGTGATTTCAATTATTAGTGGAATTAAATGTATTTATTTGGAAGTAATGCCAGTCACAACCGTTTATCAGGAATTTATTAGTTATAATCGTTCAACATTTGAAACAGATATAAGTAATATTCTATATTTGTATGAAGTCCAAATGAAGGTTATACAAATTGAGTCTCCAAATAAATTTCATATAAAGTATTCTACATTTAACTGTACTGTTACTTTTTCAAGGAATCCAACTGAACCTTGGCTAATTTCTAACTTTGCCTTTCTCATATATGCTACATACCAAATTTCATCTTTGTATGTTATCTGTAGATCAGAGATAGCTTCGTAGATCAGAGATAGCTTCGTTTATAACGGCTAAAAATGTTTTTGTCTTAAATGAATATTTTTTCCATAAAAATTAACTTTTTTATCTGTGTCATACGAAAAACATAATTCTAAACTTGTAAAAGAAAGTCAGAAGTTTGTAACTCACTACTTAGTTTATCAACCGAATTAAAGGAAACAGTCCTAAACATTTTTTGGGACAAAAATATATTTTTTTACAGTTATTCAAATTTAATTGGTTTTAATGATGATTTAATGATAACTCGATGAGATTACAGTGCAATTGAAGCGAGTACTAGCACTTGAAGTGAGTTGGAGAAATACGATGTAAAATAGTAGAAGTTCAGATAACTGAATGAATTTGTATTTTGCAACACGACCTTTTACAGACAAAAATGTGTGGCCAAAACTAGAGACAGCAATATACAAAATCCTCGAAGGCTCCCACGCCTCGCGGCTTAAGTTTATATATAGACCCGAAACTGAGAGTATTTCTCTATTTTGCATGTCAACTGCTGCACAAGGAGGAAATTCGCGCGCGTCGCATTGAATGGCAACGTGCCATGCCTCTGGCGTTCGTGTACTATAGCTTATAGATACATTGCGTAACACGGGGAGTGTCGATCGTTTACTACGTACTGACTTCGTCCCCATGTTCTATTATTTGGTTGTCTTACAGAAATTATATTGCACTTTATAATTGTTAGGTTTTATGTAGAGTTCCGTTATTTGTTTGTATTTACCATTAGGTTTTAGTCGCTCTTTTTGGTAAGTAAGTGTAGCTGCAGTGCTCCTGCTAGGGGAGAAGTGTACTGGAAGCCAAATTGACGCCCAGAGAAAGTTGTTTTGAGCACTGAGGAAAGCGGAGCAATAGGCAACGTATCCGGTAGTAAAGTTTTAATTTGAGCGTTGAATCCTTGTAAGTATTCGGTGATGGCTGTTCGTAGTCCTAACTGAGTGTGTAGGCGAGTTTCAGGGGGTCGATTGAGATGGTTGCCTGTCTACCTGATAGTTGTATTGTGAAAGTCTTGCTATCTCGTTTTAGCACTTGGTAGGGGCTAACATATTACGGCAGCAGAGATCTCATATGTACGTCTTTGCGTACGAATACATGTAGGCAAGTCGAGAGATCTTGAACGTATGTGGAATGATTTTCCGTGGATTTGGTGGTAATATGTCCGTATGTACCATCTTAAGCCATCTAATGGCTCAATCGATAATTGGAACCAGAAATCGATCGCCGCATGGTGTAGTAGGTAGTGGTTCGACGATATTAATATGAATGTGTTGGAATAGTTCGTTTAGTGGGAAACTTGAATTGGCACTTGTAGTTTGGCGATTTATTTTGATTTTTTGGCAGGATATATATGTCTTGGTCAACTTTTCAACGTTTTTGTAAACAACAAAAATGTTTAGTCACTATATTGCGCGGTGTTCCGGAGACAACTAATAGAAATTTCTTCAATTTGTACTCCTAAATTATTTCATTAGTATATTAAAAAGTAAAAAGTAACAATTAGCAAAACTTAAAAGATATTTTATAGACACACGTATTTAGGCTGACTTCCATAATAATGTAATTTATACGACTTGAAAATTCTGTTGGCAAATATACACTTAATTATTATTTAAATCTGCGACACCAAATAAAATTTTTAAAATTGTTTATTTTTTAATATGGATGTAAATCGTACTCAAATTTTAATTAAACTTGACGTGTTATTGTGCTCCAATATTACTTTATTTTTTGAAACCCACTTCTACATCACTTGCAAATATTTGCAAGTAATGTAGTTTCCATTAGAAAATATTAGTTTATCATTAAATTTTCAAGACTGCAAAATTTGTGCAACAGCAACAATAAATATTGCGGACTGTAAACTTTATTTCATTTAATTATTTATCTGAATTTTGCTGTTTTATATTCTGGACTGTGGTGCAGCGTACGCTGCTAATAAAATACAAATTGAACTATAAAACTAAGACCATAAAGTCGTTTAAAAGATGCAAAATATGAGAATGGTATGAGGAGGCTATAGAATAGAGATGTTTAGCGAATTGCCTACAGTGGAGACGGTCGGAGGGGTACTGAAGCTACATTGCATTCCGCTTTTTCCATTCTATATCTGCAAACTAGGTATTAACGGAAAATGTAATTTTTTAAATTGCACTTTTTTAGTGCGTAAATTACTCATTTGGGTTATGATTTTAAAAAAGGATTTTAAAAGACAAATTAAAATAAATAAGTAAGACATCATTACAACATCATTACATTACATAGCAATACAAATAACAAAAAGTAAGTAAGCAATTTTATATAAAATTTGAGCTAACATTTTTGGACATGTCGGGAAAACCATAGCTGGTTTTACTTCCACTAGATGGAAAATTATGAATTAACATGAAACAATTCATTATAGATTTAGGAAAATGAATGTCGAATGATTGCAATAGCAATGATTATCAAATGGTTTTTCAGCATTCTAGAGATAAAATCTTTTAATGCTCAATTGGTAAGAAATGAATACGAGGAAAACAAATTACCGTAGCAAGTTATAAGCGACACCGTTACCCAGTCAGTTGCTTTTAAGATTACTTTAAAATTGGGAACTCTACAGGTGAAAGTGTAGTCTACCATTTAATACAACCGAAACATATAACTATAATTAATTAAATGCATTATGAAAGGAGGAAGAAAAATAAAGACGAGGTGGAAAGATGAGGCTCTAGTTTCATTAGTGGTACGTATTTTTGAAACCATACAATTTGGAGAATTTATGAATAATGTATAACTGAATATAGGTTAACACCTAGAGTCACACTCTTATGACATGTTGTGACCTTGGTTTTGATCTTGTGATTTTTTCAGAAAATGTGACCTTACGATTTAATTATATATAGTTTAGTTTATAATCCTACTCACACCAATAATATCTCTGTCTACTGCTGTGGAATAGATTTGACATTTCCAACTTAACGTTAAGGTATAACGTTTTTGTGAACACACTGCTCACAGAATAGTTACGGATTCTTATTTTCTAAGACATGTTGCCAATGTGATAGAATCTTCAAAGATTGATACCTGTTTTTATTGCCTTTGTGGAAAATTTCCTGGAAGAAAATTTCTTTGAACGGGGACCAAGAAGGGATGAAGAAGACTGCCGTAACTTTTATGTCATAATTTTCAAAACTGACTTGATACTTTGTTATGCATAATTATTCCTGTATTGTATAATTGGTTGTTTTTGAATGAATGAATTTTTAATTTCATTCTGTTGTTTATTAAATTTTACTGGATTTAATATATAACAGACTAAGTTAATTGTTAAATAAATAATTGTAAAAAGCTAGAAATAAATAAAAAAAATAAAGTAGTAGGAAGGAGAGGCAAGGAGCGAGAATATTCGAATATAAAGCAAGTCGTGAATGTTCGCCCTAAAGCAAAAAAAGGGAATTTCGTAGAAAATTGTGTACAAAAATGAAACTATTATAGTTAACCAATGGATAAAAAAAAGAATCACCGTAATCTGTAAAGAATTGCGACCTGTAGCGTGTACTCATACGTGAATAAATATAGACAAACGGATATACAGGCATGTCATTTTCCAAAAACAAAATTTAGATTACAATAAATATTAAAAAAACATTAAAAAATTATATTGCTTTTTAGATTAAGATCCCTGTTTTTAAAAAGCTGTATTAAAAGTAGATTACTTATGAAATTACCGAAATATAATTACTTATATTTTCAAAACACGGGTCTTGGGAGCTAGTCGATAAGAAAGCACTCACCCCCTGGGATGTATAATTATAAGTAATACTCTATTTAATTATCACGTTTTATATAATTTATATATACAGAAATAGAATTAATAGATACAGAAATTTAATGGTGCGAACTTAATTTGCACATGGTCGGTTTTATTTTTGCATTTTATTTTATTTCTTCTTTCCGTGTAATTGTGAGATATATTTATATGAGATAGCAATAAACAGTTTCTGTATAAAGCTAGTATAATTTGCTTATAATTTTTTTTACACATTTCTTTCATAATCTTTAACGTGAAAGGCTCTACTGTAGCTCTATATCCTTTCAAAGTACAACATTAAATGATAATGTTCTTAATTGAGTTGCAAATTGATGTGTAAAGTGTTGTCGGAACGTATATTTACATAACTCAATTACGATTAAAATCGCGCGGACGCTGTCGGGGCACTCTGTTTACGGCAAGTAAGTCCCGTGTAAACAAAACGTAAATTTAAGTAGCGTGTTACATTTTATGAAACAAAATAAAAATGAGTCGCAATCTAATTGAGCGAGTTAAAGCAAAGTTGAGTGAGATATTGATTTTTGTAACGTGAAAATAATAGTAATGGGTTACTTACTTTTTCCTTGATTATAGCTATAGAAACACGATCTGCGGCATAGGAGTTATCATGCAGACTACGAGAATCATAACAATACTTCAGTAGTTTTTTAATCCATGTTTATTCTTTCATTTACAGCCAAAAGTACATACATTTTTAATGCCTCGACTGTTATGGTCAGCATAATATATGCTGACCTTAACAGTCGAGGCTTAACGGTTTATGACCTCAAATAAATTTGAAACAATATTGTGAATTTTTTGTTATTATTTTATGAATTACTATGCACCAATATGTCAACAATTTGTGCCTGATCTTCAATGTCTATGACACATTGAAGATCATGCACAAAGTACATAGGGCATATAGTCTGTGACCAAATCACCATACTTCCTTTATCTACTGGGTGATGTTACGAGTTACGGTGGCTATCTGGCCATTTGTCCGAGATCTCCATTGCTAAATGTATAAAAATCATTCATCTAACCTAAAAGTTCAAGCATATATGGATATTATATTTTATTATCATAATTTTAATCTTTTTTGGTCGCTGAAATTCTTGTTTGATGCAATTGAGTGCACTAGTCTTGCTTTTTACAAATGGTCCAGAGAATTATTTTTCCAGGTTCATAATGTATTGCTAACGGTTTTTATATTTATTTATTCCCAGCATCATCTAAATTATAAGAACACTTATGACGATTTCATTCAAAATATAATGAGCCATCGCTTTGTTTTATGCTTGATATCTATTGTATCAACTTGTCTTATAAATTAATTACGTTTTAAAATTATTTTTAGTGTCCTTGTCTCAGATGATCCATAGTAAAGTATCATTTATAAATAAAGATTTGATTTTTTTTCGGAACGTTCCTTACATTCTGTCATAACATTATATGCTATCAAATTGTTTTCAAATCTATACGAATTGTTATGAACAGATTCGACAAACGACGTCAAAAGGTCTATTGAAGATAGTTCACTATTTTTCGACCATGATAGAGAGATTTTTGAAAAGTAATCATTAAAAAAGTCCTCACATATACAAAAAGTGTCACAAATAATATTACGATTTTTCAAAATATTCACCTAACTTGAAATGTTGAATGTACAGTGAGCATATTCAATAAAACATATTTTTTCTATCGTACTCTTTTTCGAGGTACATTTTCATTTCCTAACTGGAGGTACTTTTGCTACTCAGGGTTGAGAGATGGAAGTGTATCCGTGTTTTGAAACAACGTAATAATAGATAATAACAATATATAAGCAGAGAATAAGACACAATTTGAACGAAACGGCTACGAAGTTTTTTGTTTAAGATCATATATATAGTACATAAATATAATTTTCTCGAATGATAGGCGTTCAAAATTTTGGATAAAGTTTGAGTACATATTGATTGATTCGTTGATTTATTTTGTTCATGAGGATCTGTATCACAAAAATGCACGTAATATAGCGAAAAACTAGTAGTTTAGACGTGCCACGATGTTAGGTTCAATTTTAGTGTTTTGAGATAAGTATGTAAGATAATATGTAGTGTTTTGAGGAAAGATTAATTTTTTAAAGATAATTTTTAAACTGTTCTCTTCCTACACTCTTCCAATTGTAATAGGTTTTTTGTCCTTCTATATTAGTTCACTTGCAAAACTGTTTTAGTAAGGTTTCGTCAGAAAATTAATAAAATGTATCAGACTCATGAACTATGCAAAAATAAAACGTCTGAACTACCTTGAAAGTATTTCACTTTATTTACTTGGCTGTGGCTCTAATTTTATTCTGCTTTAGCGGTAAATTTTTTCCCATCATCACTTGTACGTTCACTTTCTTTTTTTAACACATACATATCAGAGTGTTTATCAAGGTATTTATTTGACCACCTACCCTTTTTGGCAAGGTTTACCAAAACTTACTTTGATTTTCAAAACAAATTGAGATGTAACTTACCGGTACAAAATATTAGTGTAAAAGATATTGTTTTAAAATAATGCCACAGGAAATATTTTTCATTTACATGAATAATTAAATTGTAAAATAATTTCCAACATGTTTGAACTTACATAAATTAAACACAAGGTACACTGATCGTTATTGCGTATTTTGTAGAACTTTTTCATGCAAAGTACAACGTTCTGCAATAAGAACTCAATTTTTAATAATTGTATTTAATTGAAGATACAATAAAGATTTATCTTTTTTACTTTTTTTTTTAAATAAATACAATCATCACAGCTAGTCTTCTCGCTCCTACTGGAGGGTAGGATTAAAGAAATTGTGGAACGGAAGGTATATTCTGTATTTGGATTGTGATTCTGTTGGAAATTATCTGCTGGAAGTGAATGTTTTAATGTTGTGATAAATTTGATGCACTATTAGGAGTTGTTATCATAAATGTGGGATATCTATGAATGAATTTTTATCAAAATTCTCAGATAGAACAAACATGTGCGAAAACTAATTCTAAAATTGATTTAATGATTGATCTGATAGTTTGTCGTACATTTGTAGTTAAAATTTCAGAAATTGTAAATATTTATATTCCATTCCATTTGAAGAGCGAAGTTTGAAAATAAACCAATTTGACAGTTGAGATATTGTAAACTTTTTACATTAGTAATTTCAAATGGAATTGTTTGGTATTTGTGATTAAAAAATGTAATTTTCTTACCGGTGTACACATATACTCTGTATACACACGTATCTTAGTTTGTATAGGTTTTAATATAAAAATATTTAAGCGAAGTTCAAATAAAGAAATGAATTCTTAAAGTAATTTATAAATGTAATTCTAACTTTAAAAAAATCATAATAATACTAATCATTTTCCTGTCATATTTCTTCCAGGCCTGAGATTGGCAGTCTTGCAAGACTGGCGTTTTTAAAATGTTGTAGGATTCTAAGTCCTTACTAATAAATCATGGTTGGAAAACCTTCATCAAATATTATCTGTATAGTATATATTCTGGCACACTAATAAATAATATTTTACTTTGTAAATATATTAATAATAAAATATTAATTAAATATTATTTAGGACATATAAAATCAAAATATAATAAAATAATCATAAAAAATACTTAATTTTTGAGTATTTAATTAAAATAATTGTTTAAAAACTAAGGTTTATTGATATATAAAATGAACAAAATACTTTAATAATACACAGAAAAAATACATTATAATGCAATCGAGTGCAATCGACGTAAAATATAAAATAATAAAATGCAATTGATGTAAAATATAAAGTAGAATGAATGTAAAATATAAAATACATAGCTATATATAAAAACACATAAAATACACTAATACTTCACAGAAAAAATACGGTACAGTACAACAGAAAAATATACAACATAGCAAATACATCACAACCAACTTTCTCTTCAACCCGCATTTTCACACATATATTACGGATAAATATTTAAATCGAGTCATAGAGCTCGCTGTCAATTCTCCAATATTAATTATAAACATATCAGATCATCTATTATGTCATCAATCTATACCATTTGCTTGTCTTCTTTGAGCACATGGTCTATATATGCCATGTCACGTGGACTGAAATTACTTCACGTAAAAGACTTTTCATGTCAAATCTTTTTATATTTAAAAGTATTTTCTTTCGGTACATATCTTTCATTTATGCTCTGATCATCTCGATTGAATTTAGTTTACAGTGTACTGTAATCTGGAATTCTTATGCACGAGCATATTATGCTAAGAACAACCCTAGCAATTTCAACTGTTTGCTTCGCCGCATATTTCCTATACATTCACATACATTTGTCAAGTTCTTGTTCTCCTTCAAGCTTAAAGCGTTTGTCTTAGGGTCTTTTTAATAGGTGGCGAAAATGGTGGTACTCCACTTTAATTACAAAATAATAACAAAATTAAGAAATAATGCACGTAACTATATAACACATCAAACTTAACACTATACGACTTATAATGGTATAATAAATTTAATACAATACAAAATAAGAGACCAAAAATTAGGATATTGTAAAATTATGATTTATTAAATTATGATTCATGACAGACCAAAAATTTAGAAACCGATATTTCAAAATTACCAAATTCGAGAATATTTCAATAAGAATAATAGATTACTTCGCGCTTGGCGATTGATCTCGCGATTCGATCTTTAGATCGCGATTTTTAGATCGAAACCAATTACCCCGCGATTGGTTTCGATCTAAAAAAATTGGTATCCATACGTATATATTTAATAGAAAAATAAAACAAATTTCCTGAATTTATATGCATACTGACCTAATTAATGTGACACCCATGTGAACGTAAAGATAATGAGTGCCATATACAACTTTACTAGCTAATCACTCGAATTAATTCAATTTCTACGTGGGCACACTTTGATAGTCCTATGTATATTTATTTATGGCCTCTTTAATACAATTACTAAGTTTTGAGTTTATGCAACAGGTAGACAGATAGATGATCATATGAACCCGCATTGGGTAACTCTTAAAACAAAATAAAAAATTGGTTTTACCAAAAATACATATTAGAATGGAGAATAAAAGTTAATAGGATGATGTACAGTGAAATATTGTTATAACGCTTCGATGGGTATTGCAATCCGATATGTTACGATTTCTTTTGGGGGTTCCGTTACGAAATAATTTTTATCCACATTAAACAATTTGAATATAAAACCTTCTCTTCCTTGTTGGATAATCACCGCTTAACAAAAAAAATTATATAATTCTTTCTTCTTTTGCCAACTCTTCTGCAAAACTCATAAGTGTAAATCGATATCCTTGTCTGATAAATTGAGAATTTTGCAAAATTCTCACGAAAGTACAGTCAAAGTAAAATAACTTTATTAATAAAGTCACAAGGTGTTTTCATTGTTAAAACTGGGCATTCTAATTCTAATTCTCCCCTTTGTAATATCTATTTAAATATGTTTCAAATGATGCAAGTAGTATAAAAAATAATGTAGGTATGTCAATTTTAAATACATATTTAATCATCTGAAGATTTTGCGATGAGATAAATATTACATTTGCAACATATATACTATATATTTCTTTTTAAATTATTTGTACGAAGCTACAAACGCAAATATATTTTTTTAAAACACTAAGCCGCTAATAATGCGTTTTTTTGACAAAACCAATAAAATGCGTCATAACGAATCACTGTATGTGAAATTTAGTGCTTTTAATATATATAAATACCATTGCTGCTACATTTCGACTTCCGGCCACCTCTCGGTATTCAGAGTGATCAGCGCAAAGTTATACAATTATAGAAATAATTTATGAATGTTAAAACACCTTGCAAAGAATCGAATACTTATATTTAATATATCATTATCTATTATGCCAAAGTGCAAATAAATAAAGCCGCAGATTAACATAAAAGTTTTTGTTATGATTTTTTTTAAATAAATATGTATAATATTAAAAATAATCATTACAAATCTACATGAAAATAAGTGTAAACGCTTAATAATAAAAAAACACAAAATAATACATATATCCTGGATAAAAAATTAACACCAATTTTATTTATTAGTTTTCCACCTACTACCCACATAATTCATAAATATTCATCATGACCCGTTATACAGATTTTATAAACTCCCATTAGCATATCTTTTAATTTGTTCAAAATTCTCCGCGAAATGGTTATACGTTTGGAGGCAAAAATTATTCAAGTACAATATTAAACAATAATAATCCTAACTGGGTTGCAAACTGACTCATAAAATGCTGCCGCAATATACATTTACATAACTTAATTACGACTGAAATCACATGGCTACTGCTAAGATTTTGCTCTTTATAATTAAACAATACCGTATATTTATACTGATCGTAATATTTTGTGCAATGGAAACAAATGAGTATCGGTTATATTAGGCGGACAGGTACAAAGAGATCAGTTTCATAGTAATGCGCAAGATATTGATGAGCTTTGGAAAGAAGAAGAAAGCTTAGAATAAATTATATTTATAGGTGATTGCAAATATTTTACACATGACACTTTTTGAAGTAAAACTTCTTTACGCACGTTTGACTTGGGAGTAAGTTGGTGAATGCATGACGAGAGCGTTACGAAAAGTGTGATCGGGCGCGGCTAATGGAAGTTGAGAGGGAGATACAAGTTGGTGAAGACAGAAAGAGAGAGAGTTATTGTAGGGACAAGAGAGAGAGGTGCGAGCACACATTTTCTTCCTCTCTTCCTCTCATAGCCAGTGCATGAAATATATGTATTTATATATATATATATATATATATATATATATAGCGAGTTTGCTAGCGTTACGCGAACGGTGATTTTTTGAATTATTTTGTAATTTAATTTCGGTCTCGAACAATTTTATAAATTATTATTTTGTTTAATACATTAAATATTGTACGTTTAAAGTGAATAAAATTGTAAATTCATTTTAAAGTTCATATTTTGTGAATTTCAAGTTTTACTTCAGTCGTGTGGTCTAAAGCACACTCGTTTTTTATATATGTTTGTATTTAAATTGAAAGAAATCGATTAGAAAGGAATAGAAAAGAAGATTAACTAAAGTTTATTTCAATGGACTTTTACACAGATATGAATCTGGACACTCGCTTCATATTCATTGCTTTATATTCCCTGACGTTACTTTAAATTGAGTTAAATTACCTGTATTGATGCTGTTCTAAATTCGGATTGTTCCCATGTCTTTGAATTTTTGAAGGCTTTTAAATTGACAAATTACTTCTTTGATGATGGAACATGAGTATGTACAAATTAGTGTTTATTTGAAATAATCTTTATGATAATGGAAAACTAAACATTTGCAATGGAAAAGTTGTACAGGATTATCTGTGGTAAATGTTGTTCAGTGAAATAAAATATTCGATACCGAATGACATGAAATATTAGGATTTGTAAATCGTTGCTTTTCTGCTGTCATGATAGGAGATGTAATTATTGATATGATGTCGAATAGCTCACTTCAATTAAATTTATGAGGTTGATAAATTAAGTATTAGCCATGGAAATCCTCAGTAGTATTTATCGAAAACACTGTATTTATCGCAAATAGTGTTTGATGATATGAATCATTACAATATTCGATAAAGTGTGACACAAAATATCGAGACTAGTAATATTTAAAATGCCATATTAAATAGGGTATCTACAATGAAACTTATGATGATGAAAAACTAAGCACTTGCGGTGGAAGTGTTTAGTAGTAATTATTGAAAATATAGTTTGCTGGAGTGAAACATTAAATCGACAAAAAATGACAAGAAATATCATGATAAGTAGCACTTAAAGATGCCCTATTAAATAGAGTACCTACAATGAAACTTATTATATTAAAAATTAAGCATTTGCTTTGTAAATGTTCAGTAGTAATTATCAAAAATGTAATATCACAATATGAAACATTGTAATATTCAATAAAGTACGACATAAAATAACAAATCTAGTAGCACTTAAAGTATCCTTACTTACAATGAAATTCATGAGGTTGAAAAACTAAACGTTTGTAGTGGAATTGTGCAATAATATTTTTAGAAAATGTGTGATGAAAGGGAATGCCTGTATACGACAAGATGACATGAAATATCAAGACTTGTAAATTAATGTATTTCTACTTTTGTGATAGAAAATGATATATTTAATAGTATCTATTCATGACATTGAATCATGCACTTAAAATGAAATATATGGCATTGAAAATGTAAGCATTTACAATAGAAATAAGTACGGTGATATTTATAGGAAATGTTGTCGATAACACACAATATTAACTATATTCGATAGAAATATTAGTGTACTCTTTAAGAAAGGGTTGTAAAGCGATTCATTATATAAATTTATTACAAAAATAAAAATAAAATGGGAGCCATAATACAATTCAGAACACTTTGAAATATGCAAAGATTAAAATTTTAAAAATGATGTAAATATTGATATAATACAAAAGAAGAAGTATGTTTGCATACAAATATATGAAGTATATTGTCGATTCTAACTTTGAGGATGTTGGATAAAGTATTTTTCTGCTCTGTGTTATGATGTAAAATATGAATCACTTTAACGCGTAAAAGAAAATAGGTGGCTACATGGCTAACAAGTAAACTATCCTTTGGATATTAGTGGAAGATATTCTTTGTGATTCGATCTATAGAAAATGATATTAGTAATTCGGTTCAAAATTCCTGAAAGTAATATTGACTATATAATGTATGTAAATGATTCACACTTACACATAAACATATATATATACATATATATATATATATATATATATATATATATATATATATATATGTGTATATTATTTACATACGATTTACATTTCCGAATATTTTCGTGCGTTTTTAGGAAACAATATATCGTTTATTCTGGATTTAAATTTTTCATTCAAATTTCTGTTCTCCAAATTTTCCGTAGTAAAAAAATTATTCCTTTGGATTTCTATAAAAATACACCATTTTGCCAGTATCTAAGCTTTTACTTAATGTTTGTATTAAATACTGTCATGGATTTACTTTAGTAACATTGCGATACTCAACAATTTCTCGACCTCTCGGATCTGAAATCAGAGAAAATCGAATTGCACTTTTTTCAATAAACACCCGAGTCCGCCCAGTATCATAATCTAAAAACTATGTGTATTATCTTCTTATGATACGTTAAGTAACTATAAATTATTTTCTCGGATTTAAAATGATGCTTTTTCAAAAGAATTTATAATTAATTCTAGGTTTATCATTTGTGCCAGTGTAAAAATTGTAAAGTGATTAAATTTGCCACTTTTGGAGTCTGCTTTGTGCGGTTATAATACTATTTATTTAAAATACTCTATTGCTGCACTAAAGATGTTTCCTGTGGAGGAATGGTGGAAAAAGATCATAAAACGTGCAAATATAATTAATTCTTTCCCGTAATGTGCGGAAAGGCTCTCAGGTTGATTTTAGATTTTTATGGAGAATTGACTCTCATATATGAGGAGATATAAAGTAAAGTTGAGTTCCTAAAACTGCATTTAAGGACATGTTTAAATAGAATTTTAGTATCAATACGTAAACAAAAACAATAAGTAAATAAGTCATAACGCTGAAATATGAAATTTTAAATAAAAATTTTAATTAACATTTAAAAACAGAGGAAAATTTACATCAGTATAGGTTTAAAAAAAGTAGGACTGGTGGCTTAATATTTACCTATTCGGAGTTACGCTTTAAAGATGTTCACGGAATGAATTATGTTTGTGAGAATAGTTGTTAAAGCAGTCAACTTAAAAGAATTTCTTAATACATTTATATACATATTTCGACATATTATTTGGTGCACTATATTATTTGGAAACAGCTTAAGTTTTGAAAAATATTGTGCCATTGGTGTTAATAAATATTAAATAGAAATAAAAAAGCCGTGCTATTTGAATGACAATTTTTCGTAATAAACATTACCCTACTATTCTTGGATTGCATGGGCTAATTGTGAAACCCACCCACATTTATAATGTATATTTCGCTCAAGTTAAATATCCTTTATTGCCTGGATAATTTCATTTACATTTGAGTGTTATCCTTAATATTAAAGCGCCAATACTGATTTAATATTGAATGGATCAATGGGCGAAGGTGATCGAACCGCGAACGGCTTATAATGGGTATCAACTCGTTTTGGGCGTATTAATTAAATATTTAATTTATTTAACAACCCCTTGGAGCTGGTTGTACGACTGCTGTATTTTGGAGTTAGAAATTAATTCGAGTAGATTATTATATCTAATTGATTTTTATATTGAATAGTAAAATATTGGCCATCTGTGTATTTACATGAATTTATTATAATTTAAATGACAGGTGGTCATTTGGATTTCGTACCTTTTATGTTAACGACGTCTTTTACTTTACGCCATTGGCTTTGTGATCGGAATCAGAATAAAACACGGTTAGCGATCGTATTAAAAGAACGATATAAGAAAAGTAGTTACTCGATTTTTCGGGTAATGGAAAATAAAATATAATTTATTTTTTAAGCAGGAGAAAGATAAAAAAAAATCGCTTTTATGGTTATTTAAAAAAATACGCTAAAGGATGAACTATTTTATCCTTTTACCGATTTTTACTTACTATAATAGATCACAATATTAAATCACAATATCACAAATTCAAAAAATTATTTGCCTGACTATTTATTTGTTTCTAAGTAACTTTGTAATCAAATAACGAGTTGATACTTAGGTTTCTAGCGTATGTACGAGTAGAGTTGATACTAAGGAGTCTAGCGTGATAACATAGTGAAATCGCCCCCAAGAATTTATTTTCAGAGTTTGAGATAATTGAAAAAAAGTGCAATTATGAAGGTACTTTTCAGTCTATTTCTATGAACTATGTAATAATCATTAAAAAGAAAAGAGAAATTTAAATATCTACACCTATTACTATTAGTTCCGCAACCACACTGAAAAAAATTACAAACAAAATATGGATGTTTTCGATAGTAACAGTTTTAAAGATTAATAGTAATGCCATGTTCAGGGATTCCAATTTAGGCACAACGTCTTTTCAAATTATTCCGGCAAAATGGATATTAATACATTTATTTTATTTTTATGTATAAAAGACCAAAAATTGTTGTTCATTATAATTTGCATAAAAATATTGCGTAATATTCGACCGAGGACGTAGTAAACTTTTTGACTTAGTTAAAATCGCCAAACCATCGCATGGTTCTTATGTTTGTATTTTGTTTCTTTCATAATTTTTTTCAAAGATGTGCTGTTGAAACTTTTAACGTTAAACTAATTTACCAAATATATTTAAGCCTTATTCTTTCATCAGCAACTTCTTAGTTGTATTCTGTTTTTACTATTTGTTATTTACTCTTAATTTTTTCGATGAATATATGTGAAGTGAAATGAATCTTTTTGTTAGTTTCAATTTAATCCCATATTTTCTCCCTTTTCTTTAGATATTATCTCTCTATATAAGTTGTATTATAAACTATTAAAAGTATGGCTTTGTAAGGGCTTGCGAGTTAATTAATACGCGTCCATTACAATAATGCTTTCAGGATGCAGTTGGGAAATTCGCGCTTCTGTAGTGCTTTGGACATATTTGCAGATGCTCATTTGAACGATATCTCTATTACATAGCCTAGGATGTGCGACGGTTCCAACATCATCCAAAGCATGATCTCTGGTTGATTACTCATTTAAATGCATGTTCATATAACCAGTTTGTTTAATATTTATAAAATTAGAAGTAGTAAATACAATTGAGATATCACTATAATAATATATATATATTAATGGTAAATATTGCAAATTCGGATAATCTGTCATGTAACAAATATAAAAAAAAAATTAAAAAATTTTTAAATATTTTTTTTCCAATACAGTTAGGCAAAATTATGATACGTTAGTTACTGTTAAAGAAAAAATAGTCACTCCTTTAACAATTTTCACTTAAGTAATACCTTGAATTCCGCATACGAATTTCTTCTCGCCTCCTACATTTTAACATATGTGAGTTTGTAATATTACATAATCCATCATAGGAAAATTTTTTATTTAATGCCAATCTATCTGATGTTTTTATTCTGGAAAACGCGACAAATGTTAAACCAACAAAAAGTTCTTTTTCTCCAATATCTACATTTTAATATTAAACTACATTTTAATATTAATTTACTATTTTAATATTAAACCTTGCGAATTATAAATTGTTCTTAGCATGTTTTTTAAAACACCATATTGTGGTCTAAGATTCATATTATTGTCTAAGGAAAATTCATTGATTTCATTTTTGCTTGAAATTTGTGACAAAGGGTACAAAGTTCATTTTAATTTAATATCAAACAAATGATGATGATATAAATTGCAATGTGTCAATTCCATTTTTTTCTGGTTGCAAGTTAGCGGAATATTAAAAAAATGAGCATTTTGTCGATAAGAATATAATTCAGCATCTCGAATTCTTTTCTGACGTTCTTTTGAATCAGACATCAAAGAACGGTTATTATCTCGTTCTTTACGACCAGATAAAGTAAGGCTTCGTGGTATTTCGCTGTGACAACACCAAATATAAAATGTTTGAAACTATTTCATTACAGATGTTTAAAAATTAACAGCGGAAGGTGGTTAAATTTACTCATAATTTTTTCTGTATGGTTTAAAAAAATTAAAAAACTAATTTTAATTTGTTTAAATGTAAGTCGATTCAATTTCACCTAATGATCATATTATTGTAGGTATAGAATTAATACATCTAACATTTCGTGATTCAGCACCTTTCTATATCTTGCTTTATTCGATTTATGTACGTTATTTAACTTCCACAATTTACTATCCATTAATTTACAATATAAAAACAACCACGTATCACATTTCGATTTTGTTACAAAACATTCTTTCTCGAAATATTATACATCTGCATGCCCTATTAATTCTGTAATTTTCTAAGAGATGACTTTAGTAAGAGTCTAGTTAATAAAAACATTCATACATAATTTTTCGATTTTGTTATTAAACATTCTAGAAATATAAAACATCTGCATGCATGCTCTATTAATTCCGTAATGTTAGAACAGATGGCGCTAGTAATCAAATGCTATTATTACCCATTTTTGTTTCGTATTTTCTCATAATTTAGTAAGAGGTTTAAGTACAAAAATAACTATAGATAACAAATCTAGACATGACTTTAAATTATTATGTTAAATTTCAAATCTAAAGGTGTAATAGTTTTGTCATAAAATTTACCACAAAACTGTATGGGTTGTGGGATATTGAATAAAATACACAATACACATCATTCAATATCAAGTGATATATACAACGTAAGCACACATATTATCTCTACTTAAAAAGTTATGCTAATTTTAACATTTTTAATCTTCAGCTGCATCGCAGTGTCTTAATATATCTTTCATTTTGTTCAACAATTTTCAGTATAAAATTAATTTAAGAACGGCATTAAATAATAATACCTCAGTTGAGTTATAAATTGCCCTATAAAATGTTGTCAAAATGTGCATTTACATAATTCAGTTACGATTAAAATCGCACGGACGTCGTCGAGTCTTCGTTGTGTTTATGGTAACGGCGCTGTTGAATTGACGTTGGACGTTACGTTTTATGAAACGGAATAAAAATGAGCAGCAATCGTATTGGGCAGCCGGGATCGGTTTCTTGATTACACGTGAAATGAGAGAGTGGAATGGGGAAATAAAAATTTACCAGCCGATGAATTTTTGAGAGCCCGACAAAAGCGGAAGGGATGATTTTTATGGTTAATTATCAAGATTCCAGACATAATATTTTATATATTTAATAAGAGGGAACAATATTTAAGGAATTAAGTGAACTATAATTTTAATTTTAACAATGCAAATTGCAGTCCTAGTATTTAATTCCGTAAGGTAAAATATTATTTATTTAATATTACCTTCATTTAACTCTATAAATAACAAGATGATATTAAGATTAAGATATAATACAGAAATACATATTAGTGTGACGAGGCGTTTAAACAGCACAACGTCACGGAAATAACTTTATCCTAAAATAAAAACTAACTTAATCCAGGCCATATTTGTCAAGATTCAAAAGTCATTTAATAATTACCTGCCAGAAGAGCCGACTATTATGTGAAATATTATTTATGTCAACATCTATTTATAGCTGTTATATCATCGATATATATTAAATAGAATTGCAACGTCAACAGATACATATACCAATCAATATTTACTGGCCTGAAGACTTCAACGCCAGATAAGTATCTTGAACTCCAAGGAAATCCTTCCAAAAACAAATTGGAAACCTTCAATATCCGATGAAGATCCAACAGCAAGATGGTATTCCCGCTGATGCCAATAATTCTTGAGAACCCATTCAGTTATATATTAACTTCAAACTGTATATTATTTAATACGTGTAAGTCCTAATCACTTGACTCGCTTATTAAGATTCAGCACAAATAAGAGCTTATTTGCAATAAATATATTTATATTCAATTGAAAGACACGTGTTTCTTCGTAATGCTTCAACTCTTTTAGCTCCCGACGCAAAAAGAGGGGTGTTATAAGTTTAATGTGTGTTTGTCCGTGGAATTGTAGCTCCTAAACGAATGAACCGATTTTGGTTAAGTTTTTTTTTTAAAAGATGGCTTGATTGATATTGTTTTCAGCTATGATTCAACAAAATCTATTCAACCGTTTGAAGATCATCAGCTCTTTTCTAGTTGATTAGGGTATGAGAGCAACTTTCACAGATCTGGTCGATTCCAAATTTGGTATCCTGTTACGTCAATGATATTGCAAGAAAACGGTATCCTTGACTTAATGTATCTTATGGAATCTGCCAGATACCCAAACTCTTGTCAACTCGCAGCACATATATCGTGTTTGGGCTTATTGAAATGATCTCAATGCATAGGTTATAGACAGATTGTAACCAGGGTGATTATGGAGCACGAAAGAGAAATGAGGATAAATTGTATACGGATTACGAGATATTTTCATTTGATACGCAATTTTTAATATTTATTTAGTACCGTTTCAGGCGAATTAGTGTATGAATTTTATAAGTGAATAAAATAGTGAATCAGTGAATGGTGTCGAGTGAATAAATAAGCACAATTTAATAAGGTGGAATGTTGAATATAATAAGGCTCGGTAGAATAAGCAAGTAGCAATTAAATGGAACTAATTTAGTGAATGAATGATTGCTTCTCAGTATTTGTAATTCTGCTAAAGCTGATCTGTCATGTGGATTATTAAAGAGCTTTCGTTAGTTCAGTTTACTAATAGCTACTACATCTGCAGGCTTTTTACTTGACTTACAGCCACGTAAGTTTGGCCTTTTGTAAAAGTACTTCTGCCTAAATAAACAACAGCTTTTTCTACAGTAGTCTCTTGCAAATTAAGGATAGTAAGAGTCCAACTTAAAATTATGGGAAACATACAACTATAGTCAGAATGCGTAGACTTCGGCGAGGTATGATCTTCGGTAGCAATTTCGTATTTCTATAGACTGTCGATCGTAGCGTGTCTACTAGTAATATTTAAAGTTTTAAAAGCATAAAATAAAATTTTAATTCCAAATTTAAAAAAAAACAGAGTACAATTATAAATGATAAAGTATGATATTTAAAACTTATGTAGGCAACGTAGGTAAATATCAAAACGACAATATCAAATCGTTAACTCTAAGTCTTAATTAATTTACTCCGAAAATTTTGTAAAATTGACACAACCCTCAACGGCGTCTGCCCTCACGTGTCTGCGCGTTCGGGTGGGCGTATCTGATGACGCTCCCGCGTCGCAAACCGTGAATCGCGCATGCGCGTTGAAGCGTGTGTTAGTACGATAGCATGAAAAAATCTCGAAGACATAGGTCTCGCAAGATAGATTAATGTAGAAAACTTCGTACGTAAGTAAATTATGATATAGAACAAATAGGTAACTCTATACTTTAACAACGTTAGGATAATTATAGACGGATTTGTTTGTATATTTCACATAATAACTAAATAATTACAATGTCATTTGCTATTTTGACCTATGGATGCGGGACGCGCGGGACTGGAGGAGATGACGCCAAACAGAAGAGGCGAATATCTACCCAGCAACAAGGAAAGTATGCTGTTATAGAAAGAATAGCTGCTGTTAACTTTAGCGGTTCGACGTTGCGATGTTTTAATAAAAATATTGCTACTTATATTAAACCTGAAAGGCCAATACATATTATTTTTTATCTTTTAGGAGTTTTCTTTTGTGTCGGGGTTTCTTTAACTTTTTAATTCGTATAAATAAAAATGTAAATACGTGAAAAGTCAAAGTTGGAACGAATTTACAGATTAGTATAAAATATAAGGTTTATAACTCGATATGTTTAACAAAAAATATCGAATGACATCAAACTTTCTAGGCTATATTAAAATAATATTTCCAATTCTGCTTCGAATTAAATTCGTCAAAGAATTCTGACCGATGAGGGTTATAAGCGTCGTCTTCTGATCCAACGAAAAACATCAAAAATATCAAAAAAGATACGCAAAAGTCACTTTGCAATGAATATCTTCCTTGTGAGCGTGGCTTATGATATTTAACCTTGATGCTAATTAAATTATTGTTATAGAAAACTAATAATAAAATAATTATTCTCAAAGAAATATACACATAAATTACTTAAGTTATTATATTGCCCAACCAATTATGGTGTTAGAAATATCCGCTTTCTTCTCTAAAATAATTATTTCTAAAAATATCGACTTTATAAGCCATTCTGTAAAATTTTAATATTATGGTGATAAATCACCGACGTTGAAGGAGATAAGATAATAATGCTCACATAAAAAAGATTGCATTATGTGTTTACTGTAATAATTTTTACGGGACTTAAATTCAAACGAGGTAAAACATAATATTTCAAAATAATAATACTAATAACTCTGTATAACTTCGCGTGAAAAAATGAATGTAAGACATATGTTTGGGAAGAAAATCGATACAGCATTGTGAAGCGGTAAAGATGTATTAATTATAAAATACACATAGTAATCATATTAACTATATTTAAAAATGAAAAGAAATAAAAAATTGTATGTCAGTAAGGAAGTATATGTAAAGTTAAATTGTTTTTCTTTAATTCAAGTTTTGAAAGATAAATACGATAGTAGATTCTCTTTAAAATATTTTCGCAGTTATTATTTGAAATTAACACCTACCACTCAATTTGTCAATTCGTTTAAAAAAACTAAGCGTTCCTCTACGTTTTATGAGTTATTACTTTTCTCATTTATTGACGTAATCTCTGATTTACTGACGTAAAATGAGTTGGATTGATGACACGTTGGCTAACACGTTTTCCTGTTAAATTTATACGGTAGTTATATTTTTACATTGATTACGTTATAAAATTATTTTTAATGACAGTCTTTTTATGTGTCTTTCTGTAATATTATTAAAGATGCAGAGGGTTACTGTACATATATTGGTGATATATCTCTCAATTTGATCCTCCTTTTTTAAAATTAAAAATTTCGATACAGATAAACAGTTTAAGAGAGTTTTATATAAATTTTCAATTCCTGCCTTCGTATTGTGTTCCTTTTTATGATTTACAAAAATGGAAAAAGTAAGATTATCACCAATGAAAAAATAAGTTATCTGAGATGCTACTTTTTCCGATTTGAAATTTGTCTATTTTGAATAGACTTTACATTTTTTAGAGCGGAAAACTACATGCCCACCGCTGTTTTATCGTGAGTGACGTATGAATATACGAAGAATCTATTTAAAAGCTCCAGTAATATTCGAAAATATTTTTCATATAAAATTGGTCGCAAGATAAAGACCTGAAAAAATATCATTTTAAAACAAACCATTAAGCTTTATACATTGTGTAATAACATACAATGATCGGTCGTTTTGAAGTTCGGGAAGAAAATAAAGATTATTCTGAGGGTCGTTAATTCTGAAACGTTATATAACCAAAACCGAGCTGGTTACATACAAAAAACTACATAAATACATAGGTTGACTGTGAGATTTAGATTGCTGATTGAAGAACAATCACTTGTAGTATATAGGCTATAAACTTTTATAGATGAATCTTTGCTTAGGCTTAGTTACAACCCAATATTGTCGGGAATATATAATTTATAATGAATGCCTGATAATGTAGTAAATTTAATCGATACGTGTATTACGATACATACAACAAAACTATTTTAATGCTAAATGCAAACAATTATTTTTTATGACTAGGTTATCCCTTTGTGTGATTTCGATTTAATCTAAACAAAATTCAGCCGATTTTGATATGACCTTCAATATTTTAAATATGGCAAGAATTATGTTGCGAAAATTGAATGCTGTTTATTTACGTCGTCAAGTAGGAAATTAAAATGTACCACCTGCAAACGTATACTTCCAAAAAGAAAGTGTGGAGAAGATCATAAATACTTATCATATGTGAGAAAAGCAGGGAAAAGTTCTAACCAAGAGCAACTCGTAGATATTTTACATGTCCACACAACACATAACATGAATAGAAGTATTCGGAGCACAGTAACACGGAACGATTTTTGAACGGAAATACGTGTAAGTCGATTCCAAATGAAAATACTAACTATTTTATAACAGAAAATAAAATTAGTTATTGCAGTATGCATTGTTTTAAGTTGGACATAGATTTTAGGTATAGATATAAATATTGCATAACGTATATCAAAACGTAGTAATCTTGATGCAGTTAAAATGAATTCTATTATTCAATCTCAGTTTTCTATAAAACAAACAATATAGTTGTCATTATTTAATCTACATGTTGGATAGTATAAATATTTACAGTTTGAGAATTTTCTAAAAGGGTAAGAAACATGTTAGAATCAATAAAAAATATGATTTGTATAATCGTTGTTTTTATCTTCACTTCCGTCATAACAATTTTGCTTAATATCTCCAGCTATGGAGTGTAGGAAATCAATGTTAAAGTATAAAATTAACTTTAAAATTAGGGTCATTAAACTATTTACAGGACTTAAAATAAGGAAGTGGCCGCGGGAGAGCGCAGAGTGAAATCGTTCGACCAAGGAAACAAATTGCCTCTCTAACGAGACGGGCGGCAATATGGCTTCTGTCATTTACGGAGACGTGGTTGGGGCGACGTGGAGGCGAGTTATGTGCTTGAAATTACTGTTTATGGGTTCGAATATATTAAATTAGGTACGTTTAAATTTTATATGCGATATTGATGGAAATAATTTTGCTGAAATTGCATATGTATCCGAATGTATTAAACAAGATATGGTCTTTACAATGTTTTTATAAACTGCTATCTGAAAACTTAAATCATAATAAATAGTGTACCATCTTATGAAACAATAAATTATGTTTATTTTATTTTTCTATGCGTCACCAGATGTCTATAGGATTCCTTATCTGAAACGGGAAGACTGGATCTTTTGTAAGATTACTGAAACTTTAGTCGGTGTCATACTTATTTTTTTCAGAAGCCATTTGACTTGATAAAGAAATGGTATATGGTTCAATAGTTAACATTGAAAAATATTTATAACAAAATTTTAGAGGGAGAAATAAAGTACTTGATTTTTGAAAATCTTTTTTTAGAGACTGAAAAAGTTTCTTTTATATCTTACAGAACTATTTATTTTGTAATTTTATACAATGTATTTCCAGAGATATTGCTAGAAAGGCTCCTAAATATTTTTCAGAAACCGTTTATTGCGAAACTTAATGTTTTTCTTGGGGGAAAATTTAAAGAGTAAATTGTAATGATCCCAAAATATAAGTTTTTCTATGTGAATCATCATTAAAATACTGTTTTTCTCTTTTCTTAATTATATTAATTTATTAGTATACGCATGTTAGTAATTATAATTATATTTTTAATTTAAGTAAATTCCGGTGTAAATATTTTATTTCTCAAACTAGAAATTAATTTAAGTGGAGAATAAAATGATAATATTTTTGATTTAGTTGAAAATTTACATATTAAATGCTGTCAAAATGTGGATTCACATAATTGAATTATGATTAAAATCGCACGGACGACGCCGACGTCCCATTCTATTTATGGTGATGGCGCCGTTTATTTACGTTGCCATTACGTTTTATGGTATGGAATAAAAATGAGTGACGGTATTAGACGGGAAGGATCGGTTTCTCGGTTATTCATGAAATGAGCGTGCGGAATGGGGAAATAAACTTTCACAATCGATGAACTTTTGGTAGCGGTGTAAGATGGGAGAGACAATTTTTATGGTTAATTAGCGGATTGCCGATCTAACGTTTTTTAATCGACTTAAAAAAAGAAAAGGTTCTTCAAAGAATCATGACATTTGGTTGAGTATCTTTTTTTGGAATGGCAAACGCTTAGTAGAACACATTAAAATTTCATTAGAATTTGACCACGGAAATTGAAGGCGAACAGCATGGGTACCACGATCAAGTATCTGTATAGAAGATATCTAATGATAATCTAATAATAAAATTCAAAATTTTTCCCAAATAAATTTCTATATAAATCCGGTTTTTAGCAAAATATGGGTACAATGATAAATGCAGAAAATTGTGAAAAGAACTTTTCAGTGATGAGGAGTAAATCCATCGAGTTTTCATTCATTTCATTTGTTTTGATGTAAGTGAGAAAATATCTAAGTAAATAGGTAGGTAAGCATATATAGGTACATGAAAGGAATAAAAAAGCTGAGATATTATTAAGTACGTACAAAGCATATGTATAAATTAATAGTATGATTAGTAAAAGTATAAATAAAATAAAAGAAATAATTCAGACATTAATTAGGTAGGCAGGTAAGTAACTTCGTATAGATGCATATGTATATATAAATATATATATATATATATATATATATATATATATATATATATATATATACATATTATAGTTGCTATTTATCTAACAACTTGAATATTACTAGATAGGCAAATAAGTATATACAAGTATATACAAACATATGAAGTTACCAGGATAGTGTTAAGCAGATAGCTAGTATACATAGATATATACAGATATGAAGTTCTGACTGCGTAGAAGACAAAAGAGGTAATGTGATTTATATGTTAGCACGTATGTATGTATGTAGGTGTCTATAGAGACAGACATGCATATAGGTATATATTAATAAATTTAAGTTTATTAATGGTCACAAATGTCTATTATAATTTTAATGAATAATGTTTTATTGAATTCTTTGTAAGTTTGTGATATATCACAGGCATTAAAAATGAAAAAAATAGAAAACTTTTCACAAAAAATTTGAATCGATTTTTAATAACCGCTGAAGAAGAAGCGCACTGAAAAGTAAAAAGTAATGAAAATACGAGTACTTAGTTGGACTTTATGGGGTTTCATATAGTTTCCGAAGAAAATAAATTTTGTAAAATACTGTAACTGGTAGAGATTTTTTGAGGCTACGCTAAGTGAAACCTAGTAATTATTTGTGTGTGGATGTGCATGTATGTGAGAGATATGTTAAACCTTTTTGTGAAAATCGACTTGTCAAATCGTCAACTTATTCAATTAATTTCAAAATGGTTTATACAATTTCATAAAGTATTTTTTGATGGAAGCTTCGAAAAAGTGACGTTTACTCATATCACTATGTGGCAAGCCCAAAGGCGCAATATTGGAAAGCTATGTATATGTGCTTGTGAAAATGATATGCTGATAAAATTTAGCACATTATTTTGAGAAATATTTGAGAAGTATGCTATAAAAATCCTGTAGAAAAGTTTCTTGTAGTATACGTTTACATACAGACTCTACATACCATAACAACAATATAAGCATTTATGCAAATGTAAGTTCAGTGGTTGTTCTTTTTAATGTAACTTGTTATAACATGTTAAATTAAAAACATGTGTATCTATTTTACATGTTCAACTAAGAAGTAACGGAAATTGCTAATAAAGCACAAAATAAACTTTGAAACTGGGGTCATTATATAATATACATTTTTACAAAAAAATGTGATCACCTCAAGTAATCACTGAATAAGGGGCCAAAACAGTATAAAATAATAAAAAAAAAACGGATAATCAGTTGGAATTTTAGGGAAAAATATCGTTTTTTTATATAAATGTGTTTGAAAAATACTGTTACTACCAGACATTTTTGCAATCAGTGCCAAGACGACACTTCAATCCTCTCTTAAGTAAATGCACACTCACACACACACAGACGAATGCTACATTTTATTTGGCATTGTTTGATTGATGTCGGAGATGTGAGTTAGCATACACAAACCACTGTGGCATCAGGCTGAGAATTTGGACTCTAGAGTTCAAAGACCGAGTCTGTGCTCGATACTCACAATACTAATTTAAAATGAGCAGCTCCTCAAGTCCCTTGATTTAAGCAGGCAGTATCCCCACAGCATGAACATTGAGCGGTAGGAACCAGAAGTTTAATGGCAGAGTGTCTGCTTAAGACCCATAATTTTAATTTAAAAACAGCAGATTCTAAAGTCTCACGGTTTAAACAAACAGTACCTATACAGTGTTAAGATTGAAGAGTTGGAATCCGGAGATTAATAGTAGAGAACCAAAATAATGATTTAGGAACCAAAACACTAATTTAGGAACAGCATATCGGCAAGTCTCACAGTTGAAGTAAAAAGTTCTTCTCCAGTATCGGGACTGAGGAGTTGCAACCTGCAGTCCAATACCAAAGTTTCTGCTTGGGATACACAATACTAATTTCAAATACTGATACTCAAGTTTCGCAATGTCAGCAGTTAGTAGCCCTACAGTATTAAGACTGATAAGGGGAAATCCGAAGTTCTTTTGAAACGACAAATATTAATTCAAAAGCAGTAAATTCTCAAATATCACGGCTTAGGCAGGCAGTATCCTTGAATCAACAGAACAGAGGAGATGAAACTCAGAATGAATCTCATACTTCACGATTTAATCAGATAGTAACCCCACAGCGTCAAGATTGAGGAGTTGAAACCTGATGTATACTGGTGGAGTTTCTGCTTGAGACACAACATAATAAATCAAAATAACAGATCCTGAAATTTCATGATTTAAATAGACCGTACTCCCGTAGAATTAGGACTGATGAGTTGGAACCCAGAGTTTCATGAGAGACTCTCTGCTTGAGATCCAAAACACTATTTTAAAAACAGCATACCCATACCCTTCAAAATTTAAACCGGCAAGACGCCTGTGGCATCAGAGCGGAGGAACTGGTACCCAAAGTTTGATGACAGAATTTCTGCTTGTGACCTACAATACTAATTTGAAAACAGCAAATTCTTAATTCTAATGGCAGGCAGTGCATCTGTAGCATCAGAACTAGGAAGTTGAAACTTGAAATTCAATGACAGCGTTTCTGTTTAGAACCCAAAATGTTAATCTAAAAACAATCGATCCTCGATTTTCACGATTTTATAAGGCATTACTCTCACAGTATTAAGACTGAGGAATTAGAATTCGAAGTTTAGTAGCAGAGTATCCTTTTCAGTCTCAAAATACTTATTTAAAAATAGCTGATCCTTATGTCTTACAATTAGGTAGGCAGTACTTCTGCAGCATCAAGACTGAGGAGTTGGAATCCAGAGTTCAATGACAGAGCTCCTGATTGACATACACAACAACAACTAATTTAGAAAGGGCAAATCCTCAACTTTCACATTTCTCTGCAGCATCAGGACTGAGGAGTTGGCACTAGAAGTTCAAGAATAAAGTTTCTGCTTGAAACTAATAATACTTATTTAATGTTAATATATCTTCAAGAATCATGGTTTGGCAGGAAGTAGACCTGCAATATTTATAAATCAAATGTTGAGATTATGTTACATGTACCCGTAGTTCCTTGCTACGTTAAGACAAGTCAATCCAGTTTAAAATCGATGAATTTACTCCTCTTCACTGAAAAGATCCTGTCACTATATTTCGGCTTCATCATTGCTCCCTGATTTTGCTAAAGAGCAAATTTATGTAACCTTCAGTCGCGTCTTATTAGGTTATTATTAGATCTACATAAGCGAAATTAGATCACGATACCTGTGGTGCTCAATGTTGAGGAATTCTGTAATATATATTCAATTCTTATGATACATTTCTATCATGGGACCATAAAAAAAGTATACTCTTCAACAAAAAAGAAGAATCATTCACATTGTTTGGACCTCCATCAATGATGGCGATGACGGCATTTACACTGTTCAGTAATGAGGAATTCTATGGCATATCTTCCATTTCGCAAAATCAAAATTTATCAAAATTTTCATGGGACGGCACTGTAAGTATTCCAATCAAAAGAAAAAAAAAATCATTCAAACTGGTTGGACCTACATCATAAAAATGCAATTACGGCATTTATGATGTTCAATTTTGAATTTTGTGACATATCTTCTATTGGAACTATCCAATTTTTTCAAATTCTGACCAAATTTTCATGGAATTACACCTGGATTATATACCTCCAAATAAACAAAGAATCATTTAAGTTTGTTCGACCTTTATCATTCAAATTTAATAATGGTATTTGTTCAATTTCAGGGAATTTTACGAAAAGTTATGTCTTTCATTTCCATAGTCAGATTCTAACCGAAATAAAAAGGAAACCGACAAATAAAAAGGAATTATCCAAATTCATTGAGAAATATTAATGATATCATGCATACAGGAAAAAACAGACGGATGGAAAACCTCCTTTTTTGAAGTTCGTTAATAAGTAAATTTTCACAGGTTACCAGTGAAACCGTTCGATTGTAGCAACAAATTGCCTCCACACAGGAGACGAGCAGCAATATAGAACTCTGACATTTGCGGAGACGGTTTTGGGATGACACGAGAGATATAAAGATACGGTCAAGTTTTATAAACGAATTTAGATCATTACTCTACATAGAGAAATGATTACTCTACCTCATGAACGTCATGTCGTGTCGTCTGTAAGTATTATGTGATTATGTTGTAAGTGCACTGCCATTTGGAAACTTAAAACATGATACATCTTTAGAAAGTTTGTGGAATATAATATGTATAATAATAAAAATGGAATATATATAATAATAACTTAATATTCATCGCATTGCTCGATATTTCATTTTCATATTTTTTATAATAATATGATATTAAAGCTAATGTGAGTTAGAATTACATATTAAGAATCTGCTCACACATGGAATTTCTGTGTTTACTTAGAGAACTTAAACAATTAAACTATGAAAGTAAATAAAAATATACTTAATGGAAAACAAATTTAAATAACATTGTAAACTTTAGATACTAATTTGTACTTTTGGAAGTTTTATTATCTTCAGTTAGGATCTAAATACGCAATGAAACCGCACTGGACAGATATTACGGTAGGGTGCCTAAAATAGTAGGCTTAGAGAATATGTTTTAAGTTTTAATTGTTTTCAAATTACACTGAAACCTCTGAAAGGTTTTATGCTGGTATATGTACTCATGAATGTCAACATTATATATATATATATATATATATATATATATATATATATATATATATATATATATATATGTATATTTTTTTTTTGATGGCTATGCCTTTAAGTTACATAACATAATTAGTATTAAAATAGCACGGATGTTGTCGAGCCTTTAGTCTGTTGATGGTAATGGAACCGTAGATTTACGTTGAGTGTTACGTTTTATAAAAACGAATAAAAATGAGCTGGGATCGTATTGGTCGGGTGAAATCACTTGCTTATCTGTGAAATAAGAGAGCGAGAGGGAAACGAAATTTTGTGGCCAGTAAGTTTTTGAGAACCGGAGAAAGGGGGAAGAGATTATTTTTATTGTTAATTATTCAGATTGTAGAGATAACGTTTTCAATTTTAGATTACTGGATTAACGGTAAATTACAATTTATTTATATAAGAGGCTGATAAGTTAATTACGCTTTTAATTTTAGTAATTCTGACTGGAGTCGAAAATTTAACGTAGTGGGGTAAAATAATATTCATATAAAATTAGCTTCATTTGACTGTGTGAATAATGTAGATTTTCCTTATCTAAATGTCTAATTGTATATTATAGTTTTGATCATCATTAAATCAATTATTTACTAAAATAGCGAATGTATGAGCCATTAACCGAAATTTTGTAACAATAGTTTTATTATTATGGTTGTAAATCATAGGCGCTGATTTGAATAGGAAAATATTACTCACATGCGCGAAGTTGGATTACGTGTGTGTTGTAATAATTAAATTTTAAAATAATGACACTACTGAGAAAATAAGTACGACAGTAGAATTGATTATTTTTTTGGTTTCTTGTCTTAAATCAATATCTAAACTTAGTCTATCGACTCCTTACTAAAAGCAAGTGTCTATCTTGATTATCTTAGTCGTTGATGCAAAATTTAAGTTATTGACGCAATTTCGGAGTTACTGACGCAATATATCAGTTCCTGACGTAACATATAAATTATTGTATAAATTTCAATAGTATACATCACACTACAAATTTTCGATTTCATGGATACATAGTCTTAAGTTGATTTCAAATAAAAGAGGTAATTGTAGTCTAATGGAAAATAAAATTATTGTATTAAGTGTCCTATTTGCAGTTTGAGATGTTACATAAAGGTCATAAATAATGTGAGAAGAAAACTTCATAATTTCTAAGGTAGTTGTTTATGACTTAACTGTCATCATAATAATTTACGCTTAATGTTTTCGTCAACGTAGTGGAGGAAATCTCGAGTGAGGTATAAATTGAACATTAAAATTGTGGTCATTAAACGATTTAAAATATGTAAAATAAGGTAGTGGCCGCGGGAAAACCACAGTAAAAGCGTTCGACCGCGGAAACAAATTGCAACCCAAACGAGGCGAGAGGCTGTGTGGTCTCCGTGAAGTGAAGGCGAGTTATTAATTTCAAATTACCATTTTTGGGTTCGAATGTAATAAATTAGGTATGTTTCAGTTTTATAAGAGTCATCCAAGTGAATAATTATAAAATATGTTAAATGTAGTAGCGTACTTGTTTTTCAGAAGGATGGAGAATCGAGAAATTACTACTCTCTTACAAAAATCCTTGTCAAATTCGCAGTGAGCGTAACTTATCATGTTACAGTAAGTGTACAGCTATTCGAAAATCTTAAAACATAAAGAATATTTTGAGAGTTTGTGAAAGCAGAATCTTCATATTTATATGGTTTTTACATCACCTTTAAAATCTCGCTTTGATTTTTTATTTCATCCTTGTCATTGGATTTTCGTCCCTTGAAAGGAAAAATGGAACCCTAATAGGATTATTGATATATCCTTCTGTTTTTGCATCTATTTGTCTTTCACAGATATTTTCGTGGGAAATTGTTTTAAGTACAAACTTGAAATGTTTCATATATTGAGTAGTTAGCACTGAAGAATGTTCATGGAGAAATATGAAAATCGGTAAATATAATATTCGATTTTTTAAAATTTTCTGCATTAGTGATATATTAATTGAAAGAGCGAAATATTTGGAACTGAAAGAATTACTTACATGGGTAGTATATTTTTCTCAGGAAAACTTTGAGGTGAATTTTTTTTCTAAATTTCAATTGAAACGGACAATTGTACGGATACCGAAATACAATTTTTTCAAGAGCATAAATCACAATCATGAAAAAAACGACTTTATTGAAAATTGTGTTCAGTAAACATACTCGGTCCTTAATTTAGACATTTTTTTCAATGATCTGTAATTTCACATATAGTGGAAAAGCTGCAAAAAGAGACAATATATTGATCTCAGTATTTATAATGGAAGTACACGTTAGATAAATATGCTGTCTTATATTCGTTTTCGAATGTTACCTGAAAATCTCAACGTACAGACCTTAGTCTTTTCCCATATTTTTAAGTATAACTTAAAACTAAGTGCGCAATTTGGAATATTGTGCATATACCTGTAATATATACCGCAAGGTTGTTGAGTTGTCGGAATATTTAAGAATACGTATGAAGCAAGTCGTAGAATGATGTGTTGTAGTTTGTCGTCTTTTTTGTGTTGTCAGTTGTATTTTTTCGACCGCTTTACAAAAAACCGTAATAGTTACTACTTATTATCTTTGATGTTATGTAATAATTAATTCAAAGTATTTTTTTTTATTCAACAGACGTATTAACATAAGATATATAGTGGTATGGAATCTGGGCCAAATACTCTCTAGTTTCAAATTTGTTTAATCCTGTTTCAAATCAGCTATTAGTGGCGATGGTATCGCAAAGTAGTTAGCATTGCTTATAGTGTGTTATGTTCCTAGAGATCCAGTTTCTCTGATCATTAGATTTTCACCGTAGTGTATTGAGTTGATTATAGTCTTAGCGTGATGCACCGTTGAGTTCCGAGTTTGATTCCCGACTGCACGTCGAACGATATTGGAGTGATATTTGTAATCATGTTACTGATATGCCAGCAATGAGTAAAGTATGGAAGGGCCGCTAGTGCAAAAAGACTTAGAATCTCTCCGTTTTTAACTTGACAAGTAGTTTCGGTTTAAATTTTTGGTGGCCAACATTAATTTTATAGAGCAGAGTTCCACTTTCATTTTCTCATCTAAAATGTCCAATATCCTCGGAAAGACATTCTTGGAAACTCTTCTAGTGTTTTGGCCTTTCACTCTTTAAATTCTTTTGAAAAATATTTTCCGGTACGTTTGGTTTTTGTCTTTATTCTCCACATTTCTCTTCAAATTCGTTATTGATCATGTTCACTGTTTTCCCACAGTGTTTACATCGATACCAGTAAGAGTCTTTTTGAATTTTATCCATTTTTTAACGAAGTCTTAGATTTATTTTAAGTCTACCTCATCCAGTTTATTCTCCAATACACTGGATCTCGATGCAAAGCTCAATTTATTGAGTGACCTTTAGTATTTCTCACATAGATTTCTTTAGAAAAATAAACTTTAATACTTCGAAAATTAGAAGTTTTAGCTTTTAATTTCCTAATTTTTACCAATAAAAAAACAATTATCAATGCCTATATTTGCCCTGCAATCATGTTCAAACCTAAATCAGTAGATTCTTATAAATTATATGAAATGATTCTTATTAATGATGGTGAAATATTTAGCATATTTTTTTTATAAAAATATGCTAAATATTTTACCATTATCTCTGGAATATTTTACCATTATTTTTCCAAAATGGGATCTCCGTGTCGTTGAAATCCTGCACAAAATACAGTAACATCCTGCTCATTTGCAATATAAGTTATTTTTTTTCGTAGTACTTTGCGAAAAATTAATTTAATATCAAGTAAAGCAACTTTTTACATAAATAAAAAAAATGATGGCATATATGCCTAAATGAAAAAAGTTAAACTTGCCTTTCAAATATTTTCCGAAACATAAAAAGTAAATTTTTTATCGACAATAATGTAGTTTTTGGATTGTTTTTAAAATAACAAACAAAAAATAAATTCATCTTACACAACCCCATGTCATAAGTTACCTAACTCTTCACGCTAATCTACACGAATTATATAAAAAGAAAACAAATAGTTTTACAGGTCCAGTAAATTTTATTCTCACTTCAAACATAACCGATATTATTGCGATTGGAAAACCACTACCCCAACTGCAGCAACCAAAAATTTCAGGAACAATCTATAAGTGTTAATACCATAATTAAAAGTCAAAGTATGCTGTGTCACTATGATCCTTAAACATAACCTTAACTATGTGTGTGTACCTAAGTGTGATCGCAACCTTCTTCGTATGAATTCTGCTCGTATTTGGTAGGCTTATTCTTGTAGTAACATGTCCGCCGTATATACAAATGTATCTCAAAATAGAAGTAAATATTTATTACATTATCTCTAGAAAGTGTCAATTTGATTAGCATAAACAAATTTCACACTGCAATTTATTTTTAATGATCTGAAAATAACTTTTTAATATCATGATAATTTTCTTTTACTTCAAATATGATTACACTATAGCTTTGCAGGATAAGTTACGAATATCATTATTTTCTCTTTCCGACAATTCTTACTATTACTGACAGTTATTTTTTTCGAATTCCGTGCGTTAGGTAAAAATATCATATAAAAAGTCGTCGCCGTCATGCAAATCGAATTTGATTACACTCTTTCAGAATTATTGAGGATGCCACGCGCTCCCTTTTTGTCGCTTTTAATCGGAGAGTAGAGTTGGACGAGGTGGAATTAGAACGAGAAGAACACATTATGAGAATTGAGTGATTTTGTAATAAAAATGTTATGGAATAGTGACAAAATACTGTGATATAACTAATATATCCAATTGCGGTGAGGAAAGAAACAAAATGTGTCTAACATAAAATCATCATTAGTGTTCAGTATCTCAAAAGGAAAAAAATAGAACCCTTATAAAATTATCTCCGTGAGAGATCGATCATCTAAAAACTAAAGATGTTACATTGGGACACAGGATATATCTGAAATCTTACATTCTAAAACATTTGTGCGAAAATTTTAAACTGAGTTGACTGTCTCTTTTTAATTTTATGAATCATGTGGACGGTGTACCAATTAATAGAGGATTTTTTAAAGATTCAAAACTAATTTCCTTTTTTCTTCTCTTTTACCCCATTATGTTTAAAGTATTTTTGGAGATATTAGTAAATATATCCAAAAAATATCCCCGACCCCTTTGCCTCTCCATTTAGGAAAGTGATAAAATTATAAAAAAAAACAATATTACTTGAAGTTTATATAAACTATAATAATGATTCCCAATTAAATGAGACTACGTGATGTAGTATTATTTCTACTTTTTTAAATTTCTTTACCACCACCTAGGTTTCGTTATATTACAACATCTTCAGGTGGGATATTAGCAAAGATTAACTCTTAGGAACATCCAACAGCATTTATATATTTCAACCACAATAGCGGAAGCCTGGTTTGTGCGGGTTTTTCCATTGTTTATGTTAGTGAGTTTATTGAGTTTACTGCGCCCCGCAGTGTAGGTTTATTATATTTCCCAGAGTTATACAATATACAAGTATTTTAGTGAGGGTAATAAATTCAATTGTTGTTATTAAGTGAGGTTATACAATGCAAACTTTACTGTGCATATAATAAAATTAAATGGACGTTATTCTCGGTAATATATTTATACAAAAGCAAGGGTATTTGAAAGTAATTTTAAAAAAGTAGAAATAATACTACATCACGTAATTTCATTTAATTGTGAATAATGAATTTCTACAAAATTAACGCCAAATATATTCAATATAATAATTATACTAAATCTCATAATGGAGAAATCAGGTTATATGTCTACTATATCTTTTATAGGTGTAAATACATGGTGTGTATTTAACAAATTATAATATCTAGTATCTACTACATTATTCCTAGAATCTTTGAGTGGGTTCTTAAGAACCCATATTTATTTTATAATTTTAGATTCAGTAGTCTCTGCAATATTTTTTTGCGTATTTTTCTGTATGTCTGAAGTTATAATATAAAAAATGATGACTATATACGTTTTTCTACATTAACAGGAATTATGTATTTTTTTAGAAACTATGCGATGTTAGCATTTGAAAGTTGGCAGAGTAACACGTTTTATTAATACACATATTTTTTTTAACTTTTTCAAAATAATATAAGAATTAAAGAGGGATTGAAAGAGATCTTAAATGAATTTTTTCTTAATTTTATACATCATGTGGGGAATCATTTGAAAGACCTTTTGAATTGGTGAATACAAACACTTTTTTCATAACTTCAGATTGTGTATTTGAAAAGATATTCCAAAAAAATGTAAGAAAAGAAAGTAATACTTACTTTCAAAACTAATAAGCCAAAAGTTATAATCAAACAGGGTAGATAAAAACTGATTAGATTATTGGAGAACAACTAGTAATTATCCTAGATCCCATAATTTTTTAAATATTCACCATATTTTACATCTGTATGTTTACATAAGGAAAAATTAATATTCGTAAATAATTTAATAAAAATACTGCGTAGCCTTAACTGTAGTGCATAAATGTGCACAGAATCCTCGTAGCGTCGGTTCTGCTCATGCCTAACAGGTCTTTTTTAAATTCACAAATTCCATTAAATAATGAAACAAACGTTGTAATGCTTTTTTTTCAAATCTTCGTAACCTTAAATTATGAAACGCGATTTATCCCAGTTATGTTCTGTAAATCATATTACACTTCTGCATCGATGTCACATTATTTATAGATATGAATGTAAGCCTCGTAATTTATAAAAATATCTCTACCTAGTAAAAATAGGTTGGCACAAACAAAATATACCGGAATGATTATATCCAATAGAATCAACTAAGCGAAGAATTAAATAATTTAACATTGAAAATATATATATATGGAAGAATTATCTGAGGTTTTTTTAATTACGAATTTAAGAAAAAAGTAGAAAATATGCTCCACAATGATATACAAACTGTTATGGAGATCGCGTAATAGAATAATTAGTACCTAATGCCATACACAGAATATTTCATAATAACAAAAGCAAACCATTAAATTCATTCCTACTTCATCCGACATGAAATTCTACTTTATGAAATAAAGGTCGACTTCTTTGCCTCCACTATTTGCATGCCCAGCACCAAGACGAACCAGTTAAAAATTTCGATATGATAATTATGAATAAAATGACAAAATCTGACAAAGACCCATATTAATCATATCCGCCACGTGTATATCCATCACAGCCTGCCTGTTTAGTATAGCTCGTTTCGGAAGCTACCTTTTATCTATAATTTCGGAATTCTTGAAAATATAGAAACAGACATTTAAAAATTATTGAATTTTAGACAAACACTTAAATTTTATTCGCAGTGTCCAGACCGTTTATTCCCTTAATTTATTAAAAAAAAAAACAGTTATTGCTTAGAACGTTAAGTTTCATGTCAATTGTATGTAAAAACCTAATCAAATAGTTTATCGATAATTTAAAATAATTTTATTCTAAATGACTCTAGTTGTTCTTGAGTTATAAGCGTACACACGGGCGTCTAAAAAACTAGAGGGACGTTATTTTTAAGAAATTAGCCGGACAATCTATCGACATATTAAAAAAACACACGTACGAATCAAACAACTGGTTTTCGAGTAGTAAACATGTACAGAAAACGGATAAAAATAAGAAGAGAAATTGCCTTTTACAATATGTCAAGGTATGCATTGTTCCAAGGGGTATTCTGGTACACTTTGTATAAACAAAAGTGCAACGTCATGATTGTAGTTTGCAGTTCGTGTAACAAACACGACTTGAATAACAATTATTTCTCATTACTGTGAATTCACAAATACAAATTCCTATTACCGGAAATGACCAGTTTGCAGTGCGAGCGCCCATCGCGATACCGTTCGCCCGCAGCGAGACGGTACACTCTATTTTATTTTTGTTACTCTCGTCCACCCCTAGTTTGCGATGACAAAAAGGAGACGCGCCATAACCCCCACACAAACAGCATTGATTCACCATAAAGGAACATAATTGAATTTAATTTACCGGCGACAACTTTTCAAATAATATATATTTTCGAGTTGAATGTTGATGGATGGATTTGACAAATTTCTTTGTGAAATAGGGAGAATATTATAATGTAAATATTGTAGGTTCTTTAATTAAAATGACCTTTATTTTCATGCCATATATTTATTTCGACTAACGTTAAATTTATATGACGTATATTATGTTTACCATCATACTTACAATTAAAATGGGGGCAACATCCCTGTTTTGGACCTAAAAATTATCTTTGAGATAAATAAACTAAATCTCATGTAAGAAGCTAACCTTAAAATAATAATGGCATTTTAAGAGGAAAGCTTGACGTATAAGTAAATAGTGTCTGTATTTATGCCACGTATGATATAATTTAAGTAACGTTTTAATATTGCTTGGTATACTCTAGCGTTCAAACAATTATTAAAATGAATGCCGCCTACGCGAGTTTACTAAACGAGAATGTTTTCGTGTCACGAATTCCAGAGAATAAGAAATTCACTCCGTAATAACTGCGCGATATTCATATAAATCAGAAGCGTTGACGATAAACGATTTTCTAAACAACAATTCATTCCAATTTCGAAGAAGAAGGTTTATTCGATTCGATTATTTCTAGAAAAATCCTCTATAAATATTACAGCGACCTATCTAAAAGGATGCAGAAATTAGTGTAGGAACTGTCATTTAATACGTTTTGAGTTAGGTTAGAACAAAATTTTATTTCCATTTTAAATAAAGAAAATTACCTGGAATTGCGTTAATCGACCTGTAAGTTTTACCAACAATGTGGTATTAGAAAATCAAACATATCCAAGAGCAAACGAATTTAAGAGTTTCATTATTCTTTTGAGGAGCAAAACTCAGAGAAAGTCTTTAAAATAATGACAAAATATCATCATTTTCTTCACTGATTCTTAATTATGCTCTTCCAGATTGAAAAATATCTATTATATTTACATACGTGCTTTATATTAATACTAAAGCTTGTTATATTTCTCCTTCTAAGGTATTGATTCGTTCCCAAATCTATGATTCATTATATTATTGTTTTGATTTTAATGATCCTAAAAAATTACAATTCGGAATACTTATTCTAAATATTGAACAGACTTTGCCTTGAAAATTAAACAGAGAATCAAATTAAAAAAAATTACTTTCTTACTAAATTTAACAAAGGATAAATATATATAAATATATATATATATATATATATATATATATATATATATATATATATATATATATATAACTAACATAACTTTTTTAGTAAAAAATGTTACTCCGCTCATTTATTCGACTAACTGAATCTGCACATGTAAGATAATAATTATTTAACATGTTCGATCTGTGTACAATTTTCACGAAATTTAAACGTCAGTAATTAACTTATTTTTTGTAATGAGAATGTGTCAAGTATATTTGTTTATTCAAATATATTGTCAGTTACATAATCGTCTGTCATATAAAGTGTTGACTATTTGCCGCTTAATCTAGCAAACCTACCTTTTCTTGCTAATACGTTTTACATCTTTAAATGCGTTTAACGACTACATGAAATGCAAAATTTATATAATTTTATATACATTTTATGTAACATGAAATCTGAAATCTGATGAGAAAATCCCTTTATTTTTACTTCATAAGAATAAGTTACATTTTGTACAATAAGTAAAGAAATACGATTTTTGCGGCCATTGCAGGGAAATCTGAACTTCTTAATGACTATCAGTCACATAGAATTTTTGAATGCTAGTCCGTCGGTATGTTTTACCTGTCTGTGCCCATTTTTGTTGTGCTTGCTAATCTCAGCAACGGCTGAACCGATTCGGATGCAGTGTTCAGTGGTGTATTTAGATTAGCTAGAGCTTTCTTCCATATTAAGGCGTTTTTTTTCATTTCAATTGGTTCACAAATAAAAAAAATGTATGTCAATATTAATTTACATTCATTATGCACGTTAATATCAGAATCGGTGGAATGGAGCCAACGTTATTTATTAGCGTTTTTAGTGAACATTATGCTCATAGTGTTCAGAGAGAAAAAAAAACATAATAAAATTCCTAATAACTTTCTTACTCCGAATGACACGCAAACGAAGTCGCAAGCACAGCTAATTATTTCTTGAAATATATATGTATATACATATATATATATGTATATATATACACATGTCAATATATATTTATATATATATATATATATATAATTATACACATGTCAATATATATATATATAGTACATATGGAATGAATAATATATTAATAGATTCCCAAGATTGGTCAAGCTTACGCTTGAGAATTATTCCTTATTTAATAAATAATGTTTATTATATTAACATAGCAGATGACATTATTTATAAAATTTCTAATAATGATATTATAAATAGCTTTGGCCATTTCTTATCTAGCTTGACTCCATATTAACTATTAGTTTATACTCGCAACTTCGGTATCATTAGATTTCTCTATATTTTTTAAAAATTTTGGGTTTTGAAACACCTGAGCTATCGTTTTTATATAACTAATTGCTTTGTGCTACTTAGTTTTTATTGGATTAACATATTTATTTTGGTCCAGCTGGCATTATACCGTTTCTCGAATTAAAAAGAAATCTACGTAAAGTTTCCTAAGAATTTGTCTAGCCGTTTAGACATGGCTAAGTGACAATTACCTAGACACATGTTAAATTGTATTACTATTTCAAATAAGCGAATCTATGGATAACAGGATTTGTGATACTCCTTCACACAAACTATGATCATACCATATACGTCAGAATTTCATAACAATTTGTTGCTTGGTGGCAGAGTTTTTTGATAGTGTACACACTGACAAAAAAAAAGACTTAGAATTGGTAACGTTAGCACAAGTTCTTAATAGTTAGATCAGTCGTGGTAAATTGGAGAGAAAGACGATCAAAAGTTCAAAACCGTTGAGCAGATATCTTTGTTAAGACGTTTAATGAAAAAAAAAACATAAAATTTTAAATTCATTAATAAATTATCATAAACAAATTATCATAAATAAATTATCACGGCCGTATTCAAACAGAAAAAATACTAATATTTATTTCCTAGGCTAATCAGTGAATAATATGCGAACAAACAAATTACGTGTTAAATAATCTTTGCAATATATGTGGGATATTACGTAAAATTTGTGGTATGAGTAAGCTTAATATATTATTTTGATTCAATGTTATCTGGACAAAATATGTCCTTTATATTTGGATACTGACCCAACAGAACCTTAAAGCAATCAAAGGAAGGAAAGATAGATTATATTTTACTTGACCTACTAGTTAAAGGACATGTTAATCCGATACTTTGGAATGATTAATAAATTTAATAAAGACGAGACGCTTTTCCTTTGTGGCTAATTTCATCACAAGCTCTGTCTACAGTGGGACATCAAAAATATTTTAGGTAAATTATATTAATTTACATCCTAGTTGCAATATATAATACCCCAGCTAAATATGGTCCAACAAATAACATTCATAGGAAAGACATTTCCACGTGACGTCCGAAAAAGAAATATCTTCATTAGGATATCTGAGACGACGGCCTATCGTAAACATGGAATAGTTGGTACTGTCCACCATAACTTGGTTTCAATCAGATCTCTTGGTTCTGTCCAATCATGTTAATCTGTCAACTTAAATTAGATTTAATTATAGAAAAGTTAATGTTTTAACGAAAACGTATTTTTTATTTTAATCACGTATAATTTTGAATGGATGCACTGACCAGATAACAACTTTTATTTCGCTTAGTGATAAAGAAGTAATAAATAAAAAAATACAATAAAAATGGGAATGTAAGGAAAAATAAAATAAAAATACTTTCTTTAATGCAAAATTAACGAGGGGTCGAGAAAGTTTTGTCTGACATTACAGACAAAACTTTCATAAAAATGAAGCAATACGTAAGTTATACTAATACAATTATAACACACTCACAATTTAATACTAATTGACTTATTTCAAATCGTCGAAATACGTGAGAAATCTTTGAATGATTTCGATGCAATGGTATCAAACTTATCCGAGTCCTAACGGAAAAGACGAACTTCTAGAATTTGATTTGTTAAACAACGTATATAAAGGAATTAATGCAGCAGTCATCTTTCTGCTTTATGACTTTTTAGTCTACGGACCAATATGAATAACCTGTAATTCATTTGATTCCAATCTAAATAGATTTTTTAAAATTTTCTTAGAACACAACTTAGTTTTTTGGTAACAATCCAATTGAATTCTTTTAATTTTTATAGGACATAGGTTTAAATTTCTGGTAATATAACTCATGGGCTAATGGATTTATAAGTTCAGAAATTATCGGTGTAGTCAATCGGATTCTACATTTAGATTTTAAAAACCTTTGAAAAGATATATATATATATATATATATATATATATATATATATATATATATATATATACATATATATATATATATATATATATATATATATATATATATATATATATATACATATATATATATATATATATATATATATATATATATATATATACGTAGGTACGTACTTATGTATGTACAGATGTACAAACTTACCCATAAATTCCTATATAATATGAGCTTATCCACTAACATTTGCTTTCGAAACACTCGTCTTTCCTTATATTTATTGACGCTCTGGATGCTAATGCAAAAGTGTCGTCATTTTGATAAAATTACAAAACAAACATTAATTCTATTTATAATATGTATCAAAAAGGAGGTTTTCAATCGGACTATATTTTTTATATATGTTATCTCACGTCTCCAGTATTTATAAAGCAATTTCCTTCATTCTTTTTTAGGATATACTTACTGTGTGGTCCCATAAAAATTTGGTGAGAATCTGAATATAAATTAATATAAATTAGCATGCATGTATTCACTTACTGAACATAGAGAATAAGCTTACATCTCTAGAATAAGCTTACTCTCAAGTTACACAGAGTGCACACAAACTAAGTCAAATGCAAACTCTCAGTGCCATAATCTTCTGAGTAACCCATGCGAATCAGTACTTCATGTTTGTTTACGGACTCATTTAATTGTTTAATGGTTTGGCATTGATTTATTATGATTGTGGTATGAGTTGAAATTTTTCCAGTTTGAGTGTTAAACGGTGTATGTCTGTTTTTCTTAGTAAACTTCTTTATTACATTTATTTCTTTGTTACGTATATTCTTCTTCTTGCCTTTTTTTCATATACTATTCCCCAATTATCAATTTTTTTTTACATAATAACTTTATTTTTGCACGACTCGCATAAACAACCAACAGAGACCACAGCGACAATCGGCAATCGTATTTTTAATTAAAACAGGTATCTAAAGGCTTAAGTCTACATATACTACAAATGCGTAATACTCGCCTAATCGAAGTAAACCTAAAGTTGACGCAATCTGGTGACTAATTTATAATTTGGGACTTTCTTTGAGGAATTTGTTGGGAAAATGTTTGATGGTGTTTATTAAATATATTCCCTGTTTCTGTTGCCCATGTTTCTTTATGTATTATTTCTGGGCAGAAATAATATAATTGTTAATGTCGCCATCTGCTGATCTTGTCTGCGAAAACTCGTTTTATCTAGATTAGGAGTAATGTTATCTTCTTCTGACTATTATTATATACTTTTACAATTAACAAATGAGCTGGAAAAGATGATTCATGGGCTGTTATTTCAAATTGTGTTTTTTTATGACTAATTACTTTATTCTCCATTATCTTCATCACCTTTGTAAATCATATTTGTGAATTACCATTCACTTCTGGATTTTCTTTCTGCCATCTTTAATATTTTAGTTTTTGCCTCAGTTTTTGTTTTATTTCAGTCGTTATTCTCTTCCTATTTTCCCTTAAAGGATCCCTAAAATCATCATAGGCGTCTTCTTTTGAATTTATTCTTCAAATTTACTTTTTTCTTTTCCATTTTTTTCTTTTTCTTTCTCTCAAAGTTTTCGTGAAAAAACATAACAACAACTTTGAGAGTTGTACTTTCCTTTTTCTGTTTTATAACATTTGCTCCGTTGGAGATATATATTGTTTTTTTATAAATTTTGCATTTCATGATTTATTTTTTTCGATTTTTCTATATCATACATCGCTGGATTTAATTTATTTGAAGGTACTTCTCTCCTTTTGTCATTTTCCTACTTGGTCGTCTTTTTCGCCACTTTTCAAACTAAAACAATGTCAGTTTAACTAAGAAAAATACAAAACTAAAGTTAAGAAACTTAAATATAAAAGTTGCACTTTGTAGAATGTTGTCGTCAACTGACCGCGACAATGGACAGTTCGTATATTAGTAGTCTAAAAGGAGAGTTAGAGTATTTAAAATAAATATTTTTAAGGCTTTCATAATTTTTGTTTAAGAAAATGAGCATAAATATCTTAGTATATATTAATTATACTTTCGGATAATGATTATCATCATTTTCACCATGAAATCATCTAGTGTACGAAAGCAGTACGAAAAATGTGAATACGTACTCAAGTATATGGAAACATACTTCTTCATGGCATATTTGGAAAGTTATGGTAATATACGACGTATGGGTTATTAAAGTCAATCCCCGGGAAAAGAAAATGTGATTTCCATGAGCGTTTCTTTTATATTTCTTATTCAATTTACTTTATAGTCTTGGAATCGTTGGTGAGAATTGGAAATTAACTACTTCTTTTATTTTTTTTAACAAAAGATATGGTGATCCGATCTTTTAATGTGTATTCGAAAAAGTATAAACAGGCGACTATTATGGTTAAAAAATATATTATAGGAGCATAAAAATTAAAAAGTTTCTGTAAAAATTAAACATTTGCTAAATAGGACAAGTTTTTTGGTGCCATTTGAAATCGCTCCCTTATGATGTAAATGACGTCGGAACACTGCACGATTTTTTTGTGCATTAGCTGGTGAAACAATTCGCATTATAAAAAGTAAAGGTTCCATTTTCAAATTTTGATTCATAAATACCTCGTTATCCATTTTCCTTTTCTAATTTGTGGTTATGCACTTTTAGTATCTATTTTTTTATTTATGGATGATTCATTTCTCGGATGCCCAAATCGTGTGAATTATTTCTACCCTGAACCTTTCCTATTTTTGACTCACAGGTATTATCTGAATATTACATTTACACAGCTTCCTTTTTTTGGGTTGAGCTATAAAATATCGCACCCTTATAATTTCGTCATTTTTGGCCCTCCATCTAGTTTTATTTAGTTATTTTACAAAGTTTTATATTTACGCGCATAACATTTTAAATAAATATATGCTTCAGGTAAAAAAAATTCACTCCCACTTCCCTTCACACGAGTGAAATGGAGGCGAACTTTATTTTCGTGTAGCCTATAACCCTATCAAATGGGATGGCCATGGTCAAAATGATGAATTGAACTTCAATTAATGAAGGTCAAAACCCCAAAAATGAAGAATCGAACTTTAATTAATGAAATATTCCATCTTTCGGATTTCGTCCTTAAAAGGAAAAAAAGGAACCGGAATATGATCACTTCATTGTCCGTCTGTCTGTCCGTCCGTCAAGACGCTTTCTCTGGAGAATGTGTGGAGGTATCAAGTTGACATTAATATAAAATAGGTCTATAATTTCTTTGAGCTGTAATAAAATCAAGTTTCTACGTCAATGCAATAAAAAAAACTAAAATTACGGCTATTTATCTCACATATTTAGACACTCGCAAATTAATCAAAACCTATAGGGTACTTTCAAAATCTGAAAATTGTAAATTTGTAATTACATTACATAAAATAATTTAAATAAGCGCCTGTGAAAGGTACAGAAGGCCATATATTTTCATTCAAAACCAATAATATTTTGTAAATAGGTTAATAGAAATATTACGTAGTACCAAATCATTATAAATACCTTAATTTGTAGGGAACACTCGTAGCGCGAGTTTAACTTGTGCTTGATAGGTTTTTTAAATTTTTTATTTGAAATCCTGTTATACAAATTGATAAGCTTCATAGTAATGCTTCTTTCTATTTATTTAGTATTTGAGCCAAATATTCAATTAAAGTTTTTAAAATTATCTGGTTCTATTAACGTCTGGTAATTTACAGATGCATTTATTGATTGAAAACTAAATAAAAGGCTACTGATTGATTATTATACATATAAATGATGTGTGCAAAGAGAGTTGAAATAATACTACATCACGTAGTTTCATTTAATTGTCAATAATGAATTTCTACAAAATTGACGCCAAACATATTTAATACAGTAGATAGAATATTCAATAAAGTATATGAATATATTTGGCGTTAATTTTGTAGAAATTCATTATTGACAATTAAATAAAACTACGTGGTGTAGTATTATTTCTACTCTCTTTAAATTCTTTACCACGACCTAGGTTTCGTTGCATTACAACAAATTTAGGTGGGATATTAGCAAAGATACTATAATATTTTAAGCTTTGCTAATAGCCCACCTGACGATATTATTATTTATTATATTGACTGCCTAACTCATTAATTAAATTTTTGTAAGTCGTGGTGTATGCTTGAGATATATTTTTAAGTATAACATACATTCTTGAACAAAATCATTTTTGAACGAAAGCGTTAGGATTTTACCAATGACCTTGTTTCAGAATCGTAAATCGTAACTGGTTTAATGAGGGTTATATATAACAAGAATTTATTTTTCTTAGAAATAATTGTGACCTGAGAAGATTTTTCAGTCCATAGAAACCGCTTATTTACAATATATTTAATTAAATATGAAAGCATAATTATATATCACAGATTTAAAAAAAAATACAGGCCGTGAAATAAAAGCCAAATCTACATATGTATTCCCGAATATTTGAAACAGACTGGCATTATTTTATAATTGAGAAGTTTACAGAAGATAGGTTGCTAATAGGTGTGAAAATAACTTATAAAAATCATTTTATTTTCATTTTGAAATTTTCAAAACCATGTGGTTGAAATCAATAAGATTATGCCTCATTGAATAGTATCGACCTAAGTTAAGAAATAAATGTTTGAATACATGTTATTCCAAAACACAAAAACTTACAACATATAAATAGATACATTTGCATAAGCTCTACGCAGTTTTGCAAAATGAAAAGAACTTTGGAGTCAAGAGCTTACCAGAGAGGGTTATGTCTCGAAATAGCTATCGGTAAAGTTATTCCCCTTAGCGCTTGAAGGGGATGGTTTCGCCGGAGCGTTAGTGACCGGAAGTAATGTGTAAGTACCGGCTCGCTGCCGGATGGTCGATCGTAGTATACATTAAAAAACCTTAACTTTAACGAAGCGATGGCTGACGATGCCGGCCCAGCAGTTCGGACATAAATTAGTTTACGGTTGTTAAATATCATTATCTGCTACGAAGGCGGTTTTGTACACGATGGGACAGTTTAAGATGTATTTGTTACTTGGAATATACAGAGCTGCTAACTATTAAAGGCAACATGTCCATTAGAGTATTACATGGTTCAGACAAATGTGGCTTATTTAGATTTTAAAAATGTTTTTGATAGTTTTGATATTAAATTTCTTTAAACTGCTGTAAATTTATTAAACTGCTGCAGGTTTCTAAAATCTATTCAAGATGTTGAGGTATGTTGGGTCGATCACAAGGCATACAGTCTTTGGCGGCGCGGCACACCGCGGGGATCCGGGTTCGATTCCCAACCCTTGCCGAGCGGGGCTGGCTTGATGTTCTGTTTGACTATAAGAGATTGCTCTCGTAGGAATAAATTGAACATATGTATCAAACAGATACATTAAAATATATAAATAAATAAAATTATTCTAATAACGCGCATACAAATTACAAGAAGTTACAAGGTTGCCCTTTATACCTAATTTAGGTGTAGGTGTATCAGTTGTCTTCACGTTATGAGCTAATTGATTTCCTTCTACATGTAACTTGCGTCTAACTAAACGCCAAACTCTTGCTCAAGTCACGAATTAGTAATGAAAAATATGGTTTGTGATTCAACTCACCCGCGAGATTGTAATCCACTATTATTGGGTAATAAATTTACTCTTCTGGTTTAATAAAGCTTATGATACTTCAAATTTTGATTGTTTTGCATAAACTAGTTAGACTCGCCTGTTCAAAGTTAAAAGATAAATGGATGCGTCGAAAGTTACACGTGCATTTGTAAAGACGGAACGTTATAAACGACAAAGGAGAGATAAGTGTAACTTAATGCATGTATTTTTAGTTTACAATTTTTGCTTTCTTTTGACTTGGATTTCGGAAATATTTTGACTGCCTAACTCGTTAATTATATTTTTGTAAATTGTGGTGTAAATTTGAAATATATTTTTAATTATAATTTTTTGCAGCTCTTTACAACATACATTCTTGGAATGTAAATCGATGGAAATAACGCGATGAAAGTGATTGACTGCGCCATTTTTTAGTCTTGTCGGATAAAGTTCCCCATTGCATATATTCGTCGAAGTATTTGTTTTATTACACCTTATATATGTATATATATATATATATATATATATATATATATATATATATTTATATATATATATATATATATATACTGATATTTTGTGCATACAGTTTATTTCATTATAAATTTTAAAATAAATCAAAGTCAAATCCATTTAAAGTACAAAATTATTTTCCAAGATTAGACACGTTACCTCTTTAAAATGGTTGAGAAAGTAATTTTGATATAAAGAAATTCATTAATGTTACCTTTACACTTTTAATGTCTATGTTTGCGCAATTATGGTTGAGTGGGCTCTTTATAAAACTTATCGAAGTAACTTTAACTTGAAAGCTTCATAGGTTCACATTAATTTTCAAATTTATTTTTCTCTTTACATATATATACACATATATACACATTTTAAAAGAAGGTAAGAATTTAATAAACTTTATAAAAAAATGACAACAAACTATTCTTTTTATGTATTAATAAGTGATTTTGCCAGACCAGACCATAATATTTTAGTACACTCAGTATAAAGTAATCGTAAATTAATTGATAATTTAAGATCACGCATTTCTAATAGGTAATTTTGAATTTATTGTCCTTTTCTTCTGACTCTATTTCTAAACTATATTTCCTTTTTGACAATGGAATAAAATATTAATCCCTGAAGTAGTTTCTTCAAACTCTGTTTCACTTTAGTCAGTCACTTTATTCAACGAACTTTCGTGTTCTCCACATAAAGGAGGATTGTGGTGCAGAGGAGATGAATTTGCCCATGCCATTTTTGATATCACTGATATTTGTAAATTGTAGAGGATAATGTGAGTAATATACTGCATGTGAAATAACTTTCTAGTCCAAGTTAAATTTTCCTTTTTTGACAAGGCAATATCTAAATGAATGTCGGAATGCAATACTACGGCATGTTCTGTATCTTGGCCAGTAAACATTCATTCCCCTAATAATCAGTTGATCAAACAAATAGTTTAACTAGGCTTCTGTATTGATGGTTTTAGTAATCTGAAACTGAATACGCTCCTTAAGTATATTACAAGATTAAATTGTAAAATAATTTTTTTCAATTGAAGCAAAATAGCTTTTTTCAGTAATATTTTTGCTAATTGTATTGTATTTTTGGATGCAAAACAATAATAAAAAAATTTACTATTTCTCAGAACATTAATGTGATAATTGTATGTTGCAGTGAAAATTGAATCTAAAGGCCTTAATTTGCTGAAAGTTTAAAATTAATATACTCTGAAGCAAACCTTCCTATATTCTACAATCGTAATTTTAGGATCCCATAGCTTAAAGGTGAAAAAGGGACCTTTCTAATATCACTGACTTATATGCCTATCGTTAGCCGATTTTCTTCGAAATAATTCATGAAATAAATTGTATATTTGGCACAGTAATATATAACTACTAACTCCTAATACATATAACTACTAAGGTAATATATAACTACTAAGGTACTATATAAACCCACATAAAATACAGTTGCGGATAAATCAAAGCAAACAATTTTTTTTAAATTTTATGTATCGTATGGGATATCATTTAATATACAAGTAAGAAACTCAAAAATATTATATAAGGAATTTAAATGGCATACTCTCATATATGTAATTTTGCCAATTATATAAAAATAGCTTGATTTTCAGGGCAAAATAATTTTTCTTAAATGTGACAAATCATTTTTGCATCATGTTTATACTAAAAATGTACTCCTCACAAGCTTCATCGATTTTTCTTTTGCACACTTTCCAAGATTGAAAAGGAACAGGAAATATGGAATGTGTCTTGCCGTGTCGGTTGCCATGATTGTTGAACCATGATCTCATTTTATAAACAAATTAGATGACAATTCATGTGATCCCACCTAGTTTCCTTTATTCTCTCTCTATCTTTATATATCTTTACGCAGAAACTAGAACGCACGAACTTTGGCGCTAGAAACTTATGTACGTACGTATCAAAACTATTTCCTAATAAATGCAAGGTTTTAAAACTATATAATATTACCGAACATATTTTAAGGCATCAGTGTTTTACTCTAAGACTGTGGCTAAGTTTTGATAGTCTGTTACTGACAATCCATAATGCCCAAATAATCAGTAGTATGCATGAAACCTTCTGTATAACTTTAATTAATTATGAGTTTGATTATATATTAATCAAAATTAAACCTTGTGAAAAGACATATATAAAGTCAAACATAGGTGCGTAATAAACCGAATTATAAAAGAAAATATTAAAAGAAACAAACAAAAATGTTATTAACAAGCATGACTTCTTTTGAGAGTTTCATTATTGCTAAAGCAATGCTTTTTGGTTATGTTAAACAAAAACGAAGTTTAATTAAAAATCGGAATTGCACTTTCAATTTTAAAAAAGGTGGACATTTTAAAATACTCTGAATGATTAAATATTTAGAAAATATTGAGGTTTTCACTAGGGCTACGTTTCGTTACTTTCATAGCAGCCTATGGTCTATTAAAGTCTTACGGAAGATTTGGTGGACATTCTGTATAAGTATTATATATTTAATATATTGTATTTCGATAAGTGGAAGTAAGCCTATAAAGAAATTTTAATTATTTTAATGTTACAATTTTGAAACTTGTGTTTCAGGTCAAAATTGTTGTAACAATGATTATGAAAAATATAATAAATATGTGCTTTCACTTATTTTACGAGGCTTTACAGACTTTGAATAATTCTGGAGATCGAATATACAATTTTCTCCATGTAAAATCTTTTCAGAGTCTACGTTATCCGTAAGATGATATTTGTGTGAGAGGAAATTAGAAGGAAACAATTTTTCGTCCGTGAATGAATTTCTAGAAATTTTGTTAAATATCTGACACCTCACTCTCTCACGTTTTATTCAAATGTAAAAATCGAACGTCTTCGTTCTGTTGTCGTATTTCATGATTTGTTTTATCATGCAGTCTTGCGAATTGTTAAATGAAGTATAGACGATATACTTAACTGTTGATATTGGACATCTTGCTTATGTCTGAAAGGATTGCATATAAAATATACGTTACAATAAAGAAAACCTTATATGGTATAATATTAGGTTCATAGAAATTCAAATTAAATTAAAAATCGAACTACATTCTTTATTAACGGGCGTAGTCTGCGATGCATGTGCGTTGGTACATACTTTTAGAAACAATCTCTGAGTCTTGATAGTTCTTTTTTTGAGCTTTTTTCCCTTTATTATCCTTTCATTTATGGAATAGAAATTTCGTTGAATTATTATTAGCAATAATTTGACCAAACTTTTATTTCTTACGCGAGTAACCTACCGACTTGTTAAATACTGGGTGACTCATAATATTCTTGGAACTGGCCATTTAGTCTAAAGGCAATAAAATATTATATTGTAATTTTAAAAAATGGACTTGTTTGTTTATGATATTTTGTTTTGTTTTTTTTTGTCCCGAATTTGAAATTAAATTATGTTTTGGTGAATTAAATAGGTGATAATTTAAATGAAATTAGTAAGATTTTCGTCGTAGTTTAATACAGCAACAAAAATTAAAATATACTCTGAAATCGTATCGCATGCCATATAAACTTGCACTACAAGAGTTCCATACACCTCAGTTTCATGGATAAGTCAAAAACTTCCAGGTTACATATTATTACTTTAACTAATATAAATGTTAGTAATATATTTAATTATGAAAATTATTATCCAAACAGTTGTTACACAAATGATTTACTATTTTTATAAATTCAATATATTAATACAAGTTGAATTGAAGTATTTAATAAATATGGCTATCCTGTTTTTTAAGGTCACTCACATACCTGGTTAAAGGGTTAGGGGATAGGAGGAAGGGACACTGTAAAAGTTTGGAGATTCGTACATCGTAAAGAAGAGCGCTTGTTAAAATTTATAAATAATTTAATTTTGAAGTTTATGCCTGATTTTGAAAGGAATTATACATTTTTAAATTTTCTTGCATGAAAATGATAATATTATCGAAAGGGAAACGGTATGGAGTTATTTCATTTAGACATTTTTCAAGGAAAGCTATTTTTATTGAGCTATTTGGTATCTGACATATTAGTTTTGCTTTGCCAGTGCGGTATATCTTAAATAAGGATCATTTACGTAATTAATTGATAATTTGAGGTTTACGAAGGACGTTCAATAACTCCTTAAAATAGGCATACAATGAAACACCTACCTGTTTAGAATTTTTTCTGTTTTTATTATTGATACATTTGTTAGGCCAAACGATAAGCCTTCTAAAGTTAACCTTTAATTTAAAAATTATATACGATTCCTATTTGTACGAAAAATGAACACTTATAGAATACTTTAATACGTTATTTTTCCCATTATTAGCTCTGACCTTAGTTACTGATTTCCATACAAAAGTCTTGTAGTTTTTTGGTAATAATGATAGTGTACTATTTTGATCTGTAGTACAGTTTTAAGGTTTTGATAATTATTTATACCTGTATAGGCAACTAGATAATAAAGGATTTAATTAATTTTTTAAAAGTTTTTTCCTTTTTCAGTCGAATATATTGTGAAGATCGTTGGTCGATTTCGTATGTGATATTTTTAAAAAATTTCTTAACAAATCCTAATCGATTGAAGCCTCAATGTATATTAAAATTGCTTATTATAAACAAAGGTGTGACACCATAAAGAATTCATTTCTTTGTAATAATAAAAATGAAAACCAATAAGAAACATTAGTTCTAAAAGGTATGAGTATATTAATGCTACTTAGTAATGCCTTTGGTGGTAAGTTATAACCTTGGTGCAGGCCATCTTTCACGTATTTTAAGTTTTTTGAAAAAAAATGTCATGTAATACATTCTGTTTATTTTAAATAGGCGTTTACGTTTTATTTTACAATTTATTTACCTTTTCCGAATAAACAAGAAATATGCCATAGGTAAATAAAAAAACCCAAATGTTGGTTTTATTTTATAAAGTTGTAAATATGATGTTGTACAAAGTGAATCATCACAATTAATTTAATATAAAACCGTTTTTTTCGTATTTCATCAACATCAGCGTGCACTTTTTTACTTGGGAACGTGATTCCTTGTTTGCGCTAGCATTTTATTTTTTGAAATAAATTGATTTCTGTATTATTGTATATGCATTTATGTGTGTGTATGTGTGCATGCGTACGTGCGTGCATCCGTACAAGCGTGCGTGCGAGCGAGCGTATGCGCGGGGGTGCGTGCATGCCTGCGTGCCTGCGTGCGTGCGTGCGTGCATGCGTGCGCGCGTGCGTACGTGCATAGGTGCCAGCGTGGGTGACGCGTATATGCTATTTGGTTAAGTAACAATTCGAACAAATCGTTTCACCATATGGTCTTAGATCCTAGTAAAGTTTACTGAAAGAATTTCTAAATCAATGAAGCAATTGTCAATTCCAGTCCTTTAAATCGGTCTTTTTTCTCGAAATGTGCATATTAATTTACTCACTATTCTTTTAGATTTTGTGACCACGATTATTATATGTAAAATATTATTTTATGTAAATTTTACGTAAAATATTAATGTCGTGTAAAATATTTAAAATTTGTGATTCAAGAATTAAATTTCTGGTGTAAGAATTGTTTTAATTAGTCTATATAATCGCTTTTTGCTAATATATTTACAGCATTGTTATACTAAACGATAAGTTTTAGATTTATTTGATATAATCTGAACGTACTGAAAAATAAGGAGTTGACGATAAATAAGGTTTGAATTTTTAAAATACAAATATGTTTGGAACTACCAAAATTATTTCAAAATATGTTTCAAAGTTAAATTAATGGTAGTATCTTATGTAAATTTAGAAGGTAGGGGAAGAAATCTCAAAATCCATTCGAAAGAAGTCTCCAAGGAACAACTGGTCTTGAAGGAATCATTAGTGTAAATAAAATTACGCTGAGCAAATGACGGAGCCCAGAGTAAAAAATATAAACGTTAATATTGATTTTAATTAGCCTATCATTCTTTAGCTGCTGTAAATAAAGTTTCGAGGAGTGATGCTATTTTACTACTTTTGACAAAATAAAATGAACTTTGCGGAATACAAATCAACATCATATTTTGACTACTTCGAACTCGTTCCTAAATAGCTTGGGCACCAGTTCTATTGTCCATTTGCACAACTCATATTGGGTATGGACGGAGGCGAACAATGGAGCATAGGGGGGATATGTGGTATCAATATATAGCTAGAAGGCAAATAAACAAGAAAATACGTTCAATATTTACAGGAAGTCGGCGTAGATATTTACTTCGACAAAGGAGATAAAGGTTTTTGTTATATATCAGCAGCGTTTCCGTAAGCTAAAATGTTTGAAACGAACGTTAATATTATTTCGAATATTTGAAGCAACTTACATTTGATAAGTTGGATTTATTAGATACGTTTTATTTACAGAAGATATGGTTAATTCAGGTTTTGTTTTAGCATATTTTCGATAATATTTCAATGAAACGGTTAATTTGATAAGCTACTAGAACCGCTTATAGGCTTCAGTTTTATTTTTTTTATCAATAATAAAACGTAGCAAGAAAATGATTTTTTCATACTCTTGTTATTGCTAGAAAAGTTAATGTGAATACTCGTTTAGATAACATGGTGATGCAATTGAAGTAAAAAGCAAATGACATGCACACTGTTTGCTGCACATATTTTATTATTTAATAATATCATGACTAACTGACAATCAATATTAATTTAATAAGCGTATCATACGTTATTGCTAACCATGATGTAATATACAAATTAAATATGTGGCATGTCAGGTATTTCTTCACGCTTTCAATATAGAAATTAAAGGGTAAAATATTATGAGAATATTATCGTGTCGAAATAATTGGAGTAAACAAAATTATACTTTCTGAAAAATTCCGAATCCCATCCGAATTTTAATCAAATAGATGCTTTTCTGGCACCCATTCACTAACTTAAGAATTAAATTGCATATCGTCTTTTTCTCCTACCTTATGTCAAAATGCGTCTTCAAAGCTATTCATAACTTGCCATGTCGCGCAAAAATATTTTTATATTTTTTTGCATGTAGTCTCTAGGAAAAGTATATTTTTATCCAATACCAGTATGGTAATCAATATCGCAGTTTGGTGTTGAATATATTCATAATTTCAACATTACTTATTTTTATTTGAAAAGATTAGAAGGGTCAGGATTTAAATGAGCATAAATATATTTTCATCGGCTTATATAATCGCGTATATCGTGTGAAATATAACAGGCAATATAAACAAAGCTCTGAATATAATTTTAAATTTACTGCAACGAAAAACTTTAGAAATTATTCGTAAATATGTTATAAGAGACACATATAATTGAACACGAGCAATAATTTTCCAAGATCCATCGTTCATTTAGGTGTTTGCATTGGTTGCCTTAGTTATTATCGCACATTTTTTTCATTTTGTAAGCGCAATTTGAAGGCGTGCTACTAGCATTGATATTAAAAATTAGTTACTCAATCATAAATTGAGTGTCTAATTTTCTCCTTGTAATATTTTTCCAAATGTTGTGTCACCATCTCGATATTGAAGCATGTTATCCTTTGCGTGTAATCGATTTTACCGAATAAACTCATCGGGATTTCCCAGCTGGCAATGTGCGTAATTGGCTGTGTTTTTCTGTGAGTAGCAGGAAAATAAAGTAACTAATATCTAATAAAATTTTCTTCTTTTTCATGCATTTAATACTGTTAAAAAATGCTTTATTATTTATTCTTTTATTATGACAAAGTGAACTATGTTAGCAGATCATCATTTTGCATTTTCATTAGTCAATTTAGTTTGAAGCTGATATCAAAATAGAAACGCAAAACCAGGATTATAAAAGTAACTTCCCAAGAGTAACGGTAAAATGTCTCATATAATTTTCAATAATATTTTACGAGTATAAATTGTCACGTTGAAAGTATTGATAACGATTAGAACGATTAGGGATTTTTACCGGCGTAATATAAACCTTCTTGCTCTTTGCTTCTTCTGCTGGTTCTTAATAATATTCGTAAGGAGTGATCTCATATCTTTGAACCAGGTTCTAAAGACTAAAATACTCTTTCGATACCGCTAAACAATGATAGAAAGATGGAATATTCTTACAAACAAAATTTTGTTCAAGTGCAATATATTTAGTTTGCTTCATTCTATTCTGTGCTTTTTTACTTTATCCGTATGTAATATTTGCATAATTTCCGTGTATCGTACCGTACGTTTGCTTCGTCGAGTTATGATGTTTATACAATATTTTTCATATATATTCATTTAATTGTAACCTTTTTGATGCAAGGTAAATGTATATATAATGGATTTGTTGAAATTAGAATAAACTCTTCTACTTATTTAAGTGAACTTGCTGCTTCATAGGGACGGAGTTTGTATACAAATGAAAATCATTTATTCAATAGAAATAAATATGTATGCATATATATATATATATATATATATATATATATATATATATATATATATATATACACATATAATATTTGAAAATGTATAAGGTCAATAAGTTTCTTATACTGGGATTTAACAAATCTGTAAAAATCGCAATATTTTGCAAATGTTCAGAAATAACGTTTTTTTTAGATCCGTATTTTTATTATTCAATGGTTATTTCAATTGGGTAATTTTTTTTGTTAAACAGTTTTTTTACTTTAGTGCTTCTATTATCCAGGATATCATGATTTATTTCTTATTATCACGACTCCCGAACATTTTATGATATCTAATTTCTTTAAGTAAAATAGGTAAAGCAATGAAAAACTAAGATAATTTTAGCAAATTAATATGCCTTTTTTATTACTTATATCCGGAATCTAATTATGTCATGTCATCTTATCACTCTGTATACATTTACTTCCCTGGTAATTTGATCTCTTAGCTATTTTCCTACCTAATATATTAATTGCTTCTTCAATATATACTAACCTGAACCTACATTTTTACTTATCCATCTATTATTCTCTTAATTGCTCCATATCATTGTATGTACCTGCACATACATAGCTACTTGTATACATTGATGCTTTCTTGTTATATAATATATATCAAATGTAGTTCAGATTCCGAGTATTTGAAAGTTTAGAGAATTGTGTGAATTGTAGAGAATTGTAGAGTTTATTCCTCACACTGTAGAATTCCTACCACCATTTTTGAAACAATTATCAGATCTTGATCACCATTAGCGAACAAAAGCCTCGTCAGATTAGTCAAACGAGCCAAAAGTCGATGAACATACTCCTCAACATTATCACCTGCCGATTATAGCAACAGACCGAAGCCATTTTTCGACCAAAATCATCAATCAAGAAAAGCCAAAGTAACCAAAACAAAATCAATATGCTCTTCGCCCTTGAGGAATTCTTATCCTTACTTTCCAGCTGTGTAATCAGACCTTGGCTAATATTTATAACAAAAGGAGCATTCAAGATAAGTCAAAAATTCCTAAAAGATAAATCAATTTAAAGAAAGTAATTCCCACCATTAAGCAGTACGTCATCAAATTTCGTCTTTATCGTCGAACTTATATACTACTTATGACCAAAAAACATGACAAGATAATTCAAAGGAGCTATTAAGGAATATCACGAACAAAAAATGTAAAATACATCATTTTCTTCAGTTGTTTTTTATTTTAAATTGTTTCAATAAACTCTTCAAATTAACACTTCTTACTTCTTATTACTATTAATAAAAGTTGACTTACAAATATTTTAACAAATTATAGGTTTTCTAATTAAGGTGAGATCTAAGCAATAACAATCAATGAGACTACTTATTTTTAATTATTTTTAGTAAGTTAAATATATAACCTCTTATATAAAACTATCATTGGCACAATTAAATCACAATCATTACAAAATTACAGCCCCCTAACAATCACAATTTCTCGCGGCAGCCAACACACATTTTTGAGAACATTTAACGCAAATTGGATTTTTGCACTGAAAACACAAATGAAATGTTTTACGCTTTTTTTTGGGTCACACGTTGAGTAAGTTTTACGTGTTTCTAATTTGTCAGAGCTGTCTGCCGAAGATGTTCTGGGTTCTTCTTCTATTTTGAGAACCCGGCGAATAGCGCTCTGAAGTTCCCTTTGCAATCCAAACTGGTTCGCTCGACGTCTTAAATGGGGTTTGAAGGGGTTTTTAAGATCTTCAGCCAGTCGTTTCATGAAATTCAGTCTGGGTACCTTTGTCTGAGATTTTTTTTAAGGGTACCCACAAGTGTCAGCTGGTTTTGCTTAAGGATGTTCATTAGCTCCACAGAAGTAAACCAGTTATCAGTCGTAAAGTTTCTGTGGGTTCCTTCAATCGACGCAACCAATCTCAAAACTGCTTGGGTGGGTTTGTTTAGCCTTTGGTATTCAACGGGCAAGCCTTGGCCATCTGAGTCTCTTCCCAAGTATAGGTAGCCATCCACAAGGTATCCGTTTTCGGCGTCAGTCATGCACATAACTTTTAACCAATATTTTTTGGATTTTTCTGGCATGTACATTTTGAAGCTGCACCTCACACGGAAAGCCACCAACATCTCGTCAATACAAGCGTAACTGCCTATTGAACAAACTTCTTTGCAGTTTTGTATCAGCTTATCAAACAGCTGAGATATATGTGCAGCTTTATCAGTGCTACGGCGGTCATCTCTGGTGCTCGCATCATCAAAACGAAGGCAATTCAGCAGTGTTTCGAGCTGTTCTTGCTCATTATACAACGATAAATCTCTCCTCCTGTGCCATCTGTGCTGTACCAACATGTGCAATGGGTGTGGTTCTCTTTGAAAATTGCGGTATAGTACAACATACCGATAAAAACCTTTAGCTCCATTACGTCGAGGTCCTGAACACATGTCTGGTTTTGATAGTTAGGTCTTATCTTTCTAATTTTTTCGTTAGTATGCTTTATGATTTCTTCTAACATATCAGCAGTAAAAAATAACTGCCATAAATCGGATGGTGTTGTATTTCTGTTCAAAACATCTCTGAAATTCCTTTTCAATCCTGGAGATTGCTGAACGATGTTGTGTTGCAAAGTCCTTGATCGCAAAACCGGAGGTTGAGATGACCAATGGAACCGATTTGTTCCGAAATAGTTCAGGTATCTTACCAATGGAACTTAATCATCGGAAGATGCATCATCAACTAGCAGATCATCATTATCGTCATCTTCATTTAACTCGTCAACATCAATTTCAGACTCCGATTGACACTCACTATCAATGACGTAGTCTAATGGTACATCTTCAACGTCACTGCAGTCTTCATTTGGTAATTCCGGCACGTCCCTTTGATCCTTGGAATCTGAGTCACACTCTTCTAACCATCTACTGATATTTCGATCACGTTCAGACATGATAAACCTAAAAAACAACAAGAAAATGTTAACACTAAAAGTAACGTAACAACCTAACGTCGGTCACCATGACAGCATGAGAAATATATTTACCTGTATTTTTTTACTGCATGCACGTGTCGCTTGGTCGAGCGCAGAGCACAAACTAGAGAGGGAGGGGAAACAGTACATAGAGTCACAGGCGCGTGCCCCGCGTAATAACGGAAATATTTGGAAGAATATATCGTCTGGAGTTACTGTGATCGACGCTAGGTGGTTTAGGGTTAAGTTAAACGAGTCCAAACTCAATGACTCCACTTCTTATTTGGAGAATTTTGTCCTCCAGCTCCATCAACTTACTAAAATATTCATATAAATATGTCAAAATAGTTAAAATTCGGGTAGTTGTACTCCCTTCTGTTGAAGAGTTCCTAAAGATATCTCCGCATTCTATTATCAGGTTCTGACCATATTACATAGGACTTCTGTGAAACTAATAAAAAATAATTCGAATAAAAAAGAATAATGAAAATTGATCAATGTATCATTGGGTTACAGATGCACATATACGAAGAGAAATACACGCGAGTCGAGTTGAAAACCTCCTCTTTTTTTGAGTTCAAAATTGAAAAAAGTAACGAAGAACCTTGAGGTGATTTGTTACTAAAACAATATAGTCAGAACAAATATTTGATGTAAAAAATACATGAGAAATATTTTGTAGTGCGTCTAAGGTCGCGTAAAAACGATTGAAAATATATTTTAGATTGTATGAAAGAATGTTAAAATATTTTCTTCAATATTTTCTTAATTTTTTACCGAGCGATTTTAAGAGAGAAGGAAAAATAATTTATTGGATTATTTTAAAATTATTTTATGTCTACCTTTGCTTTTCTCGCTTCCATTGATTTAAGTGCTAAATGAGGCTGACAATGAGGTCACGCAGAGATATTTACTTAGGCTGACTGACATAAGTACACACTTATAGCTATTTTTTATAAGGTCCTCTGAGTTTTCAATTTCAGAGGAGAAATTAAATTCATTTCTTATGAGTACAATACATCTATATATAGTAACAATACATCTATAAATTATTTACATTATAATATGAAAAAAAAAATGTCTTAGAGTTTTTCAAATAATTTTTTTTAATCTTATATATGCTCTGTTTAAATTTGTGAATTTAAACAGCACATATGAAATAAAAAAAAACATTTGTACTTAACACGCTTTATTACCCCGCCACATTTTAAATTTAAACGCCAAACGGTTTCTGGGAAAACGTATGTGATAAAGAGGTGGATAGATATGTGAGCGATTTCACTTGGGTTCCATTTTTTTGCTTACGTACGGAATCCCAAAAATTTTAAGATCTATTGAATATATGATATTTACATCGATACATACATTGACTTTTGAGGTTTTAGAGAGTAAAAAAAGTAGTTCTTTATACTGTTACATTTGTTGTTTATACTGTTAAGTTCTTTTTCATGGAATAACAGAATTACAAAAGATTATGAAATACATAGCAAAGTCAACAATTATGGCAACATTTATTAATTTAAAATTATAAGGGAAAACTCTTTTCTCAAGTTAAGAAAAGAGATTTATAAAAAATATCGAATAACACATCATGAATGTAATTATACTTGTGATTATAGAAGGAAAAATATTGTATTTCTTTATTTCTTGTTCGTTTATTGTATATATTATTAACTTAATTTAACGTATCCGTAACTTGACTATTAAATGGATTAAATATGAATTATCAATTACAAATAGATGATCAAACAAACGTCTGGTAAAAGGATAAGTTTCGAAAAGATAAACAAAGAAGAGACATAGTTGTATTGATTTTACCATTAATATGACGTTGCACGAAGATCTACAATAACTCCTCAATGAAGATGATGGATTACCAGCGCAACAACTTTCTGACAAGCATGTTTTTATCAGATAAAACTTATTGTATTTTAAAGCCAGAATAACTGGAGTTAGCTTTCAGAAATCTTTCACAATCGAAAATATTGACGAAGTAGAAAAACAGTTTCTAACTGAAATTGAAAATGATCTGACCTGAAGTAAGTTTAACATGATATAAATAACATTATCATAAAAAGAATAGATTCCATGATGAACCTAAATGCAGTAGTGAACTTTCCAATGGAATTTATAAATATTCTCGACGTTCTCGGATCACTATCACACATGTTGAATTTGAAAAGTTGAAAATAGGAGTGCCAGCTATATTACTCCGAAATATCAAACAAAATTGTGCAACGGCACGTGATTATTAGCTTAAAATTAATGAAAAATCTAAGTAAGGTAACAACTTGGACCTCATAAAGGTGAAGACGTACTACTTCCACGAACACCACTCCTTCCGATCGATGTAGCGTTCGAGTTCAAACGACTGTAATTTCCAATACACTTTGCGCTACGACTATCAATAAAGTGCGAGGGCAATCTTGGTGAATGTGCGGTTTGAATTTAGAAAACGATTACTTCTGTCATGGGTTGAAAACGAACAAACAAAAAATATAGTTAGTGGACTACATTTTTCGTTTGATCAAAATTTATATAAAAAATTAATTTCCGTGAAAGGTATTTTCTTTCTTTTTGTACCATACAGTCACCAAAACGCAAAGCAGAGTACTGAATGGAATGATGTGTTTTCTGGTTGAATATATGTTTGCTGGAATACGTTTATTTTTCATCCCTTTATTTTAAATCAAACTGAGCCACATCGAAGCGTTGCTTAGTTTCGGCCAGTGGCTCAGTCAAGACAGAACCAAATTAAAAATTGAAGTTTTAATTTATATATTTAGTTTTTTATTATTTGTGAATATAGTGTGGGTACTATTTTAAATATTTCGCGATACTCACAATTTTCAATTGCCATTAATTAAGCTATTTGATCTAATTTAGTAATGGGCATTACTACCAAATAATTCGTAAAAAATATAAGTATACCCTTTTTCATAATATTTTCGAAATTTAATATTACAAGTTTTATTATGAATTATATTTCGCCTTGATCAATATTTATTATCAGCAGACAAATTTATTTATCAAATCTTTTATCCTGCACATTAGCATGTCTCAATTTATTCAACAATTTCTAGCCCAAAAGGCAATTCTGAAGCTAGAAATTAATTTTAGTACAACATGAAATAGTAACGTATCTATTGACTTGTAAATTAACCAGTAAAATGTAGCCAATGTATTCATTCACATAACTTAATTACTCATGGACATCGCCTTAACTTTGTTTTGTTTACGGCAACGGCATCCCAGATTTACGTTGCGCATTACGTTTTATGGAAAAAAATAAACATGAGTAGCAATCGTATTGCGCGAGCGGACATGAAGAGATCAGTTCCTTCGTAATGAGTTGAATGAGCGGACGGAAAGAGAACTTAACTTCAATAGTCAATGAGCTTTTGAAAACTAGGCAAAGATTGGGGCAAATTACTTTTATGGTTAATTCGATAGTGGACAGGACTTTTTCGCCATAAATTTGGAGTTAAATGTGATTCAATTTTGTAAAATAGATCATAAATTATCCTGTTCTTTCAATGATTTATATATATTTATGAAAATCCTTCTTAAATTGTTTGTGTTTTTTGGCACCTAAGTGAATGTTAAGGTTATTCGTCGCAGATTATTCATTACTATTATTATTTTAGTATTAGATGATATCAATATATTATTGAAAGCTAAATTCATACTGTCTTTAGGATTATATTGTGTTTTACCTTAAGGATAAACTTTTGGATGGATACAGACTGGTCTTAGACTATTAATAATTGAAACGTATAGGATATAAACATAGGAAAAAAGAAAATACAAGTGGTCCAAAAGTCCGTTAAAATTTCATTCGATGACAAAAAAACTAGTAATATGAAAGAAAAAATGTTTATTTATTCTTAAAACACAATTTGGGATTTTATTTCTTAAAACTCATATCGTCCATATACGATTCTTCATTTTTATATACTTCGGCAACCCGGAGCGGAAATTTTCAATGACCGACTGACAAGTGTTTCGGGAAATGTTTTGCATTTCTTCGCGAATATGAGCCTTTAATTTCTCAAGAGTCGCTGGATTGCTGTTAAAAACTCTACTTTTAAGGTATTCCCAAACGAAAAAAAATCATAAGTAAAATCATAATGGGATAAGTCCGGGCTACGAGGTGACCAGTTAATGTCACCTCTTTTGGATATAACTTTTTGACCGAAAATTTCGCGAGCTGCACTTAAAGACTCGTTGGAAGTGTGGCATGTTGCCCCATCTTGCTGAAACCACGTTGATTGAAACCATCAAAATTCTGAAGCGCTGGAGCAAAAAAGTTCTATAGCATGGCAATATACCGCTCTGTATTCACTGTAACAGCGTTTCCTCTTTGATCTTCATAAAAATATGAACCAATAATGCCTCTTGCTGATAAAGCTGCACATGCAGTAACCTTGGATGAATGCAGGGGTTTTTTATGCTTCAATTTCGGATTAATGTCACTCCAAGATCTGCAGTTTTATCTGTTTACATGTCCATTTAGTGGGCTTCGTCTGAAAAAAAAAAGTTATTAAAGCTGGCAAACCTCTCTAGCATTTTGTTAGCAAACTGAAGTCTGTGAGCATAATCTTGATGCTTTAACAGCTGAACCATTTGAACTTTTTACAGATGCAAATGTAAATCCTTCTGTAGAATGCGGTTTAAAGATGTTTTGGATACGTTTAAGACGCTAGACCGCTTTCGAGTAGGGAGTCCAGGTTGTTCACGAATATACGTTTTCGGGATCCCGTGATGTTCTTGGTCGGCCAAATCATGGTTTATCTATTGTTGAACTAGTTTCTTCAAAGTTCTGGACCCATTTTTTAATCGATTTAATTGATGGAGCTTTACATTTTATGTCGTATATTGTAATGAGCGCAAAATTCTTGTTGCGCTAGAGTCGAAGAATCGTTGTTTCGATAGTACTCGCGTACGCAGAACGCACGTTGTTTTCGTTGAATGACGCTATGGCACTAAATTCCCATCAGCTGCTCTAACATTCAGTACCTCGCTCGACCCATCTCTCCCTCGCTCGCGATTCAAATGTAAACGGACTTTTGGACCACCTGTATATAGAGATTAATAATTAAGAAACGGCTTTATATTTTTTTTATTATGGTATGAGTAACCTTTTATTTTTTTTAATATACGTGTGAACAATTTAATAACTGTTGATAAAGTAGCAGCTAAGTTACTAAACAAACGAACAAACAAAATTTTGCATTTATAAGATTATTTTAGTCATTTTTGTGAACTATTAGTAATTGGTGACCACATGAAAAAGTTGCTTATTTAAGGAAAGCAGCCGCAGCTCTCTATAACGATTTGCATCCGTATTTTTTTTCATTAAACAATGTTGTATATACGTACCAGATTTTCCATTTTTAAACTCCAAAATTGTTTTTTATGAAGGAACCCACTTGACGCATTAAAAATTGGGGGTTATTTTTAGGGTTCATTACAATTATTTACTCAAATAATTTTTTTAAGTACTTGTATAACTTCAAAACGAGAGTTAAGTACACACTTATTCGCATATAAATATTTAAGCGTTAATAGTATTTCCATTGAACTATTTATAAATTTTAATATTATTTCTCACGACATAAATATATTAATATGTGTCCAGTACATCTTTGAGGGACATCATAAATGTACATATTAAAATACAAAATAATTGCGTGTGGTTTATTTTATTTGAACGGAATTCACTTGAACTGTATCCCGACCCAAGTACATATCGTGAGTTGGTTGACTATTATTCGTAACCTAGTAGAGCCTACTTAGTTGTAATGATTTTTCACTTAATGTGGTTATATATACTACCATTTTCAATACTTTTAAGATATTTTAAAACAACGGTACAGCGGATAGGATTTGGGAATACGTAGCTCAAATAAAAATATAAAAATTAATATGTCGTAAATGGATTCTTGTATCAAAAAATTGCTCATAATATGCCTCCTATATTTATAAAAGATCTTTTCAACGTTACCATGCACATAGGGGTAATTAATAAAAAAAAGTTATCCCCACATTTTACGTGTATAATTATGATAAATTTCAGGTTGACACAAATAAATAAATATGGCACAAATAATCTGCGAGTAAAATGTATGTGTACGGTTGTGAAATACAAGTAGATAGATAGAGAGATATGGTGAAATTATAATGGTTCATATTTGCTGCAGAACCTAAATTTTCCTACACAAATTTAGTTTTGCTTTCACGATGCAGATATCTTTGTTATTTTGTATATATTAAAAATACACACTTTAAAGGAGCGGAAAATTGAGTTATTTAATATTTGAGAAAGGTAAATAATGAAAAATATTTTTAAAGCTATCTGTATGAATGATAGAGGAAATTATAATTATTAAATATTAGTTATTGATAGAGAAAGTTGGAAGGAGACAAACGAAATTGATTTTATAGAATTAGAATATAATTTTCAAAAAAGCTGGTATTAAAATATGAAAATTCAAAACAGTTGAATGCTTGATAATCCGAAAAGATAAAAAAACTAATACAGTAATAAAAATATATTTCGAATCAAGAATTGTTAATGAGAAATAGAAATAACAATGAAAAATTAACGAAGTACCTGATACGTTTTTGAAATTATTACAAAAAGTAACCAATACAAATTGCTTCTTGAGCAGGTAGCAATTGCTTAAAGGATTTAAAAATTACTGAAATTGACGTTCCTTTTGCTTTAAGAAAATGAATGTGTTTTTTACTCTTTATGACTTTTATGTGACTTCTTTCGATGACCTTGCCGAATCTATGATTTTCAAGAATTAATATGTTAAGTCTGTATAAGAAGACCAAATTTATTTTGTTTCATTTCACTGCTCTAGAGTTTCATAGAAATATCACTCCATTTTCATAGCACTTTCATAGAAATAGCACCAAATTATTATGAAAAATAACCCGATTTTTACGAAAACGTAGAAGATTTTTGATTTATCTGAATAACTTGAAACTGAAAAAAATTGGAGCCTATTTTGTCACTTCCTTTACATAAGAGTGTCTTTTTATTTGTGGAATACCTGAGCTTAAAAAAATTTGTTTAACCGTTACATATCGTATAGAACATCAATAGGAATAGGGCCTTATAAGGATTCTAATACGTTTTATTTTCAGAATTTTACTAAAGAGGGTTTTAAAAATATTCCTGAAAATTACCACAAAAAATTTCTTCGCAACTGTTCGAAACTTTAAAGAAGGCAAATCGAGTGAAAGGTTTTTTATTAATTTCATGTATCGTGTGGAATATCAAATTCTCTTCTGTTTACAATTTTATGTATGATACTTTTAGTTCTAGACATACTACAAATATTTACAAAAATCTAGTAGTTGCAACTAGTATCTGGCAATTAGAGTTTTCCTAAAATTTCCTTGAAAACTGATGCGATTAATATAAATTTCGTATGTTTTGAGATTTTTGCACCCGTCAAAATACGCTAATATATTTACTTTGTGAAAAATAATAATATTTATTAATAGTTTAAGAGAAGTGCTATATATTCTTAATAATTAATATATGTCTAAGCGTATAAGAAACCCTCGAAATGCAACAGATTTCTTCAGCTAACAGAATTATTTAAAGAGAATTTATCCAATTTCTTTTACTTATGTTTTTGGTGGAATTTCACGACTTTTTATTGAAAATTGATTATTTTTAATATCCTAATTATTGCTAACACGTAATGAATTCTAGTATATGGAGACTTCTTCAAAAAAATTTAAGCGCTCAGTAAAGTCAATAACCCTTGTAATATGAGAAGCCAAAGTCATCGAAATTTTATATCAATTATCAGTGAAATTAAATGTATTTATTTGGAAGGAATGCCAGTTACAATCGTTTATCAGGAATTGATTAGTTATAATCATGCAACGTTTGAAACAGATATAAGTAATATTCTATATTTATAAGAAGTCCAAATGAAGATTATACAAATTTGGTCACCAAATAAATTTCATATAAAATATTCTACACTTACGAGTAATTCCACTACTACTTTTTCAAATAATCCAACTCAACCTTGGCTAATTTCTAACTTTGCCTTTCTCACTACGATTCATCTTCATCATCTTTCTCACCAAATCTCATCTTTCTATGTTATCTGTAGATCAGAGATAGCATCGTTTATGACGGCCAATAAATGTTTTTGTCTTAAATGAATATTTTTTCCATAAAAATTAACTTTTGTATCTGTGTCATAACATGATACGAAAAACATAATTCTAAACTTGTAAAAGAAAGTCAGAAGTTTGTAACTCACTACTTAGTTTATCAACCGAATTAAAGGAAACAGTCTTAAAAATTTTTTGGGACAAAAATATATTTTTTTACAGTTATTCAAATTTAATTGGTTTTAATGATTATTTAATGATAACTCGATGGGATTACAGTGCAATTTAAGCGAGTACTAGCACTTGAAGTGAGATGGAGAAATACAATGTAAAATAGTAGAAGTTCAGATAACTGAATGAATTTGTATGTTGCAACACGACCTTTTACACACAAAAATGTGTGGCCAAAACTAGAGACAGCAATATACAAAATCCTCGAAAGCTCCCACGCCTCGCGCCCTAACTCTATAAATAGACCCGAAACTGAGAGTATTTCTCTCTTTTGCATGTCAACTGCTGCACAAGGAGTAACTTCACGCGCGCCGCATTGGATGGCAACGTGCCATGCCTCCGCTCCCATGCGCTATAGCTTATACATACATTGCGTAACACGGGGAATGTCAATCGTTTACTACGTGCTGACTTCGTCCCCATGTTCTATCATTTGGTTGTCTTACAGAAATTATATTGTATTTTATAATTATTAGGCATTATGTAGAGTTCTGTTATTTATTTGTATTTACCGTAAGGTGTTAATCCCTCTTTTTGGTAAGTCAGTGCAGCTGCAGTGCTCCTCCTAGGGGAGAAGTGTACTGGAAGCCGAATTGACGCTCGGAGAAAGTTGTTTTGAGCACTGAGGAAAGCGGGGCAATAGGCTGATAATTATTCGATGATGGCTGTTCGCAGTCCTAATTGAATGTGTGGGCGGGTTGTAGGGTGGCGATTGAGATTGTTGCCTGTCTACCTGATAGTTATATTTTGAAAGTTTTGCTATCTCGTTTTAGCACTCGGTAGGGGCCAACGTATGACGACAGCGAAGACCTCGTCTTTGCGTACGAATACACGTAGGCAAGTCGAGAAATCTCGAACGTATATTGATCGATGTCCAGTGGATTCGGTGGTAATATGTCTGTATGTACCATCTTAAGCCATCTAATGGCTCGATCGATAATCGTGACCAGAAATCGATCGCCGCACGGTGTAGTGGCAATGGTCGGACGATGTTAATATGAATGTGTTGGAATAGGTCGGTTGGTGGGAAACTTGAAGTGGCACTTGTAGTTTGGCGATTTATTTTGCTTTTTTGGCAGGAGCAGGTACGGCTAAATTATTTCATTAGTATATTAAAAATTAAAAGTAACAATTAGTAAAACTTATATATACAGTTATCTGTAAACCTATATATATATATGTATATATATATATATATATATATATATATATATATATAAATATATATATATATATATATATATATATATATATATATATATATATATTAAAACTTATATATAGATAATTCATAGACATACATTTCCATAATAATGTAATTTATAAGACATGAAAATACTATTGGCATTTATACACTTAATTATTATTTAAATCTGCAAAACCAAATACAATTTTCAAAATTGCTTATTTTTGATGGACGTAAATCATACTCAAATTTTAATTAAACTAGACGTATTATTGTGTTCCAATATTACTATATTTTTGCAACCCCCCATATTTGCAAGTGATGTAGTTTCCAGTAGAAAATATTACTTTAGTATTAATTTTTAAGACTGCAAAATTTGTGCACCAGCAAAAATAAATATTGCGGACTGGAAACTTCTGTAAACCTTATTTCATTTAATTATTTATCTGAATTTTGCTGTTTTCTATTCTGGACTGTGTTGTAGCGTACGTTGCTAATAAAATATAAATTGAACTATAAAACTAAAACCATAAAACCGTTTAAAAGATGTAGAATATGAGAATGGTGTGGGGATTACAATGGCATATAATTACAGGCTATACAATGGAGATGTATAGCAAATTGCCTATCGTGGAGAGTGGCGGAGGGGTACTGAAGCTACATTACATTCCGCTTCTTCCATTCCATATCTGCGAACAAGCTGTTAACGGAATATATGGATAGTCTTTTAAATTATACTTTTTTGTGCGTAAATACTAATTTGGGTTATGATTGATTTGCATATGCAATATTGAAGTTTATTTTGATTTAAAAATAATTTTAAAAGACAAATTAAAATAATAAGTAGGACATCATTACTAACGCGCTATAAATTTTTGAGTACACTAAGTAAATTCCTGATTTTGCTTTAGCAATACAAATAACAAAAAAGTAAGTAGACAATTTTGTATAAAATTTGAGCTAACATTTCTGGACATGTCGAGAAAACCACATATGGTTAATCACACTAGATGGAAAATTCACAGTAGATTTAGGAAAATACATGTTCGAACAGGAACAAACATGCACTGCATGAATGTCGAATGATTGTCAAATGTTTCTTCAGCATTCTAGAGATTAAATCGTTTAATGCTCAACTGGTAAGAAACGAATACGAGGAAAACAAATTTCCGTAGCAAAATATATGCGAATAAAATTGGGAAACGCCCAATCAGTTGCTTTTAGGATTACTTTCAAAGTGGAGACTCCACAGGTGAAAATGTTGTCTGCCAGTCAATACAACCAAAACATATGATAATTATAGATAATTACAATACTATAGATAATTACATGCATCATAAAAGGAGGAAGAAAAATAAAGACAAGGTTGAAAATATGAGGCTCTAGTTTCATTAGCGGTACGTATTTTTGAAACCATATCATTTGGAGAATTTATGAATAATGTATAACTGAACATAGATTTACACCTAGAGGACCAAGAAGGGATGAAGAAGACTACTGTAGCTTTTATGTCATAATTTTCAAAACTGACTAGATATTTTGTTTCTTAAATACAAACGTGTGCATAATTATTCCTGTATTGTATAATTGGTCGTTTTTGAATGAATGAATTTTTCATATGATTCTGTTATTTATTAAATTTTACTGGATTTAATATATAACTGAATAACTTAATTGTTAAATAAATAATTGTATAAAGCTAGAAATAAATAAAAAAAATAAAATAGTGGGAAAGAGAGACAAGGAGCGAGAATATCCATATATAAAGCAAGCCGTGAACGTTCGCGAAAAGCAAAAAAAGGGAATTTTGTAGAAAATTGTGTACAAAAATGAAACTATTAAATAAAGCATTGTGATGAATAATAAACTTCTGTGGTCATAGTTAACCAATGGATAAAAAAAGAATCACCGTAATCTGTAAAGAATTGCGACTTGTAGCGTGTACTTATACGTGAATATAAATAGACAAACGGATATATAGGCATGTCATTTTCCAAAGACAACATTTAGATTACAATAAATATTTAAAACATTAAAAATGATATTGTTTTTTAGAATAAGATCCCGAAAGCAATATTTTTAAAAAGCTGTATTAAATTACCCAAATATAATTACTTATATTTTCAAAACACGGGTCTTGGGCGCTAGTCGATAAGAAAGCACTCACTCACTACAATTATAAGTAATACGCTATTTAATTATCACGATTTTCTTTATTTCATATAATTTATATATACAGAAATAGAATTAATAGACACAGAAATTTAATGGTGCGAACTTAATTTGCACGCGGTCGGTTTTATTTTTTCATTTTATTTTGTTCTTTCTGTATAAATGTGAGATATATTTATATGAGATAGCTACAAACAGTTTCTTTATGAAGCTAGTATGATTTGCTTATCATTTTTTTTACACATTTCTTTCATAATCTTTAACGTGAAAGGCTCTACTGTAGCTCTATATCCATTCAAAGTACAACATTAAATAATAATGTCCTTAATTGAGTTGCAAATTGACGTGTAAAGTGCTGTCGGAACGTATATTTACATAACTCAATTACGATTAAAATCGCGCGGACGCTGTCGGGGCTCACTCTGTTTACGGCAAGTAAGACCCGTGTAAACAAAACGTAAATTTACGTAGCGTGTTACGTTTTATGAAACAGAATAAAAATGAGTAGCAATCTAATTGAGCGTGTTAAAGCAAAGTTGAGCGAGATATTGATTTTTGTAATGTGAAAATAATCGTAATGGGTTACTTACTTTTTCCTTGATTATAGCTATAGAAACACGATTTGCGCCATGAGAGTTATCTTGCAGACTACGAGAATTATAGTAATATTTCATTAGTTTGTAATCCATGTTTATTCTTTTGTTTACAGCCAAAAAATACATACGTTTTTAATGCCTCGACTGTTAAGGTCAGCATAATATATGCTGACTTTAACAGTCGAGGCTTAACGGTTTATGACCTCAAATAAATTTGAAGCAATATTGTGAATTTTTTATTATTATTTTATGAATTACTATGCACCATTATGTCAACACTTTGTGCATGATCTTCAATGTGTCATAGACATTGAAGAATATGCATAAAGTACATAGGGCTTATAGTCTGTGACTAAATCACCACACTTCCTTTCTCTACTGTGTGATGTTACGACTTACGGTGGTTATCTGGCCATTTGTCCGAGATCTATATTGCTAAATGTAAAAAAAATTATTCATCTAACCTAAAAGTTCAAGCATATATGGATATTATATTTTATTAACATAATCTTATTATTTCAGTCTATCTTGTTGAACAAAAAGTTAAATGCTCCTTTTTTGGTCGCTGAAATTCTTGTTTGATGCGATTGAGTGCACTTGTCTTGCTTTTTACAAATGGTCCAGAGAATTATTTTTCCAGTTTCATAATGTATCGCTAACGGTTTTTATGTTTATTTATTCCCAGCATCATCTAAATAATAAGAACACTTATGACGATTTCATTAAAAATATAATGAGCCATCGCTTTGTTTTATGCTTGATATCTATTGTATCAACTTTTCTTATAAATTAATTACGTTTTAAAATTATTTTTAGTGTCCTTGTCTCAGATGGTCCATAGTAAAGTATCATTTATAAATATAGATTAGATTTTTTTTTGAAATGTTCCTTACGTTCTGTCATAACATTATATGCTATCAAATTGTTTTCAAATCTATGCGAATTGTTATGAACAGATTCGACAAACGACGTCAAAAGATCTATTGAAGATAGTTCACTATTTTTCCACGATGATAGAAAGATTTTTGAAAAGTAATCATTAAAAAAGTCCTCAAATATACAAAAAGGGTCACAAATAATATTACGATTTTTCAAAATATTCACCTAACTTGAAATGTTGAATGTACAGTGAACAAATTCAATAAAACATATTTTTTTTATCGTACTCTTTTCCGAGGTACATTTTCATTTCCTAACTGGAAGTAATTTTTCTACTCAGGTTTGAGAGATGGAAGTGTATCCGTGTTTTGAAACAATATAATAATAGATAATAACAATTTATAAACAGATAATAAGGCGCAACGTGACCGTAGCCGTTTCGTAATTTGAACGAAACGGCTACGAAGTTTTATCTTTAGGATCGTATATAGTACATAAATATAATTTTCTCAAATGATCGGCGTTTAAAATTTTGGATAAAGTTTGAATATATATTGATTGATTTATTTTGTTCATGAGCATCTATATAACTAAAACGCACATAATATAGCGAAAAACTAGTAGTTTAAACGGGCCACGAGGTTAGGTTCAATTTTAATGTTTTAAGGTAAGTATGTAAGGTAATATGTAGTGTTTTGAGGAAAGATTAATTTTTTAAAGATAATTTTTTTAACTGTTCTCTTCCTACACTCTTCCAATTGTAATAGATTTTTTGTCCTTCTATATTAGTGCACTTGCAAAACTGTTTTAGTGAGGTTTCATCAGAAAATTAATAAAATGTGTCAGACTCGTGAGAAATGCAAAAATAAAATGTCTGAAGTACCTTGAAAATATTAATCTTTATTAACTTGACTGTGGTTCTAATTTTATTCCGTTTTAGCGGTAATTTTTTTTCCATCATTACTTGAAAGCTCACTTTCTTTTTTTAATACATACATATTAAAGTGTTTATCAAGGTATTTATTTGACCACCTACCCTTTTTGGCAAGTTTTACCTAACTTTTATTTTCAAAACGAATTGAGATGTAACTGACCGGTACAAAATATTACTAAAAAAGATATTGTTTTAAAATAATGCCACAGGAAATATTTTTCATTTACGTGAATAACTAAATTGTAAAATAATTTTCAACAAGTTTGAACTCACATAAACTAAACACAAGGTACACTGATCGTTATTGCGTATTTTGTAGAATTTTTCCATGCGGAGTACGATGTTCCGCAAGAACTATTTTTAATAATTGTTTTTAATTTAAAATATAATAAATAATTATAAAGATATATCTTTTTTACTTTTTATTTAAAAATAAGTACAATCGTCACAGCTAGTCTTCCCGTCCTTACTGGAGGGTAGGATTAAAAAAAATTGTGGAATGGAAGGTATATTCTGTATTTGGATTGTAATTCTATTGCAAAATGTCTGGTCGAAGTGAATGTTTTAATTTAGTGATAAATTTAATGCACTATTAGGGGTTGTTGCCATTAAATATGAATGATGTTTTATCAAAATTCTCAGATAAAACAAAAATGTGCGATAAACTAGTTCCGAAATTGTTTTAATCATTGATCTGATAGTTTATCGTACATTTGCATGTAATATTTTAGAAATTATAAGTATTTCTACTCCATTCCATTGAAAAAGTGATCGTTCTAAAAGTTCAAAACAAACCAATTTGACAGTTCAGAAATTTTAAACTTTTTAAGTTAGCAATTTAAAATTGAATTGTTTGGTATTTGTGATTAATAATTTAATTTTTTTATCGGTGTACACATGTGCTCTGTATACACACGTACCCCAGATTGTATAGGTTATATTTTATATTTAAGCAAAATTCAAATAAATGAGATGAATACTCAAAGTAATTTATAAATATAATTCTTACTTAAAAATCATAATAATATTAACAATTTTATATTTCTTCCAGGCCTGAGATTGGCTGTCTTGCAAGATTGGTGTTTCTAAAATGTTGTAGGCAGCTAAGTCCTTACTAATAAATCACGATTGGCAAACCTTCATCAAATATTATCTATCTGTCTAGTATATATTCTGGTATACTAACAAACAGTATTTTACTTTGTAAATATATTAGTAATAAAAGATTAATTAAATATTATTTAGGATATGGAAAGTCAAATTATAACAAAATAATCACAAAAAATACTTAATTTTTGAGTAATCACTAAAATAATTGTGTAAAAACTAAGGTATACTAATATACAAAATGAATGAAATACACTAATAATACACAGAAAAAAATACATTATAGTGCAACAATTATATCACGACAAGCTTCAAATATAAAACACATGATAAATAAAATGAGATGGAATAAACTAACATTTCACCGAAAAAATATATTAGAGTGTAACAGTTATATTAGAATGAACTTAAAATATACAATATATAGCGATATATAAAAACACATAAAATACACTAATACTTCACAGAAAAAATACGTTACAACAGAAAAATATACATTATAGCAAATACATCACAATGAACTTTCTCTTCGACCCTAGTTTTCACACATATATCACAGAGAAATATTTAAATCGAGTCATAGAGCTCGCTGTCGATTCTCCACAATTAACTAAAAACCTATCACATCATCTATTATGTCATCAAACTCTACCATTTGCTTGTCGTCTTTGAGCACATGATCTATATATGCCATGTCACGGGGACTGACATTGCTTCACGTAGAAGACTACTCTTATCAAATCTTTTCATATTTAAAATTAACATTTTCTTTCGGTACATATCTTTCATTTATGCTCAGATCATCTCAATTGAATTTAGTTTCCAGTGTACTGTAATCTCGAATTCTCATCCACGAGTATACTATGCTAAGAACAACCTCAGCAATTTCAGCTGTTTGCTTCGCCACATATTTCCTATACATTCACATACATTTATCAAGTTCTTCTCCTTCAAGCTTAAAGCGTTCTTCTTAGAGCGTTTTTAGTAGGTGGTGAAAATAGAAGCACTCCACATAGTGCTGGTATATCCGCCATTTTAAATATAAAATAATACCAAAATTAAGAAATAATGCACGTAATTATATAACACATCAAAGTTAACAATATACGACATACAATGATATAATAAATTTAATACAATACGAAATAAGAGACCAAAAATTACGATATTGTAAAATTATGAAATATTAAATTGTGGTTTATGAGAGACCAAAAATTTAGAGAGCAATATTTTAAAATGGCAAAAGTTGAGAGTATTTCAATAAGAATAATAGATTAGTTCGCGCTTCGCGGACTAATCTATTGATTTTGATGGGCCGCATTGGCTTCGCTCTAAAACATCATTAAATTGGTATCCATGCGCATACATTTAATAGAAAAATAAAACAGATTTCCTGAATTTATATGCATACTGGCCTAATTAATATGACGCCGGTGTGGACGTAAAGATAATGAGTGCTGCTTATAAATTTACTAGCTCAGTACTTGAATTAAATCAGTTTCTATGTAGGCACACTTTGATAGCCCTATGTATTTATTTATGGCTTCTTTAATACAATTTCTAAGTTTGTAGTTTGTGCAATAGGTAGATAGACAGATGATCATATGAAAATGCATTGGGTTACTCTTAAAACAAAATAAAAAATTTGGTTTTATCAAAAATACATATTAGAATGGAGAATAAAGATTAGTAAGATGCTATACAGTGAAATAACGTTATAACGCTTTGATTGGTAGTGCAATCATATATGTTACGCTTTCTTTTGGGGGTTCCGCTACGAAATAATGTTTATCCACATTAAACAATTTGAATATAAAACTTAGTCTTGCTTATAATGCTCGAAGAGTGCATGCCAAATAGTATTATGTTCTCAGTCCCAGTATTGCTACACGTTTGGTGCCCAACTTTTTGGGTAATCACCGCTTAACCAAAAAAAAATGAAATAATTTTTTCTTTTTTTGCCAACTCTTCTGCAAAACTCATAAGTGTAAATCGATATCCTTGTCTGATAAATTGATAATTTTGCAAAATTCTCACGAAAGTACAGTCATAGTAAAATAACTTTATTAACAAAGTCACAAGGTGTATTCTTTGTTAAAACTGGGCATTCTAATTCTAATTCTCCCCTTTGTAATATCTATTTAAATATGTTTCAAATGATGCAAGTAGTATAAAAAATAATGTAGGTATGTCAATTTCAAATACATATTTAATAATCTGAAGATTTTGCGATGAGATAAATATTACATTTGCAACAACGTAAATATATTTTTTTAAAACACTAAGCCGCTAATAATGCCTTTTTTTGATAAAACCAATAAAATGCGTCATAACGAATCACTGCATGTGAAATTTAGTGCTTTTAATAAATACCATTGCTGCTACATTTCGACTTCCGGCCACCTCTCGGTATTGGGAGTGATCAGCGCAAAGTTATACAATTATAGAAATAATTTTATAAATGTTAAAACACCTTGCAAAGAATCGAATACTTATATTTAATATATCATTATCTATTATGCCAAAGTGCAAATAAATAAAGACGCAGATTAACATCAATGTTGTTGTTATGATTTTTTGTAAATAAATATGTATAATATTAAAAATAATCATTACAAATATACATGAAAATAAGTGTAAACGCTTAATAATAAACAACACAAAATAATACATATATCCTGGATAAAAAATTAAGACCAATTTTATTTATTAGTTTTTCACCTACTACCCACATAATTCATAAATATTCATCATGACTCGTTATACAGATTTTATAAACTCCCATTAGCATATCTTTCAATTTGTTCAAAATTCTCTGCGAAATGGTTATACGTTTGGAGGCAAAAATTATTCAAGTACAATATTAAATAATAATAATCCTAATTGGGTTGCAAACTGACTCATAAAATGCTGCCGCAATATTACATAACTTAATTACGATTGAAATCACACAAATCTAGGTTGCTCTTTATAATTAAACAATACCGTATATTTATACTGAACGTAATATTTGTGCAATGGAAACAAATGAGTATCGGTTATATTAGGCGGGCAGGTATAAAGAGATCAGTTTCATAGTAATGCGGAAGATATTGATGAGCTTTGGAAAGGAGAAGAAAGCTTAGAATAAATTATATTTATAGGTGATTGCAAATATTTTACACATGACACTTTTTGAAGTAAAACTTCTTTACGCACGTTTGATTTGGGAGTAAGCTGGTGAATGCATGACGAGAGCGTTACGAACATTGTGATCGGGCGCGGCGAACGGAAGTTGAGAGGGAGATATAAGTTGGTGAAGACAGAAAGAGAGAGAGTTATTGTAGGGACAAGAGAGAGAGGTGCGAGCACGCATTTTCTTTCTCTCTTCCTCTCATAGCCAGTGCATGAAATATATATATATATATATATATATATATATATACACATATATATATATATATATATATATATATATATATATATATATATTTATGCGAGTTTGCTAGCGTTACACGAACGGTGATTTTTTAAATTATTTTGTAATTTCATTTCGGTCTTGAACAATTTTATAAATTATTATTTTGTTCAAATATTAAATATTGTACGTTTAAAGTCAATAAAATTGTAAATTCATTTTAAAGTTCATATTTTGTGAATTTGAAGTTTTACTTCAGTCGTGTGGTCTAAAGCACACTCGTTTTTTATATATATTTGTATTTAAATTTAAAGAAATCCATTAGAAAGGAGTAGAAAAGAAGATTAACTAAAGTATATTTCAATGGACTTTTACACAGATATGTATTTAGTCACTCGCTTCATATTCATTGCTTTATATTCTCTGACGTTACTTTAAATTGAGTTAAATTACCTGTATTGACGCTGTTCTAAATTCGGATTGTTCCCATGTCTTTGAATTTTTGAAGGCTTTTAAATTGACAAATTACTACTTTGATGATGGAACATGAATATGTACAAATGAGTGTTTATTTGAAATAATCTTTATGATAATGAAAAACTAAATATTTGCAATGGAAAAGTTGTACAGGATTATCTGTGGTAAATGTTGTTCAGTGAAATTAAATATTCGATACCGAATGACATGAAATATTAGGATTTGTAAATCGTCTTTTCTGCTGTGATGATAGGAGATGTAATTATTGATGTGATATCGAATGGCTTACTTAAATTAAATTTATTATGTTGATAAATTAAGTATGAGTCATGGCAATGTTCAGTAGTATTTATCAAAAATACTGTATTTATCGCAAACATTGTTTGATAATATGAAACATTACAATATTCGACAAAAAATGACAAAAAGAATGAGACTAGTAATATTTAACATGCAATATTAAATAGTGTATCTTCAATGAAACTTATGATGTTGGAAAACTAAGCACTTGCGGTTTAATTGTTCAGTAGTAATTATCGAAAATATTGTTCGATGATGTGAAATGTTACAATATTCGATGAAGAATGACAAGAAATATCATGATAAGTAGCACTTAAAGATGCTATTTTAAATAGAGTACGTACAATGAAACTTATTATATTATAAATTAAGCATTTGCATTGAAAATGTTCAGTAGTAATTATCAAAAATGTAATATGACAATATGAAACATTAAAATATGCAATAAAGTACGACATAAAATATCAAATTTAGTAGCACTTAAAGTATACTTACTTACAATGAAATTTATGAGGTTGAAAAACTAAACACTTGTAGTGGAACTGTGCAGTAATATTTTTAGAAAATGTGTGATGAAATGGAATGCCGATATACAAGGTGACATGAAATATCACGACTTGTAAATTGATGTATTTCCACTTTTGTGATAGAAAATGATACATTATATTTAATAGTATTTATTCATATGACATTGAATCCTGTACTTAAAATGAAATATATGGCATTGAAAAAGTAAGCATTTACAGTAGAAATAAGTACGGTAATATTTATGGGAAATATTTTCGATAACACACAATATTAACTATATTCGATAGAAATGTTAGTTTACTCCTTAAGAAAAGATTGTTAAGTGATTCATTATATAAATTTATTATAATAAATAAAATTAAAATGGAAGCCATAATACAATTCAGAACACTTTGAAACATGCAAAAATTAAAATTTAAAAATGATATAGATATTGTTATAATGCATAAAAATCACCAAAAAACACGTTTGCCTGAAAATATATGAAGTCTATTATCGATTCTAACTTTGAGGATATTGGATAAACTTTTTTTGTTCCGTGTTATGATATGAAATATGAATAGCTATAACGCGTGAAGGAAAATAGGCTGAAATTAGGACCACATGGCTAACAAGTAAACGATCCTTTGGATATTACTGGAAGATATTCTTTGTGACTCGAACTATAGAAAATTATATTAGTAATTCAGTTCATAATTCCCGAAAATAAAATTGATCGTATAATGTACGTAAATGATACACACACACACATATGTATGTGTGTGTGTAATATATATATATATATATATATATATATATATATATATATATATATATATATGATCTACATTTCCGAATATTTTGATGCCTTTTTAGGAAAAAAATATCGATTTTTCTGGATTTAAATTTTTGCTTCAAATTTCTCTTCACCAAATTTTCCGTAGTAAAAAAATTATTCAATATTTATTTTAGATTTCCATAGAAATACACAATTTTACCTGTATCTAAGTTTTAACTTATTGTTTGTATTAAATACTATCATGGATTTAATTTAGTAACATTGCGATATTCAGCAGCTCCTTTTACAAAGTTTAACGACCTCTCGGATCTGAAATTAGAGAAAATGGAATTGTACTTTTTTCAATAAACATCCAAGTCCGTCCAGTAATATAATCTAAAAACTATGTGTATTATCTTCTCATGATACGTTCTAGTAACTATAAATTTTATTCACGGATCTGTTATAGTGCTTTTTCAGAAGTATTACTAATTAATTCCAGGTTTATCATTTGTGCCGGTGTAAAAATTGCAAATTGATTAAATTAGTCACTTGTGGAGTCTTTGCTTTGTACGGTTATAATACTATTTATTTAAAATACTCTATTGTAGCACTAAAGATGTTTCCAGTGGAGGAATGGTTAAAAAAAATCTCTCAGGTTGGTTTAAATTTTTTTTTGGGAATTGACTCTCATATATCAAGAGATATAAAGTAAGGTTGAGTTCCTAAAACTGCATTTGAGGAAAGATTTAAATCAAATTTTAGTGTCAATACGTAAAAAAAACAATAAGTAAATAAGTAATAACGACTAATTTATGAAATTTCAAATTAAAATTTGAATTAATATTTAGACACAGACGAAAACTTATATAGTATAGGTTTAAAAAAAAGTAGGATTGGTGGTTTAATATATACTTATTCGGAGTTACGCTGTAAGGATGTTCACGGAATGAATTATGTTTGTGAGAATAGTTGTTAAAGCAGTCAACTTAAAAGAATTTTTTTAATTCATTTCTATGCATGTTTCGACATATTGCATTATTCACAATTAAATGAAACTACGTGATGTAGTATTATTTCTACTTTCTTTAATTTCTTTACCAAGACCTACTTTCTTCAAGACGATCGACGATTTGACGATTTTTTCTTCAAGAGAATCTTTGCTATTATCCCACCTGAAGATGTTGTAATACAACGAAACTTAGGTCGTGGTAAAGAAATTAAAGAAAGTAGAAATAATACTATTATCACGTAGTTTCATTTAATTGTGAATAATGAATTTCTACAAAATTAACCCCAAATATATTCGATATTGCATTATATTATTTGGAAACAGGATAAGTTTTAAAAAAATTGGTGCAATTGGTTTTAATAAATATTAAACAGGGATAAAAAAGCCGTGCTATTTGATTGTCACATTTTTAAATATATTTAGCAATTTCTTGTAATAAACATTATCCTACTATTCTTGCATTGAATGCGCTAATTGTGAAACCCACCCACATTTATAATGTAAATTTCGCTCAAGTTAAACATTCTTTATTGCCTGGATAATTTCACTTACATTTGAGTGTTATCCTTAATATTAATGCGCCTATTCTGATTGTAATATTAGTATTTGGGCGGAGGTGATCGAACCGCGAACGGTTCATAATGGGTATTAACTCATTTTGGGCGTATTAATTAAATATTTAATTTATTTAACAACTCTTGGAGCTGGTTGCTTGATAGCTGTATTCTGGAGTTTGAAATTAATTCGAGTAGGTTATTATACCAAATTTATTTTTAAATTAAATAGTAAAATATTGACCATCTGTGTATTTACATGAATTGATTATAATTTAAATCACGGGTGAGATCATTTGGATTTCGTACCTTTTATGTTAATGACGTCTTTTACTTTATGTCCTTCGCTTTATGATTGGAATGAGGATAAAACACGGGTAGCGATCATATTAAAAGAATGATATAAGGAAAGTAGTTACTCGATTTTTTGGGAAATGGAAAATAAAATATAATTCCTTTTTTAAGCAGGAGAAAGATGAAAAATTCACTTTTATGGTTATTTCAAAAAAATACGCTCAAGGATGAACTATTTTATCCTTTTACCGACGTGCATACGATGATGGATCACAATGTCACAAATTGAAAAATTTAATACGATAATACATTTATTTGCCTGTCTATTTATTTGTTTCTAAGTAACTTTGTAATCAAACAACGAGTTGTTACTAAAGAGTCTAGCGTAAGTAGAGTTGATACTAAGGAGAGTAGCGTAACATAGTGAAATCGCTCCTGACAATTTATTTTCGGACTTAGAGATAATTGAAAAAAAGTGCAATTATGAAGGTACTTTACTTTACTTTTTTTTCGTTACTTTTCAATTTATTTCTATGAACTGTGTAATAATCATTAAAAAGAAAAGAGAAATTTAAATATCTACCCCTACTACTACTAGTTCTGTAATCAGACATTTTTCACATTAATTTTTTTAGCAAAAGTAATGACACTGAAAAAAATTACAAACAAAATAGGAAAGTTTCCGATATAATGGTTTTGAAGAATAATGATAATACCACGTTGAGGGATTTTAGTTTAGGCACAACGTCTTTTCAAATTATACCGGTAAAATGAATAATAATACATTTATTTTATTTTTATTTCTAAAAGACAAAAATTGTTGGTCAATATTTACATAAAATAATTTACAATTAAATGAAACTACGTGATGTAGTATTATTCGTGGTAAAGAAATTAAAGAAAGTAGAAATAATACTACATCACGTAGTTTCAGTTAATGTGAATAAGGAATTTCTACAAAATTAACGCCAAATATATTCAATATTTAAAATAATTTACATAAAATATTGCGTAGAATTCAACCGAGGGCTTAGTTACTTTGAAACATCGCCAAACCATCGCATGGTTCTAATGAATCTATTTTGTTTCTGTCGTAATTTTTTTTTAATATGTACTGTTAAAACTTACAACATTAACCTAATTTACTAAATATATTTAAGCCTTATTCTCTCATCAGCAACTTCTTATTTTTATTCAGTTTTTACTTGTTGTTTACTCTTTGTTTGTTTGATGAATATGTGTGAAGTTCAATGAATCTTTTTGTTAGTTTCAATTTAACCCCATATTTTGTCTTTTTTCCTTGGATATTATCTCTCTATATAAATAAATTAATATTAAAATACACAATACACAAATGTGTAAACCAAATGCCCATAGAATTCACATCATTCAATATCAACGGAGATATATCAACTAAGCGCACGTTTTATCTCCTTACTTAAAAAGTTATGCTACTTTAATAATTTTTAATCATCAGCTGCATTGCAGTGTCTTAATATATCTTTCATTTTGTTTAACAATTATCACTATAAAATTAATTTAAGGACAGCATTAAATAATAATACCTTAGTTGAGTTGTAAATTGCCCCATAAAATGTTGTCAAAATGTGCATTTACATAATTTAATTACGACTAAAATCGCACGGACGTCGTCGAGCCTTCGTTCTGTTTATGGTAACGGCGCTGTTGAATTTACGTTGGGCGTTACGTTTTATGAAACAGAATAAAAATGAGCAGCAATCGTATTGGGCGGGCGGGATCGGTTTCTTGGTTATACGTGAAATGAGCGAATGAAATAAAAATTTACCAGTCGATAAGATTTTGAGAGCCGGAGAAAATCGAAAGGGATGATTTTTATGGTTAATTATCCAGATTCCAGACATAATCTATTATACACTTAATTTAAGATGATAATATTGAAGGTATTAAGTGAACTTTAATATTTATTTTAACAATGCAAATTGCAGTCCTAGTATTTAATGCAGTAAGGTAAATTAATATTTATTTCATATTATCCTCATTTCACTGTATAAATAATAAGATGACATTAAGATAAAGATACAATACAGAAATATATATTAGTGTAACGACGCGTATAAATAGCACAACGTCACGGGGATAATTTGATATTAAAATAATAACTAACTTAATCCAGGCAACATTTGTCCAGATTCAAATGTTAATCAACTATTACCTGCCAGAAGAGCCGACGAATATTTGAACTATTAATTATATCAATACCTATTTATAGCTATTATATCATAGATATATACTCAACAGAATTGCTATGTCAATACATACATAAATCAATCAACAGTTACTGATCTGAAAACTTTAACGCTAAGTAAGTCTCTTCCACTTCAAGAAAATCCTTTCAAATAGGAGTCGGAAACCTTCAATGTTCGATGAAGATCCAATAGCAGGATGGTATTCCTGCTATTTCCGATCATTCTTGAGAACTTATTCAATTATATTCTAACTTCAAACTGTATATTATTGAATATGTGTAAGTCCTACTCATTTAACTCTTTTATTAAGATCCAGAAAAAACAGCGGCTTATTTGCAATGAATATATTTATATTCAATTGAAAGAAAAGAGTTTTAAATTAATAACTCTTTGTAATGATTTAACTCTTTTTACCCCCCAACGAAATAACAAGGGTATTACAAGTTTTGTGTGTATACCTGTGTCTCTGCGTGTTTATCCGTGAAATAGTAGATCCCAAACGAATGAACCGATTTTGATTTAGTTCTTTTTTGTTTGAAATTTAAGAAAATCTGTTCAGCTGTTTGAAGATTATGAGACCCTTCTTAGTTGATAAGAGTATCAGAGCAACTTTCACAGATCTGATCAATTCCAAATTTTAAATCCTATTGCGTCAATGATATTGCAAGAAAATGGTACTACAAATTAAAGACAGTAATGGCCAAACTTAAAATTATGGGAAACACAACTTTTGTTAGAATACGTAGATTTCGGCGAGGCGAGATCTTGGGTTGCGATTTCGTGTTTCTATGGATTTTTGATCGTAGCGTGTCTACTAGTCATGTATAAAGTTTAAAAAGCATAAAATAAGATTTAAATTAAAAATAATAAGAACAATGTAAACTAAAAATAAAAGAAACTATGAAATTTAAGGCCTTACCTAGGCAACGTAGGTAAATTTCAAAATAACAATATCAAATCGTTAACTCTAAGTCTTAATTAATTTACTCCGAAAAATTCTCAAAATAGACATAACTCTTAACGCCGTCCGTCCTCATGTGTCAGCGCGTTTGGCTCGGCGCACTTGGTGATGCTCTCGCGCCGCATACCATGAACCGCGGAACCACGGTGAAGCGTGTATTAGTACGCTAGTTTCACCTCAAAGACATAGGCCTCGCAAGATAGACTAATGCATAAAACTAAGTTCTATCTAAGTTAATTATGACATTGAATAAATAGGTAATTCTATACTTTAACAATTTTAGGTTAATTAAAGACGGAATGGTTTTTATATTTCGTATAATAACTGCATAATTATATTTTCATTAGCTATTTTGAGCTATGGATCAGGGACGCGCCAGACTGGAGGAGATGACTCCAAACAGAAGAGACTAATACCTACCCAGCAATAAGGAAAGTATGTAAGTTATGGAAATAATAGGTGCTGTAAACTTTAGAAGTCTCCCGACGCGACGATATTTTGAAAAAATTATTACTATTTCAAACCTAAAATGCCAATAGGTATTATTTTTTACCTTTTAGCAGTTTTCTTTTGAGTCAGGGTTTTTTTGTATTTTTAATTTAAATTTTGTAAACACAGTTTATTGGTATTATCTTGATGCAACTACGTACAAAGCCAAAAGTAGAACGAATGTAATTAAAATAGTATAAAATATAAGAAATGAAATTAGTATAAAATATAAGGTTTATAAAATGCAATGGAAAATTTTAAATAGAAAAGACGTAAGAAATTTGCATTTGTTTAACAAAAAATGCCGAATGACATTAAACTTTCTAGGCTACGTCAAAATAATATTTTCAATTCTGCTTCGAATTAAATTCTTCAAAGAATTCTTGCAGATGAGGGTTATAAGCGCCGTTTTCTGATCCAACGAAAAACGTCAAAAATCTCAAAATAGATACACAAAAGTCATTTTGCAATGAATTTCTTCCTTGTGAGCTGGCTGACGTCATTACATCTTGACGCTAATTAAATTATTGTTAAAGAAAACTAATAATAAAGAAATTATTCTCAAAGAAATATACACATAAATTAATTATTTATTATTTTTTTACTTATTATATTGCCCAACCAATTATTGTGTTAGAAATACCCGCTTTCTTTTGTAAAAAAATATTTCTAAAAATAACGGTTTTATAAGCCATTCGGTAAAATATTAATATTATGGTGATAAATCACAGGCACTGAAGAAGATAGAATAATAATGCTTATGTAAGCGAAATTGAATTATGTGTTTACTATAATAATTTTTACGCCATTGAAATTCACACGAGGTAAAACGTAATATTTCAAAATAATAATGCTAATAACTCTGGATAACTTCGCGAGAAAAAATGATTATAAGACATGTGTTGGCAAGAAAATCGATACAGCATTGTGAAGAGGTAAAGATATATTAATTATAAAATACACATGGTAATTATGTTAAGTATATTTTGAAACACGAATATTTAAAAAGTCAAAGGAATAAAAAATTATATAACAGTGAGGAAGCATATGTAAGTTTAATTGTTCTTTTTTTAATTCAAGTTTTGGAAGATAAATACGATAGTATGTTCTCTTTAAAATATTTTCGCAGTTATTATTTTAAATTAATATCTAAACTCAATCTATCAATTCGTTTAACAAAACTAAGCGTTCCTCTACATTTTATGAGTTGTTACTTTTCTCATTATTACTATTAATGCAATCTCTGATTTATTGACGCAACGTCTGAGTTGGTTTGACGACACGGTTGGCTACAACGGTTTTGTTTTTTAAGTTCGTTCAGTCGTTATATTATTACATTGATTACGTTATAAAATAATTTTTCATGACAGTCTTCTGATCTCTCTCTGTAATATTATTAAAAATGCAGAGGATTGCTGTACATATATTTGTAATATATCCCTCAATATGATCCTCCTTTTTCAAAATTAAAAATTTCGATACAGATAAACAGTTTAAGAAAGTTTTGTATAAATTTTCAATTCCTGCCTACGTATTTTGTTCCTTTTTATGATTTATGATAATGGAAAAAATAAGATTATCCGCGACAAATTTTTTTTAATAATACTTTTTTTGATTTGAAATATGTCTCTTTTGAACAGACTTTACATAAATGCTTTAATCATTGTGTAATAACATACATAGACGGTCGTTTTGAAGTTCGAGAATAAAAAATATTCTAAGGGTCATTAATTCTGAAACTTTATATATGTTAAACCGAGCTGATTATTTTTTTTTCATTATTGGATTGGTTTACATAAAAAAAACTATATAAATACACAGGTAGACCATGAGCTTTATATTGCTGATTGAAGAATAATCACTTGGAGTATATAGGCAATCAACTTTTATAGATAAATATTAGCTTAAGCAAGTTACAACCCACTATTGCCAGGAATATATTATTTATAATGAATGCTTGCTAATGTAGTAAATTTAATCGATACGTGTATTGTGACAGATACAACAAAACTATTTTAATATTAAATACAAATAAATTATTTTTATGATTTGTTTGTGTCTTTGGGTGATTTCGATTTAATTTAAACAAAATTCAATCGATTTTGATGTAACTTTCAATATTTTAGATGGGACAAGAATTATGTTGCGAAAAATGAACGCATTTATTTAGGTTGTCAAGTAGGAAATTCAAATGCACCACCTGCAAAAGTAAACTTCCAAAAAAAATGTATGGAGAAAATCATAATTACTTATAATATGTGAGATAAGTTCGGAAAAGTTCTACCGAAGAGCAACTCGTAGATATTCTAAATGTCCACACAATACATAAGATGAATAGAACTATTTGGAGCACAGTAACATTTTTGAATTCAAATACGTTTATATCGATTCCAAAGTAAAATGCTAACTATTGTACAATAAAAAATAAAATTACTTATTTCAGTATGCATTGCCTTAAGTTGGACACAGATTTGTGATGTAAGTATAAATATTGCATAACGTATATCAAAACCTAGTAAACTTGATGCAGTTAAAATTAATTCGATTATAAATCTGAGTTTTCTATAAAAGAAACAATAAGTTGTCATTATTTGATATTCATGTTTGATAATAACATTTACACTTTGAGAATTATCTAAAAGGGTAAGAAACATATTAGAATTAATAAAAAATATAATTTGTATGGTCGCTGTTTTTATCTGTCTTCCGTTATAAAAATGTTTGCTTAATGTCCCCAGTTATGAAGTGGGAGCAAATCAATGTTGAAGTATAGATTGAACTTTAAAATTAGGGTCATTAAACTATTTACAAGACGTAAAATAAGGAAGTGGCCGCGGGAGAGCGCAGAGTGAAATCGTTCGACCAAGGACACAAATTGCCTCTCTAACGAGACGGGCGGCAATATGGCCTCTATCATTTACGGAGACGTGGTTGGGGCGACGTGGAGGCGAGTTATGTGCTTGAAATTACCGTTTATGGGTTCGAATATAATATATTAAGTATATTTCAATTTTATATGCGACATTGATGTATATAATTTTGTTGAAATTACCATTTACATATGTATTCGAATGTATTAAATTTAGAATCAAGACATGGTCTTTAACTATGTTTTTATAAACGACATTGACGTAATTAACAATAACAGACATAAAGTATCTAAAAGGTAATAGCGATATGTCCTTCACGGGAGTAGAGGACCGTAGACAAAGAAATTATTATAACCTAGTGAAATAAAGTCGCGTCATGCTCTCAGTGGGTATAATGTAACATACGATGGTAAATACACTGTTACTTGAAAACTTAAATCATAATAAATAGTTGGACATTTTACGACACAATATCTTTGTGTTTATTTTACTTCTTTATGTGTCACAAGATGGGTATAGGATTGGTTGTCTAAAAAGGAAAGACCGGATCATTTATGAAATTACTGAAATGTTAGTCCATTCTTCCGCGTGTCTATATCATATCTATTTTTGTCAGGAGCCATTTGACTTGATAAAGCAATGGTATACGTTTCAATAGTTAACACTGAAAAATATTAGGGGGGAAATAAAGTATCTGATTTTTAAAAATTGTTTCTAACGTTTGGGATATATATTCAGAGAGCGTAATATTTAAAAGTGAAAAATTTTCCTGTATATGTTATAAAACAATTTATTTTGGAATTTTATATAATATACTTCCAGAAATAATACTAGAACAGTTCCTAAATAATTTCCAGAAATTGTTTATCGTTTTTCTTGGGTGTCAATTGAAAGGGTAAATGTTAACGATCCCAAAATATAATTTTTTGCATGATTCACAAAAAACATTTTTCTTTTTTTTTTCTTCAAAACTGCGCACGTCAAAATTATGAAGAAAGAGAAGTTAGTAGAATATTATATAAAGTTTATAGAAAGACTTTAGTAGGTAATGATTGTAGATTTTATGATTTTTAAGAAAACTACGGCATGTTTATATCAGTAAAAGATAAATTAGGCGATATATTTATGGGATGAGAATTATTATTAGTACTTGCAAATAATTTAATCGAAATACTTCTTACCCTTGAACGCATGTAAATGCTTAATCGTGTAGAGAAAACTCGTATTGAGGGACGCTGCTCGTACTTATTTATACGATTTAACTTTATCATAATATTAAATTGCAGCTTAACTGCAACTTAGAGCAGCGCATCGAGCATCTAGTCATTGATGAAATTTCTATCCTAACTTACAGGAACTGAAGAATTTTATTATTCCATAGATCTTTCAACTAAATAGTGCTTTTGACATCCTAACAGGGACATTTGGTTGCTTCATATTAATGAATTTTCAAGGAAAACATCTTAATTGGTATAGTCTAGAGCTACTCAAATATTATACTTTTGTAATCTTTTACATTATCATGATATTTTTCTTGGCATTGAACCTAAATGAAGTATTTTTCTACATATCAACATATTTTCCATAATCACAAGAACCAGCCAGGAAAAAATCGTTTATTTTTTTGATATTTTGACAAACTTTTAACCAAATTAAATGAATAAAATGGAAGTTATTAAATATGTTTGTGTTATTTTTTAAACTATTTTTACTCTTTTTGTATCTTATTACTTGATATAAATATAAAACTTAACTTTTCTTTAATAAGATAACATCTTTGATAGAATCTGCGTGAAATAATCCTATTATAAATATTGGTAAGGGTAAGTGAGAAAATATTTAAAAAATAAGGTGACTCACATAATTTGGTAATGAACGGTAAGAAATACACAGGTCCCCATTCACAATTAAATGAAACTACGTGATGTAGTATTATTTTTACTTTCTTTAATTTCTTTACCACGACCTAGGTTTAACAGGTCGTGGTAAAGAAATTAAAGAAAGTAGAAATAATACTACATCACGTAGTTTCATTTAATTGTGAATAATGAATTTCTACAAAATTAACGCCAAATATATTCAAATACACAGGTAACAAACTTTTTTCTTGTGAAAACAGATAATTGTAAAATAACACCCTTATAGGATTAATCCTAACTGGTAAAATATAAGAAAATTAAAAAAAAACCATGGCCGACCTAGGTTTAACAGGTCGTGGTAAAGAAATTAAAGAAAGTAGAAATAATACTACATCACGTAGTTTCATTTAATTGTGAATAATGAATTTCTACAAAATTAACGCCAAATATATTCAAATACACAGGTAACAAACTTTTTTCTTGTGAAAACAGATAATTGTAAAATAACACCCTTATAGGATTAATCCTAACTGGTAAAATATAAGAAAATTAAAAAAAACCATGGCCTGCTGAAGAAGACTCATGTCATATTAAAAAATGGATAGTGTTTTAAATAAATTTCGGAAACTGATTTTAACTTTTCAAAAACTCCAATATGGATAACAGGGTTCGATAAATATTGAATATATTCAAGTACTGAGGTATTTTTACACTTATAACACGAAGTATTCCCACGCTTTACAATAATGGAATAAAAAACTTTCAAACAAAATTAAAAAAGTAGCGGATATTGATTAAGAGTTTTCATCGAAATTCATTTTCAATTTTATTACCAACTTTTGTTCGTGATTCCATACGATGTATAACGGAAATAAGAGGGTAACGGGTTAACGGATTATTTTTTTTTATTTCGACATATATATATATAATTATATATATATATATATATATATATATATATATATATATATATATATATATTGTTTGCTCTTAAAATTATCCCTAAATTAAAAGCAGTGATTTCACATTTTAAGTTGAGTTTAAAGTAATCACAAACATCAACTCACTATGCCGTGTAGTCCAGGAATTGTCTTATGAAATACAAATGTTTTTAACTCCCTTTCCATAACTCTGTTTTGTAAAACTTAACAAATAATGCGGTCTCCATCATTTACAGAAATGTTCTTAAGTTGATACGGCAAATAGTTTTTTTGCCGAAATCGTTGTTAGTATTTCATAAGTTTCCATGATTTCGTCGAGTTATGTAGACGATATTGACAAAATTATATTGGATTCATTTTACTTTAAAGTCTGAAGAACTAAGAAATATGTGTGTTTCTTGATTATAATGTTATTTAATATTACATATTATGCGAAATATACTTCTATATGGCCCAATTCTCAATGAAAGGTGACTGAGGGCCTGGGGATTTGAAAAGTTTATACAATTATTTGTATCAAAAGTTTTGATAATATAATTTGTTAGACCATGAACTATTTTTAATTTTTAATTGAAGGTTTTACTAATATTTTCTTATCAGTTACTTTCTATTAAAATTTAACTTTTACTTATCGACTTTTGTCTTAAATATCGAGGTAGGTACGTTCATAAAATTGAATCTTTTTTAAATTTTGCGTACTTTACATATTTCTAAATATTTTTATAACTCTTAATGTTTTGCATATAGATTGCTGAATTGTTTAATCGTTTTTGTTTTCTTTTATTAATTAATAGCCCAATTCATTATAGACTTAACAGCATTCTATTTTTTAAATAGATTTATAGATTTATGATACGTTCGTAAAAACCAAATATCCACTGTAAAAATTATAATACTCGTATGTAACAAGTCATTCAATATCTTGTAAGCTATATAATCAAAATGCACCATTTATTAACTTAATCCAAAAATTATACTATTTACCTTGTTTTATTTATCAGTTTCCAATTTTCATATATTAAATTAATTTATTAGTACACGCATGTTAGTAACTATCGTTATACTTTTAGTTTCAGTAAAATCCGGTTTAATTATTTTACTTCTCAAACTAGAAATTAATTTAAGTTAAAAATAAAATAATAATGTTTTTGATTCGCTTATTATATGCTGCCAAAATATGAATTTACGTGATTTAATTATGATTAAAATCGCACAGAAGACGCCGACGTCGTGTTCTGTTTATGATGATGGTGCCGTTGATTTACGTTGCCGTTACGTTTTATGGAATGGAATAAAAATGAGTGATGGTATTAAACGGGAAGTATCGGTTTCTCGGTTATCCGTTAAATAAGCGTGCGGAATGGGGAATTAAACTTTCACGGTCGATCAGCTTTTGAGAGCGGTGTAAGATGGGCGAGACAATTTTTATGGTTAATTAGCGGATTGCAGATCTAACGTTTTTTAATCGACTTAAAAAAAGAAAAGGTTCTCAAAATAATCATGTAATTTTATTGGTTATTTTTATTTGGAATGGCAAACGTCCAGATGATACATTAAAATTTGATTAGAATTTGGTCACGGAAATTGAAGGCGAACGACACAGGTACCACGATCAAGTATTTGTATAGTACAGATCTAATGATAATCTAATAATAAAACTCAAAAAAAATTCCACGATAAAGGTCGATATAAATCCGGTTTTTAGCAAAATATGGGTACAATAATAGACTCGGAAAATGATGAAAAGAACCTTTCAGTGATGAGAAGTAAAGTCATCGAGTTTTCATTCGTTTCATCTGTTTTGACGTAAGAAAATAGCAAAGTAGGTAAATAAATAATAAAGTAGGTAAGCATATATCGGTAATAAGTAGGTAAGCATATATCGGTACATGAAATGAATGAAACAATTAAGTACGTACAAAGTATAAGTATAAACGAATAGTATAATTAGTATAAGTGTAAAAAATACAAGAAATAATTAAAATTAGTAGGTAGGTAGGCAAGTAATTAACTCCGTACAGATATATACATATTCTAGTTGCTATTTGTCTAACAACTAAGATATGAGTAGATAGCCAAGTAAGTATGTACAAGTATATACAAACATATGAAGTTACCAGGATAGTGGTAAGTAGGTAGCTAGTATACATAGATATATACAGATATGAATTTCTGACTGCATGGAAGCCAAAAGAGGCAATGAGGTTTATATGTTATCACGTACGTATGTATGTAGGTGTGTATACAGACATGCATATAGGTGTATATGAATATATTTAGGTTTATTAAAGGTCACATATGTCTATTATAATATTAATAAATAATATATTATTGAATTCTTTGTTTTTGAAGTTTGTGATATATCACAGGCATTAAAAATGAAAAAAAAGAAAAATTCACAAAAAATTTGAACCGATTTTAAATAACCGCTGAAGAAGAAGCGCACTGAAAAATAAAATTAATGAAAATACGAGTAGTTAGTTGGAATTTATGCGGTACAATATGGTTTCCGAAGAAAAATAAATTTTGAAAAATACTGTAACGGGTAGAGATTTTTTGATTCGGTGCCAAGTGAAACCTAGTATTTACCTGTGTGTGGATGTGCATGCACGCGAGATATTTGTTAAATCTTCTTGTCAAATTGTCGATTTATTCAATTAATTTCGAAGTGGCTTATAACATTTCATAAAGCATTTTTTGACGGAAGCTTCGAACAAGTGACGTTTACTTATATGACCATGTAGCCAACCCAAAGGCGCTGTATAGGAAAGCTATGTTTATGTGCCTGTGAAAATGATATGCTGACAAAATTCAGCACATCAGTTTGATAAATATTTGAGAAGTATGCTGAAAACGTCCTGTAGAAAAGTTTCCTGTAGTATACGTTTAAATACAGACTCCACATGCCATGCCAACACTATAAGCATCTGAAGTTATCTGTTACACATGCAAAATGGCTATTTTAAAGTGCAGTAAGTTTAAGTTGATTTTAAATATAAGCGTTAACTATATTCTAATGGAAAATAAAATAAATAGTTTCAATATCTTACTCTTTAGATTGGAAATATATTTGGATCCAATTATTAATATCACAAGATATTAATAATTGGTAAATACTTTACTAAAATGTAGTAAACTTATTACAGCCAATATAATTGACATTATTTGACATATTTTACACAGTTTATATTTGATCGCATACGTATTTAAAGTTTGAGGAGTTCCTGAAAGGACAAGAAACGGGTTAGAATTTATACTAAAAAACGTAAGTTCAGTGGCCGTTTTTTTAACTTAACTTATTATAAAATTTTCTATTTAACATGTTCAACTAAGAAGTAACGGAAATTGCTAACAAAGCATAAATTAAACATTGGAATTGGGGTCATTATATAACTTATATATATTGATCAAAAAGGTATAAAATAATAAAAACGGATGCCCAGTCGAAATTTTAGAGGAAAAATATCGTTTTTTATATAAATGAATTTGCAAAATACCGAAAACGTTTCCTGTAGTATACGTTTAAATACAGACTCCACATGCCATGGCAACACTATAAGCATCTGAAGTTATCTGTTACACATGCAAAATGGCTATTTTACAGTGCAGTAAGTTTAAGTTGATTTTAGTCGGGTCCTCTAAAATTTCGAGTTATTCTCAGTCGAAATTTTAGAGGAAAAATATCGTTTTTTAAATAAATGAATTTGCAAAATACTGATACTGCTAGATATTTTTGCAATAGGCGCACCAAGATCACACTTCCTCCCCTCTTAAGTAAATGCACACCCACATACACGGATGAGTGCCACATTTTATTTGGCGTTGTTTGATTAATGTCAGAGATGTGAGTTAGCATACATAAAACAGGCTGTACCACTGTGTCATAAGGCTGAGAATTTGAAATCCAGAGTTCAAAGACCGAGTCTCTGCTTGATACAACACTAATTTGAAATCAGCAGCTCCTCAAGTTCCTTGATTTAAGCAGGCAGTACCCCCACGGCCTGAAGATTGGGCGGTAGGAACTCGGAGTTTATGGCAGAGTGTATGTTTGACATTCATAATTTTAATTTTAACACAGTAGATCCTCACGTTTCTCAGTTTAAGGCGACAGTACCTCTAGAGTGACAAAACTGAAGAGTTGGAATCCGGAATTCAGTAGTAGAGACTCTGCTTGAAACCAAAATACTAATTTATGAACAGTATATCCGCAAGTCTCACAGTTGAAGCAGAGAGTTCCTCTGCGGTATTAGGACTGAGGAGTTGCAACATGCAGTCTAATACCAGAGTTTTCTGCTTGAGATACACAAAACTAATTTTAAACACTGATTTTCAAGTTTCACAATGTCAGCAGTTAGCAGTCCGACAGTATTGAGACTGAGAAGCGGGAATTCGAAGTTCAGGTGTATAGTCTTTTGAGTCGAGAAATCTTAATTTAAAAACAGTACATATTTAAATCTCACGGTTTAAGCAGGCAGTATCCGTGAATCAACAAAACAGATGAGATAAAACTCATACCTCACAATTTAAGCAGATAGTACCTCCACAGCGTCAAGATTGAGGAGTTAGAGCCTGATGTATACTGGTGGAGCTTCTGCTTGAGACACAACGTAATAAATAAAAATAACATATTCTGAAATTCCATGATTTAGATAGTAACTACTCTCGCAAAATCAGGACTGATGAGTTGTAACCCAGAGTTCTATGGCAAACTTTCTGCTTGAGATCCAAAATACTATTTAAAAACAGCAGACCCACACGTCTCAGAGTTTAGGTTGGCGAGACCCCTGTGGCATCAGGACGGAGTAGCTGGAACCCAAAGTTTGATGACAGAATTTCTGCTTGAGACCTACAATACTAATTTGAAAACAGCAAATCCTCAGTTCTAATGGTTTAGCAAGTTTAGCAGACAGTACGTCTTTAGCGTCAATACTGAGGAGTTGGAACTTGGAATTCAATGACAGCGTCTTTTTTTAGAACCCAAAATACTGACCAAAAACAATAGATGCTCAATTCTCACGATTTAAGCAGGTATTATCCTCACAGTGTTAAGACTGAAAAATTTGAATTTGAAGTTTGGTGGCAGAGTATTCTCTTCCAACCTAAAATATTTATTTAAAAACAGATGATCTTTATGTCTTACGATTAGACAAACAGTACTTCTGCAACACCAAGACTGGGGAGTTGGAATCCAGAGTTCAATGACAAAGCCTCTGCTTGACATACACAACATTAATTTAAAAAGAGCAGATCCTCAAGTTTCACAGTTCTCTGCAGCATCAGGACTGAGATAAAATTTCTGCTTCAAAATAATAATGCTTATTTAATGATAGTATATTTTCAAGTCTCATGGTTTGGCAGGGTGTAGATCAAAAGTTGAGATTATATTATGTGTACCCGTTGTTTCTTGCTACGTTAAGACAAGTCAAACCAGTCTAAACTCATTGAATTTACTCATCATGACAAGTTCCTATCACTATATTTCGGTTTCATCACTCCTTCCTGATTTTGCTAAAGAGCAAATTTATGTAAACTTCAGTCGTGTCTTATTTGGTTATAATTAGACCTACAGCATAAACATTCGATCACGACATCTGTAGGTGTTCAATGTTGAGGAATTCTATGGCATATCTTCCATTTCCATACTCAGATTCCAAATGAAATGGTCCCATTTCATTACAGGAAGTATTCCCATAAAAAGAAAGAAAGGAATCATTGAAATTAGTTGGATATACATTAGAGAAACGCAATTACGGCATTTATACTGTTGAATTTTGATAAATTTTATGGCATATCTTCAATTGCCTCTATCCAAAATTTTCAGATCCTGACCAAATTTTCATGCAACCATACTGGGAGTATATACTTCCAAACAAACAAAGAATCATTTAAGTTTGTTTGACCGTTATCATCCAAACTTAATCAGAGTATTTGCGCGGTTCAATTTTAGGCAATTTTAAGGTACATCTTTCATTTCCATAGCCAGATTCCAACCAAATTTTCACGATTAATATAAAAGAATTATTCAAATTCATTGAGAAATATTGATGACGCATACCAGAAAATACAGACGGATTGAGAATCTACTTTTTCGAAGTAGGTTAATAAGTAAATTTTTACGGAGGGTAATAGTGAAACCGTTCGACTGTGGAAAGAAATTGCCTCCATAAAACAGAGGAGCAGCAAAATGACCTCTGACATCTGCGGAGATGATTTTGGGGTGATGTGAAAGCGAGAATCGCTTTTTGTTTAAAATAAAGAAATTACCGTCTTTGTGTTCGAACATATTTAGTTTCGAGTCAAGATGCGGTCAAGTTTTATAAACGAATTGAAGTAAATAAAGACAAAGTGCATAAAGTGTTTAAAATAAAGTAGCGGACTTCTTCTTCAGAAGGGTAGATCATTACTCTACATCGAGAAATGATTACTCTACCTCATGAAAGTCATGTCATGCCGTCTGTAGGTATTATGTGATAACGTTGTAAGTGCACTGACATTTGGAAACTTAAAACATGATACATCTTTAGATAGTTTGTGGAAGTAATAACTTCATATTCATTGTATTGCTCGATATTTCATTCTCATAATTTTTATGATAATATCGCATTAAGGTTGTGAGTTAAAATTACGTATTGAGAATCTGCTCACACATGAAATTTCTGTGTTGACTTAGAGAACTTAAA